>JAQFVV010012510.1:1721734-2321734 GCA_028023455.1 Epiperipatus broadwayi | reverse complement strand
AAGTCATGCCCACATAATTATCTGAGCCACTAAGGATGACTATCTTAATAAGCAAAGGAAGTTAGCCAGAGCAAAAGCCATTAGAAAGCCCAAAATCCAACTGGTTGGTAACCAATTTAACAGAGATGAAGCGAGGAACTTTATTCCCAAAGTATAAGTGCAAAAATCCTAGATAAATATGAACTTGCTTATTCCCATTTATAAACTGATGTCGACTTTGTCAAACATTAATAGCCACAGCAATTTGGAGTGCCTTGTATAATTATCATACAATGTGAACTTTCGTATGTGCATGTATATTTAATCTCTCATATTATATTTAGTTAAATATGTATAAAGCTTTCCTTGAATAATCAGTGTGCAATTTTTACTATGTGTGCATGTGAAATGTATAATTAGTTATATTATTCTTATTATCATGTATTTATAAAAATATGCTACAGTTTTATAATATTCCTTATGCTAAATATTTTAAATCATTTTCTTTTTATTATTAATTAAAAGTATTTTAAAATAAAGTGTTTGTTTGCTAATTATATTTTGATCACTTTTCTTACTGGGTATACCACCACTAGTTGACCTATAATTAAGAGCAGGCCTCAGGTGACATTATAATTTACCTTCTTATTACATAAACAAGAGCGCTAGCAAAGGGTTAAAATAAGTGCTAAATGTGTTTACCTGTCATCCAGACATGCTAATCATAGATTATGCTTAGTTGGTGCCTGAGGGTTTACCTTGAAATAAAATGCTTTGGATGGCAGGAGGGTTGAAATTTAGCAACTGAGAAGCTCTATAGCCTGGAAATGTGACAACAGGTTATATTTCTTATAGCTGTAATTTGGTTATAGGTACCGTTGGTAATCTTTGCCTTCTGTATTTGACTTCTCCCCTTGTCAGGATAGTGTGCTACAACTTAAAAATGTAACTGGAGTGGATCGAGATTTAATATTTTTTTACTTATACAATCAGAGTGATCTAGTCTCACCTGGTTCAATATATTACATTAAAATAGTAGAAAATTCTCCATACAGTAGTCCCACTCAGTTCAAGTCTTCGTAATCAAAGGATGCAGGAATGTTTGTGCATAAGTTTGCCATCTAGTGCCTACTCATGCAATAGACTTGTTTCTAGCTTGGGATTGTTGTATGAAGAGTGTGTTACTGCTTTAACAGTCTTGGGTCAGTACAGGAAATGGTGATCATGTGATATTTTAGTGGTTTTATTTTACATTTATAAACACCATGATATGATAGAAATAATAACAAGAAATTGAGAGAAGACTCTCTTTTCTTCATTAACTGTACTTCTAAGGAACTGGGAATGGTAGCTGAAGTTTTGAATATACTCTTTCTCATGGCTGATCTACAAAGATTCAACAACAACACAATTAAAAACAATTGGAACCCTGAATTAACAATACTGTTCAAGTTGTCAATTAGCGTTATTGATATGCCAGATGTTGATTATGATGGGCCACGAAAAATCAAGAATAATATTAGACAGAAAAAATGTCATAGACACTAAGATAATATAATGTAAAGCCGTAAAATGTTCTGCTAATTTTGATCATTGCATTCATGAGTCAAACAAAAAATAATGTCTTAGTTAATTTATATTCGGGTCAAACATTGTGCAATTAAAGAAGAACTAATTCTAAAGAAAACATTACGATTTAAATTCCTCCAAAATGTATAAATATTAAAGTTCATTACCACACAGTTTTTATTTATGAATATGCATTTACCAAAGAATCAATGAAGTAGTGATAATACATCCAAATTAAATTAAATTTAAACTTTTGTTGAAATTGGGAAGCCCTTTTCTGAATAAAATCTCTAATTTGTTTAATGAAGAATATAGTTTAACTTTATATTAAACATGAGTGTATAAAAGAGATATATCGGTCTTTAACAGGTTCCATTATTAAACCCAGTATTCACAAGATAATATCTTAAGTCTATGAGATTTATAATGGGCTTGTTATGTTAGAATTTTGAGCAGATGAATATGCATTTGTCTTATTGATGAAGAAGCAAAGCTATAGTTATTCAACATCTCTTCCAAAATTTATAAATGAACATGTACACACGCCTCATATACATAAAATACAACCTGAATGAAGAATATATTTGGAAGTACAATTTGGTATAAGTATTTTAATCTTGGGATAATGACCCAGGAAAATTTTTGATCTACACGAAATTATTTGAACATAACTATTTTATACAGTTCTGTTGAAAATAGTATGAAGCATGGGAAAAAATGACCTAATTAAAAAAAATTCATGGAACAATGAAGGGATCATATATAAATTGTACATCTATGAAGAAGTAATCATTTTTTATTTTATAGTGGTTATCAATTTATTTCTTATTATACAGTACATATATATTTACGGAAACATTGTTTTATTTACTTTGCAATTTTTATTTCAATTTACTCATTTATTTATCCATTTATACATCTTATTTTGGGATGGTCATCCATTTATACATATTATTTTGGGATGGCAAAACCTCATAAATAGCAAACATAATGGTTGGTTCTCTTACAATTCATCATATTTTTATTAATTTTATTAATATAATAATGTGGATCCAATCTTAGGCTCTATATTTCCGATGTAGTAGCCATCGTTGGCTAAATGTAATGATTAAAGTAGGCTTTGGTAGTATCAAACTAGCTACTGTTCACTACAACAACAATTTAGAGGTAACACTTATTATTGATGCTTAATAATATGAGACTTAAGAGCTGTGCTAGGTCATCGTATATATAGGAGGAAAAGACCGATAGCACTTGCATCCAAATGTTAACTAACAAAGAAAAAATATATAGTCAATTGAATAAAGAAATGATAATCTTAAAATGCGATATTTGAGAATCTAAAGGTGTAAGTTCGAGTCCTATGCTAATATTGCTATTGATCAGGCTGGCAATATCTGAGGAAGAGTAGAGAATACTACTACTTGAAACGTTATGTAATTACGAACCTGTGTTGTATATTTATGTGTTATTACTAACAAACTGTTTGCATTTGAAAAGTTTAAATAAAGTTTAAAATTTTCTATTCATTCAACATTTCATTATAGACGATGGAAATAGTACAGTATATTATCACAACCCAGCAATATCTGTACGGTTGAAACTTTTCGAAAGTGAAGGACTATAAATAACTTTTAGATGCACGTATTATTTGGTAGGTAGCTTAGAAATAAACTAACACTTCTACTTTTAATACGTCTGCATATAATTTTTTGTGAATTGAATTCTAAGAAACACATTATCTTATAATAAATTTAAAAGCAGTAAGTCAGAAATTGCTAAAGTATTTTGATATCCAGTTAAACAAGGTGATCAGAAAAACACTATTAAACTGAACTAAGGCTGATAAAAAATATATGCTATTTAAGTCGATAAAACAAGAGTTGGCTTCAATGTAACCATTATTCTTTTGAATGACAAAACAACTTTATATTATATGGAAGTTTTATATTAAACTGTAATTAAATTGTAATACTATCAACTGAACATGAACAACTACTTCGTTTATGTCATTATGATTATCCAAAATAGTAAAAGCCAAAGTATTAGCGATTAGCTATGTGTGGTAGTTTAATATTAACATAAAAATTGAGTTATCGAGAAGCTAGGTCTGGTGGAAAAAAATGGAAAATTTTATCAATAATTATACATTATGCCAGTCTATGGCTAAAAACTTCCAGACAAAACATATGTAGAATGGCCCAGGCAACGCCAATTATGCTGGTCCATTAAACGATTGTTCTTGAAAGATAAAATACCAAATAGTAAGAAATCTTAGCATGAAAAAAATAAATTAGTAATTAAAAAGAAATCTGTTTTATAAATGGGTTAACCAGACACTATTGGATCTGGCAGTGGCTTGGATTATTTTTTTGTTAAATTCATACATAAACAGAGCAAATCTCTCCATACAGTATTGCCACCTGTGCCAAACAGAGTAATCAATGGATGCCAAAGGCTTGTGCATAAAATCCCTATCTAATGCCTACTCATCCAATATAGGAAATGTGATCATGTGATGCTTAATGGTTTAAATTCATACATGTTTAAAAGAATGAGATTTAAACCAAGTACTTACATTGACCTATGACCCAGCATCCAATGACATAGCAAAAATGCAATGGGCATATTTTAAACAAAAGCTTTAAATAATACTGCTCTAATTGATAGGTTAAGGTATTAACTATATTGTTATAACAACGTCGTCGTCGCTAAAAGCAGTAAATAGTAAAACTTTTGCTGAATTATTACTTGGCAGGAAGGTTAAAAATAAATAAACACTACTACTACCATATATGGATAATCCTGAAAAAAATATCACCGAATAAAAGAAATTTAAAGCAGGTGAAAATTGTGGATAAGGATACTATAGCAGAAAAAGTGTATTATAGCAATCATATTGATTTTATGCCCACATATTGTACCGGTCCAAATATATTCTCCATGTAACATGACCTAAACCCACGAAACTAGACTTCAAACCCAGTCAAACCAAAGAATTATATCAAAGACCAAACTGAATTCGAACCCAATTCACGAGATCAGATCAAAACCTAATGGATAATATATATATATATATTGACGGCACATGAGACTATGCGCCATGAACTAGCTCAATGGATGTGACGATTACTGAGACCACTTATCTGACTCTAACCTAGATATGATGAAACAACTACGGATATTTCGGAATAAATTCACATATGTATATTTGGGTTGCCAAGACAAACAGTGAGCACGAATATTTAAAACTAATTAATAAATAATAAACCATCAAACTAAGTATGTATATAAAATATTTAATAATAAGCAAATATTTGTTCAAATATTTATGATGAGTATTATAAATTATCTCTAGTCTTTGGAGTGTGAATTACAATGTACAATAAATAATGGCGGTTGTACTCATATGCCAATAATTAATACATAAGTATTTAAAAAATATATTTATCTATGCCCCAACAAAGTAGAAAAAGGTAAATAAAGGTATTTATGGCATTTGTGGCAAACAAATTATATATATATTATTCTTTATCTGGTATTTTATTTGGAAAAGAAAATATAATTCTAATTTTATGTAAGAAAGATGTGATATTCATTTTCCACACATCCATAAATCAATTCATGAAAAGCATAATAAATACGTAGGGTATAACTTCAATACTTAACAAAGAAGATTATTTAAAATTATTGATGAATATAAACTTGTTTGATTTTAATGAAATCATTTCATTACGATTTATAAAGCAGAAGAACGGGCCTTTATTTGAACTAAAAAATAAAACGGCTCTAAAGCATTACGAGCACCAAAACCAATATGAAATAAAATGGTTTGTCTGTGATTTGAGAAGTATAAAGGGCGGTTTGTATGTAACAAGTTCTTTCTGCCCTACGAATTATCCATGGAATACGGGGATAGCCAGGTTAGGACACAGCACGAACCTTTGGTGTTCTAATATAGCGATGAGCAAGGGAGGAAGTGATTTCTTCCTATATATTTAAAACATCAATAATATCACCGAAATGACAAACCTAAGAAGCAATAAGGTGGCTCGTGTTAGCAACATTCAGAATAGTGATGATACAATGATCATCATATTTGATTAATAAAGTCCAAATTATATAATAGATGCCTAACGTAATGACCTGATCATATCAGATTAAAATCAAACTTTCGGAGCAAAAGTGCTTAAATGCAACTATATAATTATAATAATAATTACCCCTTACATCATGCTCTTCCAGAATACAAATATAAAATACAAGATTTAAATTAGAATATATTTATTTTATTTTCCTTATTAACCTTTAGTAAAACATTAATAAATATGATCAATATGAATAAATATTTTTACATAACTTAAATAAAATAGCTGGGAGCATAGATTATAAACTGAGCAAATAATACTTCTCAGCCATTGGTAAATCATATCAAACATTAACTAAATCCTTCAACTCGATAATTAATAGTACAGTATTAATTTAGTTCTAACAGGCAATAATTAATTTATAAAATTTAATGCAATACTATTTTCATATGGTGAGTTTAAGTGAGAGAGATTATTATTGAGTTGAAAGTATTACTGGCATATTATCGCAAATAAATGATATTAATAATCATTCAAATAAAATGAATCGCCATAGTAGGAGTTAACAATATATTAATTTTAAGACTAGAGATAATAGAATAGAGGGTGCACCGAATAGAGAATTACTGTGCAAAATTTAACACATTATAAAGCGAATAGAGAAATTTAGACAGTAGTTAACTTAAATTATGATTTGATTAGAGTTTATGAACAGACCAGAAAGTTGCGTTTTTAAAATAAAAGGGTTTACCAGTCCTTCCATGGCATGCTCATTGATTCAGGAATATGGAGTCCGATTGGATTTAGGAGACAATGTAGGCAAAGATTAGTTTCCTTCTGTATCTCGGCAGCTTATGAATGGTATTGAAAAGTTCTGTTCAGCAGCAACATTTTGAAGATTTATGGAGCACTTCGGGATGCAGCAATCAGATCCCTGAAGTTAGCCACATACCATGCTAAAAATACTATTAAAAATCATAATTAAAACTGATGTAGCTTCTGGTGGCAACTCTTCTTAATTTAATAGTAATGGTTCCTTATGGGAACTTTTCTGGGTTTTTATACACTTTCCTATGGTTTCCCGCCCATTCTGACGTTGATACCTTACGGCTAAAGTTTTTACATGATTACAAACCAAAATTTTCTGTAATTGATTTCCGATACATTCCTCCAATAAGACTTTCAAATCCATTAACTTTGAATTAAGAACCGTCTTACAGTTTTAAATTATCATTTTAACTAATTAATAAAAGATTGAAGTTTATCGAAAGAATGTAACTTTTAATCACATAAATTTGAACAAAATGGTAAAATATAAAATAAAACATTCCGATGTAATAAAACTTTATAACGAATATATATTTAACTATTTACAAAGTAATTAAAATATATATTTTTATGATTAGTTTATCATGAGGTACTTAATAACATTAACAAATTTAAACATAAGATAATTAGCCTCAATAAAGTTTTAAATAATAGCTTCAGTTTTAATTAAAAATAACATGTATTGCAGATAGTATAAAGTCTCATAAAATTCGGAAATATTCACTGTTAGTGACAGGGTTTGAAATAGGTTAATGGTGGGATCTCATGAAGTTAGATCCGACCGCTTCAATATTATGGAAGTAAAAATGGATGATAAAATAATTAAAAAGATAGATTAATCAATTCAATTATAGGCCATGTAATGATCTGGAAAATATCAATATAACAGGATAATTTTATAGGCGAGAGCCAAATGGGTGAAGTGAAAGAAAAAATAATGGAGTAGTCAACCCTCATATAGTGGGCAACGCAGCAGAAAAAGATAGTTTTTCTAGAGTAGAACAGGAAAGATCCATATGAATTAAAGTAATACAATGTTGCAAATGAAAACTAATTAAAAAAAATAAATTAAAACTAAACAATGACTTAATATCAGCACTAATTAAATAAATAAGAAAATCTAGTCAGAATAGGACTTTGAAATTCTAAAATGATTATTTAAATCTAACTAAAAAAACCAGGGTAATTACAGATTTTGGGAAAGTCTATTACTGGTAATTAATTATCAAACAAGGAATGGCTCTTCCAATCAATGAAAGATGTATAACATATATAAATGACGGATTGATTGGTCAAGAGGCTTTTACTTGCATTTGCTCTTAAAGAATTAACAATGCAATTAGTATCACTCACCTAATCGAAACTGGAATAAGTAGTGGGAAATGTCAGTCTCTTCTGAGAAGCCTTAGTTAAATCGGTGCATTTTTAGTAAAGTTTAGGGAATTACATTTATTGATTATATTACAATAATTAGTGTAGTGTTTGTAAAAATGGCAGACATGTTTTTGCACTCCAGAAAAACTAGAATGTATTCGAGAGGTTGTTTTTAGATCGCGCTCTGATAGCTGAGGAATTTAATTAATGCACTGACGTAATAGCGATCAACAATTCCAAGAAATATTTGCTGATTACAAATATTTCTGGATAAGAGATGTTACCTTATTAGACGGTGTATTGATTGATTGTTGCAGTTATCAGAGAACGATAAGAAGACTGGGTAACAACTACGCAGTGTAATATAGAGAGTAGTAGAGAGCAGTCACGCAGTTTTGAGCAGACAGTATTGAGTGCATCTACAGTAGAGTTACTGTTCAATTCCAGTGCCCAGTGGAAATGTAGTTTGCCGATATAGCTGAAGGAGACCACAGCCTGAGGAAACCGTCTGGATAGCAGTTGAATAAAAAGTTGAGTTTCCAGCGGTTTTCAAGTGAAGTAGACTGTTGCAGAGACGTAAGCTGTAAGGAGCTTAAGGTCAGTCGCAGAGCTTACTATGAAGCATTCGTGTACAGCTAAACTGGACTGGGGCGAAGGTATGCCCATTGTGAACCGTTTTTGTAAGAGCCAGCTTGATAGAACATCGTGGGAATTGAACTTTAGCGAACTGTAGAAATAGACTCGTTGCAGACCAGCATTCGTTGCAGAGCAGGGCATTAGTTGCAGAGTAGAGCATTAGTTGCAGGGCAGAACATTTGTTGCAGAGCAGAGCATTCGTTGCAGGGCATTCGTTGCAGAGAACTATGGAGATAGAGTGTTGCAAACTATTCGCTATTCAGTCTAAGTAAAATATTGTATAAAGTTATTTGCTGATCGCACAGTCATGCTTGCGGATATAACAATTAGTAACAAAGTTTTATATGAATAATTATTTGCTTGCCTAGCCTTCAATTGATGTTAACTGCAAATCAAATTTTGTCGTATATATTGCAGAGTGATATTAAATATAGTTAGTGCAATAACTTGCCTATGTTAATGTTACTAGTTTAATCACTTTTATTTGCATAATTATATCAATTACATATTTCTTATTTGTTCATTAGTTCAGATGACATTCAAAGAGATAGATGTCAGCCATATTTTAAAAATAAATGTGTTTTAATAAATTAACCAAAAGAAAAAAAAATAAATAAATAAAACAAATATAAAGTTATATATAAGCCATCTTTGAAAGAATTTTTAATATTATTAACCTTGCTCTCTCTTGAAAACTATATAAAGACTATGGGAAACACATACCCGTTGCCAAGCAATAATTAATGGTAATTATAAAACAATAGCAGATGCAATAAAAAAAAAGTTGGTCGTCAAAACTTTGGCAGCTATTTTTTCATTTTTTGACTTCAGTGTTAGAACCATTTGTAATAAGCCACGAAGATATTAGATAACTAATAAGTTTTATTACTAAGCGCCGGCGCTGAAGATAACTAATAAGTTTTATTAGAGTTTCTTTAGATTAGAGATTATTCACTTAATGAATAATATTTCTGTAGTGTAATTTTCACTACACCACGCTCACGCAACTAGGGATGATTTCTATCTGCTTTTAACACTTTGTAGAGATATGTATGTATGTCTTTCGTCATATTTTTATGATTATATCCTTTACAAAATGTTAAAAGCGGATAGAAACTGATCTCTACCTTGCTCGAGAGTAGTGTAATAAAAATTACACTATAGAAATATTATTCATGACTATATATGTGTGTGTGTTTGTAAGTATATTTTTCCATAAATGGCCTAAAGTTATTAAAATAATAAGTAAAACAAAGTTTTGATTGTACTGAATTGTCTTAACTGTTATTCTCACATTTTTCTTTGTATCGGAAAGGTTTTTTTTTATTCCAGAAATAAACTTTCCTTTTGAGAAAATTTCCTGTCTTCTAAAATTCTTATTCTTAATAAAAGTTTTACAACCGAAAGTAAACTTTATTAAGAAAGCAAAATGAATATTTCCGTTAACCTAACTTGCCACCAGCTTGGAATACCTTATATTTTTACCCTAGGAATTATTATTTGTGTGTGCGGTACAATTTTAAATATACTTACAATTATTGCCTTTATAAAGTTTTCTCAATTAAAAAATATTTTGTTTACTGGCATCGTAAATCTTGCAATTTCCGATTTAATCCAATGCGTTATAGGCCTCTCTTCCGTACTAATTGAACTAGGAGTAAACATTAATACTCAACATAAATTAGGAATTCTTTGGAAAATAAGATCCTATGTAACGGTAAGTCTTACATTAGCAAATGTGTTAGCCCTGGCAAATTTGACGCTACTAAGATATCTTTATTTTAAAAACTACAAGTTGCTGGAGACAGATCTGAGAAGAAAAATATTTTTAAGGCTTCTGATAGGCCTGTCATGGTCCATAGCTTTTATTACTAATTTACCCCCTTTGTGTGATATAAACGGATCAATAGTTTATAACACTTTCATTTGTTTGTACGTCATAAACTTAAAATCTTTAGCTTTTGACAGAATTCTTTCTTCTATATACTTTTTAGGACCTTGTGTTTTACATATATATTGCTATAGTCAAATTTATTTGTTTTGGCGCAAATCACAGAAGAAATTTTCAAAAAATAAAAAAAAGAATTTGACAAAAACATTATTTTTGATAGTAATAAGCACAATTTTATGTTTTTTACCAATGGGAATTAGTAAAATAATATCACGTGATCTGGAAACCTATTTTAATTATTTTATATTGTTAGCAGTTCTTCCAGTATATGTTCATAGTTTTATCTCACCTTTGATATATATTTTTTATTCACCTTTTAAAATATACTATATAAATTTAATAAACGAATTTTTTTAGGGAAAAAAATATTTTCTTGTTTTTTTTATGTTTATTTTATTGTTGACATTTACAGGTTCACATTGGCACTCTTGTTCTCTAAATAAGTTACTTTTTTTAAAAAAAAAAAAAAACAGTTTTACTTCCCACTAAACGACATAATTAAAATAATAAATCTCAAATATTGTTTGAAATCATTAACATTTATATAGTATAAAATTGTTAATATTGGAATTAACTCAGAGTCAGAGAAAGAGTCGTAAGCACTCTTATGCAAAACAATATTTGGTGTCCCCTTTGTTGCCTCCCCCCCCCCCCAAATAAAACAAATTTTATGTGATTTTATACACAGTTTAATGTTTTATTAAAGATAACAATGAAAAAAAATTACTATTTCATAATTATAAATTTACTTTCCAAGCTTTT
Organism: Epiperipatus broadwayi; assembly: GCA_028023455.1. Lineage (NCBI taxonomy): Eukaryota > Metazoa > Onychophora > Udeonychophora > Euonychophora > Peripatidae > Epiperipatus > Epiperipatus broadwayi. Next base: position 2,310,547 of record JAQFVV010012510.1, on the reverse strand, counting down.
ACAGAACTAAATTTAGATACAGTATTATCAACACTTATCTATCCTTGAGAAATTCACCAGCCAATCTTTTTATAACTTTTAATTTCGAAAATGATCTTTCTCCACTAGCTACAGTTGCAGGAAGTATTATTAATATTCTTAATGATATGCTCAAATTTGGGTAGGAAATGGTCAAATCATTTTCATGAATATCAAGTATATTTTTGAATTGAAGTAATTCACTTGAAAATAAATTTTTATTGCATAAAATGCTTACCTAAGGTAACATTTATCAATAAAAGAGTATGCAGCAGATTGCTAAAAGTTCTACCTTACTAAAGAATAATATTATTTATACATCAGTTTTATTGCGAGAAAAGAAATTAATTATATAAATCTTCATACAGTCTTTAACGTTCCTAAATTGATAAACAAAAGAAGTAATTCTTATGAGATATTTACAAACTATATAATCATTTACATTTACTCTTTAAGCCAATAAGCTAATGCACATGCGCTTTGTTGAGGTCACTATATAAATGAATACTCCCACTTTTTCAAACACAAGATAAAGTCTTTGGGAAAAGATAGAATGAATCCATCTATCTTTTCGACCCAAACGTATATGTATGGGGGAATCTTAAGTGTTTGAAAATGATCACTTTAAATTACTTTTTTACTACATCAAATGTCTTGTTTACATATGTTTAATTTAATAAGAATGAAGTATAGTAAATTCTAGAAATTTCACAAGCGTCATTCATTCACATAGTAAAAAAGTAATTTAAAGTGATCAATTAACAACTTCACCTCTCATTTTCAAACACTTAAGATTTGCCCATACATATATGTTTGGGTGGAAAAGCTAGATGGATTCATTCTATCTTTTCCCAAAGACTTTATCTTGTCTTTGAAAAAGTAGAAGTATTCATTTATATAGTGACATCTACAAAGCGCATGTACATTAGCTTATTGGCTCATTGGTATTACAGATTATAAACATCTCACTATATAAAATAAATGTCTTATTTACTCTTTAGATATCTTATGGCCTTTAATAATAACAGAATAGATAACTTTAGAAACCAATAAAACATATAAACTATTATATTATGACTAAATAACAATTAATATTAATTAATAATCTCTTGTCAAAACAAATTACATACGTATTAAGTCATGATATTAAAATTATAATACAAAATATAATTTAAATTACTTTACCTATAGAACTTCCTTTTTTAATTTGAGCTTTTCTCTTGTCTTTATGTCAACAAAGCACAAAATTTTATATATATATATAATAAGTAAAAAAAAATATCCTTTTTAATCTAAATTTGACAAAGTTTTAAGAGTTCCAAATATTTTTAGATTTAGAAGGAACTTTACTCAAGAAAATATATATTTACAGATATTTCAGTTTAAAAGAAAAAAAATAATAGAAAACTAATCAAAGAATACTACAATAAGTATTTTCAATAGCGTTCAGTGATTTATACTATTATTAAAAACATTTACAATAAAATAGGAAAGAGAAAATACATCTCAGTAGAGGTTAAAGTACTGATGGGTGAGTGACCAAATGGCTGTGAAAATATCTGATGGGGTGATTTTTTTTATCTCTTTGTTTTATTGTCTCTAATTTGTTTTTAAGAGTGTTAAAATTTCCTACATTACTATTATAAAAATAAGTGCCCCTTAAGTACATCTTATCACCATAATGCATATAGTATAAATGTTGTACTTCTTATTTTTCCAAAAGCAGCCATTTGGAAAAGACTCTATAATTGAACTTATAATGACATTTTTTTTCTGATAAATTTTTGTAATATAAGATCGAGTATATTGTAGGCTACTACACTCTAAAAATAAATATTTTTGGTTCTCTTCTAATCTGTGGCACAACTCACATATAGTATCAATGCTAAGTATGTTTTTCTTATATCTCATGAAAATCAAAATCCAATATTTAAATCTATGTATTAGCTATTTATTATTAATGCCTAGCATTAGTAAGTCTAAATTATAATTTGTGTTTGTAAGTAGAAGTACATATATGTATTCCAGTAGTGGCATTCGTCTTGTGGGAAAGTTATGTTAGGGTTAGATAATGAGTTAATAGGTTCTAAGATTGTATGCAGATATTTGTGTATGGTGGAGGTTTGTCTGTGTATATTATTTTAAGAGTGACTTCTAAATGTGGGTCTATTCTTGTCATGGATGATAAAAGATTAACAGTTTTTTGTATTGTAAATACATGAATAGAATGTAGTTCTAATCCATTTAGATTGCTATGGTACTGCATTTGCCTAAATGAAATGGCCACTATTTTTTTTCCTCATAAAAGTTTTTTACACAGTGAATAAATCTTTGATGTAAAGAATTTTGTGAAAACTATAATTGGTGTATAATAAGTATAATTTTTGTAATAATCAGCATGTTTAAATGAGAGTTTTTGAGTATAGAGAAAGATATGTTTTGTTTTAAACAAGATTTTTTTATCACACTGATTATTTATGATTTAAAAATTATTTTATCGCATTTATATTACTTTGGCACAATATTATTGTTACAAGGATAATGTTTGAGTTATTAGTTTTAAATGCAGTGAATTAAAGTGTCAATTGTTGTGCCATGTTTGAGATATGCAAAATCCCAATGATAGATGTCTTTCTTCCCGTTTTTAAAATTTATATTTCTGGTATCAGTGGACCTTACCCCAACACGTCATACAACAATCAGCATTATACGTTTATATATAATTTGTTATAAATATTACCAAAATCACACTTTTCTTTATGTTTGCCATAATATCCTATAAATATAATTTGTCCAAATTTCAAACACTTTTTAGCAAAACTCTTTATTTGTACATTCACAGACATCTTATGTTTCGATTGACTTGCAGTCTTCTTCAGAGCAAGTCTATTTTGATCAAAATAGACTTGCTCTGAAGAAGACTGCAGGTCAGTCGAAACGTGGGTGTCTATGAATGGGCAAATTCACAGACATCTTACGTTTCGATTGACTTGCAGTCTTCTTCAGAGCAAGTCTATTTTGATAGATCAAAATAGACTTGCTCTGAAGAAGACTGCAGGTCAGTCGAAACGTGGGTGTCTGTGAATGGACAAATAAAGAGTTTTGCTAAAAAGTGTTTGATGTTTGGACAAATTATATTTAATTTGTTATATTTTATTTATCTATAAGCTAGTGATGATTGTTTCAACAATGTAATACTGAAAATATATAACAATATTTGTGAATAAGTAAACACCAAATGGCATCCTATAATAGTAATTTACAAGTCAATTTTACAAGTGTCACATTAACAAACTTGAAAAGAATGATCCTTTTGTATCAATGCTAAGTCTAAAGACAAACCTGCAAACAACATTCTTTGCCATAATAATACTAATTTAACATCTGAATTATTATTGTGGTATAAGTATTTAAAATTTACTTCTCCACAAATAGTATTTCATATTCTCAGTATTATACATTTAATGCTCATTAATTACTTGTAGGTTATGAAAATTATTAGAATGTATATCTTAATTTTTATTTGAAACTGCAATAGCAGCTGGTTCATAAGCACCGTGGCATTGCAGCACCCCCAGAAAAAAATTATTATTAAATGTGTGCTTAAAAATAACAATAATATAACATAATTCAATATTTTGCATAATTATTATGCAAATGCAACTAATTAAACCATTTAAAAAAACTATTTTAAGCAACGTTTCAGATCCTATTCAAAGATGCTAATTATGGCAGAGCCAAAAACATCATATTCTGTGGATTTCAGAAACTTCTGCTGAGATTATATCTTGCAGATATCTAGTGCCATTGGATCTGCTGCCTGCCACAGTGTCAATAGTTATTTAAACATGATTTCTTTATCTTTTCTGGTTTTTCTTCAGAGTGAATAAATTTTTATGGTTTTCATTTAGGATGAACATAAAACATTGTTGTTTTTTGTTATTAATCACTATAAATTAACATATAAATATTTATTACAGAAAAATATAACAAATAAAAAAATAATTATTTTAAATATTTATCATAAAGGGTATAAGTATTGAATATATGTAAAAAATATATACTTTGCCATGAAGAAATTGAAATAAAAAGTAAAGGTCAATCTACTCCAAATATTATTATTTGGCCAGTAGCAATTAGTAAAAAAAAAAAAAAAAAACATTAGATATTATAACAATAACTGATATATGGGAAAATAAAATGTTTGTGTGGTTGCAATGCTTTGTTTGTTTTTCTTGCTTATTTTTTGGCAGTGATTCTATAATAAAGTACCCCTGCTTAAAATTTTATGGCCTGCCACTAAAACTGTGAATCACTTTGATTGATATATTAAAACTATCTCTGTTAGTGCAGTTTCATCACTTTGAGTATTAATGATCGACTTATTATTCATATAATAGTGTGAAAGTTAAATAAAGATGGACTGTTTTTGTCTAATTATTTAGTATTGATACACAAAAGGGTATCTTTTGCAAATGTATTAAAATTATTTATATGCAGTTGGAGTTTACTACTCCACAAATAGTACTATTATATTTTAATTTCTATAGCTTTTACATATATTTATATTCCATATAGATAGATAGATAGATAGATAGATAGATAGATAGATAGATAGATAGATAGATAGATAGATAGATAGATAGATAGATAGATAGATAGATAGATAGATAGATAGATAGATAGATAGATAGATAGATAGATAGATAGATAGATAGATAGATAGATAGATAGATAGATAGATAGATAGATAGATAGATAGATAGACAGGTAGGTAGGTAAGTAGGTAGATAGGTAGATAGATAGATAGATAGATAAATAGATAGATAGATAGATAGATAGATAGATAGATAGATAGATAGATAGATAGATAGATAGATAGATAGATAGATAGATAGATAGATAGATAGATAGATAGATAGATAGATAGATAGATAGATAGATAGATAGATAGATAGATAGATAGATAGATAGATAGATAGATAGATAGATAGATAGACTGCCTTTGTGATTGCTGTAATATCATATTCCTATACATAACTAGTTCATTACAATAGATGAGACGTGGATCATATTGCTTTTAATATGAGATGTGTATGTGGATGCTCAAATGCATATACATATAAAGGTATAATTTATAACTGAAATAAATAATAAGTTACAATACAATTATAGAATTTTAAAAGACAGATTCTTTTAAAATAGAAAATAAAAGTTTTTTATAACTTTATAAGATTAGAAAAAAGATTATTTTCTAAACGTAAAAGCAGTTAAATTAATGAGAGAAGAATGCAGTATTAAAATAGGATAATGAACAGTTAAAGGAATTCAAGTTTAGATTTCCTTCATGATAATAAAGTGTAAGCTAAAATTAATTCATTAATTAAAGAGAGATATATAATGGTTTAAATTCTTGGATTGAGGATGTGAACAGTTAAAGAAAAAATCACTTGAGCAAATGATCAAGAATATGAGCCAATCAGCTTTAGGGATTGAAATAATGAAAGGACTCAGTGCAAATTGAACTAAGAAAGGACACTTGATTCTTGGAGCTTCACCTGTGCACACAGACTTATAAGGGCATGCAGAACATCACCCAAATGCATAGGGACTTCAAGTGCAGAGAGCTGGCCTTCGAATGTGTGAATAGTTAGCTAAATCTCACGTAGATCATATTGATCTTGATTATTATTTTATATACCTATGAATATGAATATATGTAATGTACATAGATGTATATATAATTTATAACATTTAGTTAGCAATTACTAAGATTTATTATTATTAAATTGCATTTAATCTCAACCTTACTGGGGGATTACTGTCATTAAATTAGTCTGGTAATGTTTAAGTTGGCAGACAAGGTCTGACAGTATACTAATGCAGACATTTCAATTGGTACAATCACCCAGTCTTGATATGAACTTCAGCAGTCTGCACTCGTAACAGTGGCATAACCCACAGTTCAAATAGGGAAAGTTATATGAACGTCGGTCAGCAAACTGCAGAGTCAGTTCAAAGTTGAAAACTGCAAAGGAATTTACAGTAGTTTGAAACCCCTCATGTTGTGCTCAGATCAAAGTGTGCACTCAGTTACTCAATTGAAATTAGGAATCAAAAGTAAAAGGTTAGATTGGTGAATAAAGACTGGTTACAATGCAAACAGTTATAGGTGAGTTCAACATCACTGAGGTGAGTAATTTGCCCTTATATATCAAACACATAAAAAAAAAATCTCTTCATAAATAAAATCAAAGATGTTAAATACAAAATTGTGACAGTTTTATGTTTACTGGAAAAGGAGTGATTGAAATTGCGAAAAGGCTTGCTGCATCCTTCACCCCAAAAGAAAGCTCATATAATCAATTTAAAGAGCAATTGACTAATTATTTTAACCCCCTCCACTCTAAACATATTGCCAGGTTACACTTCCATGACTGCTACCAGAGTAGGTAGTAGGATATTAAAGATTTCAAATTGGTCACTCAGAATCTAGCAAAAATTGCATATATGATTTATTTTTAAATGAGGCCTTCCAGGAACAGTTCTTTAGAGGCATAAACAGTGACAACTTATGTCAACAATTACTGTAATTCACTAATTTAGACTACAGTGAAATCATAAAATGCAATACAACTTATGAATTTGTCCTGGAGCAATCTAAAAAATGTGCAGAGTTCAATTGAAATGGGAAAAGCAAACAGAAGTTTGTAAAATGTTTGACCCAATTGCAAACAAAGTCACAAACAGTAAAGAAAAAAATTTGTAGCAGCAAAAATACATTTATATGCTTTTGCAGTAGGAAAAATGGTCATAGGCCAGAAACTATTATTATAGACATGTACACTATAAATGCTGCAATAAAGGAGGGCACATGGAAATTATGTGCAAAAAATAGTTCAGCATAGCCAGCAATGATTAGTAATCATATAATAGAGAGTTGGAAAAAGCACTTTATTAAAATGAAAAATATGGCAACAATGGATAAACATAAAATAATGATCGAAATTAAAATATGTGATTAGCCTATTGGCATGAAGGTTGACGGTGGGAGCAGTGTATCACTGATATCAGTCTCCAATTGGTATACTGTTACTTCCTAGAGTCAAAAAAGTCCTATTAGACAAAAAACTGATTTAAAGATGTTAAATGTGGATGGTAATGCCATTAGAATAAAGGTCATAGTTGAAGCACTAATATGATGTGAAAACAAGGGCAGAAATATTGTACTACTACTATATGTAGTACAGACCCTGATCAACCCCATATTAGAATGAGGCTAGTTCAGTGGAATGGGAGTAAAAATAACAATTACAAAAAAAAAATTAATAGCCCCAAGACAAAAAAATTTCCAGGGGGAGGGGTCAAAGGAAATGTGGGTAAAATAGAGATACTCATAGAGGAAAAACCATTCCAGCAGCCAATACTTAACAAAAGCAGGTCAAAGAAGGTCCATGGTAACCAGAAACATAAAAAACTAAGTGTAAAGATGTATTGAAATCAAGAGTGCAAAATAAAATTATAGCTTGTTGAACAGAGGAGGACAGCAGCTACCAATAGATTATTAAACAGATTAGAGAAGGCTGGCCAAAGCAATGCTTCAGTTTCCTCTGCAAGGAAATATGGAATGCCTGTAAGCAGCTGTCATTAGTCAAAGGCTACATTATGAAAGGTGATTGTATACTGATATCAATCAAGAACAGGCAGCATATAGTAAAGTGACTGCATGATAGTCAGTGGGACATTGGCAGAGCAAAAGCTCTCACTCTTAGTAGGGTCTGGTGGCAAGACATTAACATAGACATGAGAAAAATAAAGAATGATATTGATTTACAAACAAGTACATTTCCAGAGATGCACCAAGTAAGCCAGAACCTAATTCGCTAAAGCATGTTGAGACAAAATGCTCCAAGTGTCTTAATGACTATATAGTGAGGTCAAAGATTAAAACCTAATCTCTGAACTTGGGGATCTAATGATATGTATGTGATTGCCCAAATGCACATACATATAAAGATATAATTTATAAATAAAATAAATAATAAGTTACAAAGGAATTATAGAATTTTAAAAGACTGATTCTTTTAAAATAGGAAATAAAAGTTATTTATAAATAAAGATTATTTTCTAAAAGTAAAAGCAGTTAAATTAATGAGAGAGAAATGCAGTATTAAAATGGGATAATAAACAATTAAAGGAATTCAGATTTAGATTTCCTTTATGATAATAAAGTGTAAACTAAAAATAACTCATTAATTAAAGTCAGATATATAATGGCTTAAATTCTTGGATCCAGCATGTGAGCAGTGAAAGGAAAAGTCACCTAAGTAGATGGATTGGAATATGACCCAGTCAGCTTTAGGGAATGAAACAATGAAAGGACTCAGTGCAAATTGGATCAAGAAAAGGACACTTGATTCTTGGAGCTTCATCTGCACACATGGACTGAATGTCTCCAAAATGCATAGAGACTTCAAGTGTATAGAGCTGGCCTCTGAACATGTGAACAGCCAACTAGGACTCATGCAGGTCGTGTTGATCTTGAATAATATTTTTAATGCCTATGGGTAGGGTTCTATGTAATTTATATTGATGTATGTATAATTTATAATGTTTAGTTAGCAATTACTAATATTTATTATTATTAAATTGCATTTAATCTCAACCTAATAGTATCAAGTCATTACTGGTGGATTACTATCATTAAATTAATCTGGGAATGGTGACGTTTGCAGACAAGGTCTGGCAGTAGAGTATTGCAGACAGATCAATATGAAATACAGCCTTCTCTATAAGACTAGCACATACGTAATTACAATCCCATTACAAGAATAATTAAGAATGAAAAAATATATGATACAAATTATATAGTGAGCTGAACTTATATTAAAGTGCATGAACTACTCCAGAATTGATTTCCTAATAAACATTCGTTTTGGACTATATGGTGACAAATAATATTGACTGTTGTTTTTAATATTCCTTCTTTTTTATGAATTGGCTTGATATTTACAATATTACTTTAAGTCAATTACGATTTCTGGTATTATTATAGTTCTAAGTTATTCATTCTTTCTGTCATAAGTGACTTATTGCTCCTCTGATGTCTTCTCATAAGTGTGTCTTGAGGCTACCTCATGATTATGGACACTATGCTTTCTGTCACTAATGTCTTTTGAGTCAGGACTTCTATGTAGCTTTGATTGTTGTTATATGAATTTGTGATCTTTTGTCAGTGATCAGTGAATCTGATTTTACTTTTCTCAGGCTCTGTTGGCTTTGTTGTAGGATCTGAATTATTTGCTTTCATGAACCTTAGTGCTTATTGACAGTGGATTCAATGTGTCAAGAACTCTTGGCTCATTTGTGTTCTGTTTTCTGTGTTTTTCTCTCAACTGGTTTTACATCTTCAGTGCAAATGCCTCTATAGAGTTTCTCCAATACATATATATTTACTCACTCTATCTCTAATGGTCGTTGATAATTAATTGACTCTTCTATAGTTTAATTTATGCAAGATCTTGTCTCTTGATTTATATGGAGCTTTATTTGGAACACTATTTTCTCTCACTGGAATGAATAAACTTAGCTTTATTTTAAGCCTGCATCTTATAAGTAATTCTTTAGAGTTCTTGATATGGTTATTATAGATGAATAGTATTAGAGTATGGATATTTCCAAAATATTTCAGATTTCACTTGCCAACTTCTCAAGCAAATTTTTGTAATTTGAATCACTTGTTCAGCTTCATAGTTATTAAATGAGAGTAATGGCATATATTTAAAATGTTTTATTTGCAAAAGTATTTGAATTAAGAAAAATTAAATGCTGTACCAATATTGAACATGGTCATTTGGACTATTCCATGTATAGGCGATCATTTTCACGGGACTTCTATATTTATAAGTTATTGAGTTAAGAAAAAAATTATTTTCACTACATTAATGTGATTGGTTTATATCAGGAGTGGCCAACGTTGGTATATATATATGATCGACTTTTTTTTTTTAAAAAATGTGTCATGATCTTCCTACTAAAATCTTGACATTTAACACATTCAAACTTGGGTCTTGTGTACTAATAAGTGACAATGGAGGAGGGGGTATTAAACCAACATGATATTTTATTAATAATATTTATTAATTGAAATGTAGCCACAGAAAAAATACAGATTAAATTTTATTTTATTATCATTAATGGAAAGTCTGCGTTTGCATGTCTCCAACCAAGCATTCATAATTTAACGTATCCAGACAAAGAGTATGGTAATGACTCTTCAGCATATGGATCAGTAAGTAGGGAACGATATTTAGTCTTTGTGAACTTTAAATATGAGAAATCCGATTCATATAAGTATGAAGATCCAAAGCAAAAGTAGATATATATTCGCTACATTTGGCGATATTGGGATACTTTTCGCGCGTATTTCCAAAAACCTTCCTCACGTTCTTTGGCTTGTAAGGTTAGATCAGTTTGTAGAGTTGTAATTTCATTTTCTAACACGTTTTTTTTTTTTCAATATTAAATGTGTCAGAAATTTTTACTGCTATAGGTTTTATATTTAAATCCTTTTTAAAAGGAAAAGACAGATACACGATAATTTTAACTTTTTCAAAATCATGAAATTTGACCTCAAAGTCTTCAATCGCCTTTTTAATTTCTGCAACATATTTTTCAATGTTATAATTACCATTCTGAACTTTTCGTAGGTGAATGGAAACATTTGGAAAGTGATTCAAATCCTTTTGTTGTTGATCTTCTATTAGCATAATATATTTAGTTTTGTATGCATTAATGCTACTGATCATTTCAATTATTGTCTTGTTTTTTCCATGCAATTCAAAATTTAAATCACTTAATTTTTTTTTCATATGTCAAAGCATCGGTCGAACCCACGACAAGTATCTGCAAGACACTGCTTGCAAGGCGGCTGCGCTGACCTCTCGGCTAAACGCTAAATCACTGAACCAAGTTTGATAATTTAAATTTGCTCATTCTGATCTCGCTCTTCAAGAAATTTTTTTATCTCAGTTAATAAATCACGAAATCATTTCAGAAATTTACTTCTACTTAACCGCCTTATATCGGTATATAATAATAATTCTGACTGTCCTTCATCAAGATACAATTTGAAGAGACGCCGTTTGAGGGTACTTCCTGAGATAAAATTAACAATTTTGAAGGCTATGTCCATTATTTCTTTTGTATTTAATCTTTTGCTGGCTAACACTTATTGGTGAATTATGTAGTGGTAGCTCAAAAACTTGATCATTCTTATTTTCTCAAAGTCTTTATATTGTGGCTTGGATAATAGTATTCTTTCATTTAATGCCACTAATTTAATATTACAGTAGGGCAATAGTGAGAAGGGATTATTACATTCTAAATAGAATTTGAATAATATTGTTATGTAAGCTCCATTCCTGGTAATTTTCAGTTAGAGAAATATTTTCATCATACAAATTATTCATTATATTTTAATCAAGTAAATTAATTGTTTATTAAGAGAATTTGAATTTTAAAATAGATTTATACTTATTCTGTCTTTTTAATATGTGTTGGTATTATAAAATTGATTTTTTATGTTTTATGACAAACATTTAGGTTAACATTCAAGTTGTACCTCATCCATGATATTAGCAGATACTGCTTATTTATTGAGTTTATCAAGGGAAAATTGCTAAATAAGAAAACTTTAGGATCATTAATAATTATGAAACTTTCTTGATTAGCTTCTGGATAAAAATAACATCATAATTACTATTTGTGTGTAGTAGTATTAAATGTTTTGCAAGTGGAATTGAAAGGCATCAAGCACTAAGATATGTTTAAATAATCATATTGTTAAGGGTATATGTTTTCATTTACTAAGGAAAGAAATGAGTTTGTAGATTAACATCAAACGGGGCATATTATAAACAGTCATTTAAAAAAAATAAGTATGATCTGATTCCAAATGAATCTTTCTTATATTCTTATAATCAGCCAACCAAGGGGCATTCTCTTTTTAAATTGTTTTGCTAATTTCGTCATAAAGGAATTTAAAATACAATTGATGTTATTTTACTTGATTCTTTATTTAATTATAAACATGGCTTGATCTTATGATTATGACCATCTTTCTTAATGTTTAGAATAGAGATATCAATTATATAAAATTTTACTTCATTTAGTAGTGTATCTGTGATCAATATAACTGAATACATCCCTTTTAACAGCTATGAGGCTGATTTTTAAAAAAAACATACCATTTCATCTCAGTTTTAAATGAATAATGTTTTATTTATATAAGCCTGTATTATTTTATAATAAAATTTAGGTGAATATCATTTATCAATTTTTAGTTATTTCTGCAGGAGACCATTAAGATTCTGCTTATATATATATATGTTATTCGGCTGAATAACAGGCCTATTTCTTATATTTACTGAATTATCTTTTATATATGTATGATGGTATTGTGTTCTGGAGGTGAGCAATTAAAAGGGTAAAAACTGACTTAAAGTCAACTTCCTTGCAAAATTATTTATTAGATTGTGTTCTGCAGCAAAATCTATTGCTTTTAAAATTCTTATAAAAATTATGAGCAATTCTGCAGTGGCATGATGGGTTATAAATGAACTAAGTCCATTTCTTATTGTATTTTTCTATTTAATTATTTAACTTATTCCTGCTATTGTTGAAATCTCATATGATTTCAAATAGATCTTTCAAATGCCAAATGTTATTTTTATTCAATTAAAGGAAATTATTTTATTATTTATGCAAAGAGCGTTTGATTTTAAATAACAATTCACAATGGACTAATATATAAATAATTATTTTCCAATGGACTAATATATAATTTTTTATAAATAAAATGACTTTTTTTTAAAAAACCAGAATAGTATATTGTTTCAATTTATATATACATCTTAAATTACAATAGAATTACAATATCCACTATTTTGCTCTAAATCTCACTTCCCTTGAACATTGTATATTCCGAATAATAGGGCACATTTTGATTATAAACGTTGATTATAAGACAATATATATTGTTTACTGTACTTGAGTCTTGCAGTAATTTTCAAAATGCATATATATATATAACCACTAGAAACCAGTCAACACATAGACAATGCCAATATAGAAAACAATCACCAATCTCAAACTGTTGTCAAGGCAACCTCCTCTTAACATTAAAGGTGGAATCTCACCATTATTTATGGTAACCATATATTTATATAGATACTAAAGATTGCAACTTGACCACAGATTGAAATTATTGAAAGAAAGCGCAGGTAAATATAAACTGTTCTGAATGCAAACTAATAAACAGTCATTTATAACATTACAAATTGCAATTATAATTTTTAAATTGCACTCAAAAATAAGACTAGTGTATTACTATATTCAAAAATCCCAATAAGATGGAAATTTAATAGTAAGACACAATACATTTAGAATTAAATAAGAATGATAAGAATGCAACCAGCAAGCATGGAGAATGTCATTAAGAAAACAGTTATGAGAAGATATTTGCAATTATATCTTCCAATATTTATTACGTTAAAATGCTTGCTGCTTCGAGGCATTGGCATATAAATAACAAAATAATAACAGTAAAGAAATATTATAGGCACAACTTCAGTAATAGACAAGAATTTAGGTTAGATTACATTTAGTTTAAATAAAATTTTTATCAAGAAATATGCAAGTTATACATTATAATACATTTGGTTTACGAGAACTTATAAGGAAATCATTTTTATACAATTTAGAAAGTTACATTAACTTATCTTTAGTAGCTTTAAACTTTAAGTTCAAGATTTAAATTTATAGAATAATTAGTTAGGACAGAGCTCTGCAGTTATAGATTGGCATTACCGATTAGTTGAACTGGATAGGCAGTTGTTTGGTTTTCAGGCACCATAGTGGGCTTCTTGAGCAGGGTGTAGCATCTTTATTATGGAAGCAGGATGTTGCTGAATCGTTTCAGGTTGCAGCTACAGTTGTTGAGGGCATCGGCTGGCAGTTGGCTCATCATTCTTCCATGGATTAGAAGCAGCCATCACCTTTTTCCAGCCAGATCTTTCAAAGATCAATCTGGTGTGCCTTCTAAAATTAATGACTCCATAATTCAAGCTTAAAATATACCCTATTTATACTTTTCTTGCAAAGCATTCAACTAGAAAAAAATTTATTTCACCTGGAAACCCATTAACTCTAAAATATAACATAAAATTTTAAGATTTCCGATTTGATCCAAATACTTTTGTTTAGATTTCCAGGGTGCCTTAAATCCTCCTTTAGGTGTCAAATAGTGCTGCTCCAGTGATTTTAATGTGTACACTCTTGCTGCAAACGAATTTGAGTATAGCAATTATAAGATTTTAAGTTTTATTTAACCACAGGTGTGGTGGTCTTAAAGCAAATTTGTTTACAGCTAAATTTTTATTTTTAATTAATATAATTAAAAGCTTTTTGCTCTTTTACAAAATTAAATCACACGACTCACTCTATATATTATTATATAAGGTGACTCATACGTCCACATACGAATTTATATTTAATAAAATTACTAAAATGACATTTCTACTATTTAAAATTATAATATAAATCATTCCTTCATAAAATATAAAATTTGAACCCTTGTATTCGCTGTAACACTTGCTAGCCTATGTATGTACAGTGTTCTATTCATATGTGCATATATAATGCTGTGCACCCATGGATATTTTAATAGGGTTGAACACAGAACAAAAGGATTTGGTTGTTAAACTAAAACATGCAATGAGAAGGGATTGAAACTGACCATTGTGCTGTGGAAGAACACACCACTACAGTCAGCTAATTATTTAAAGAATGGTTCACTATCAAATTAAAAGATATACCAAGAAAATGGCAGCCAAAGGTAAATTCAAGTATAATCCAGTTAAGATACCCGTAAGCTTAAGATTTCATAATTTATCTTACAAATGTTTTGTTTATAATAATTATAAAATACATTATAAATATTGCTATAATAGATTTGGAATTATAAGAGAAAACCATTTTTGAACTTTCATTTACAAAATAAATTTAAAAGCTAACTATAATAAAAGATATTTATCTTTTATTGCTAACTAAGTTTTTGATACACTTATGAAATGCTTCTATTAAAATGAAGTATTACTTTAAACTGAACCTAGATGTCACTAGTTTTCCTAATATAGGCATCTGTTGATTGAATGTAAATGCTTGAAAGCAGAAAGGGTACAGATAATGAAGTTATGGGAGAATAGATATGAACAAAATGATTATACAGAAAGTGACTTATTGGTTTTTATGCTGGGTTTGCGGAAAGATAAGGGGGATTTAAATATAAAGGCCATAGAGTTGAAAAAGATTATGTTGTGGAAATGGAATGGGGCAGATTATGGGGAGACTTAGAGTGGGGAATGGAAAATAAAGTGGCTAACAGGTTTATCTGGGCATAATTGCTGAGATATTCTTGACTTCGTTTAAGGAGAAGCCAAAATACATCACATCACATCACATCATACCTACAAAATACATGGGAAAATAATTAAAATTTGTTTTGTTTCATTTAATTTAGTAGCAATAATAGCTAACACCCACTTAATTCAATAATTATGAATAAAGATATTAAAAATACTAAAGCTTTTAAAATATTTTTATTAAAATTTTCGACATGAAATTTTTTTTCCATTACCTTAAACTTATATTGAGATAAGCCCGGATGTGACTTTATAAAACTTTGCCTGGCTATGTTAAATGTATAATAGACTATTTGCTGGATGGTTCAATCATGCTGTAAAATTAAATAATTATACACAGTAAGAATAACCAAAATCAATGTTCATCTTCAGCATTACATCATTTAGTTTGAAAAAGTTAAGATTTTTCACAAGAAAAGTGAAAGTTCATAATTATTTGATGATTTACAACAATATATCTTTTCAAAATAATCACAACTTCTTATACCTTTTAAGCAAAAATATTTATTATTATTATAACAGTTTTGTCTGTTTCTCTTGCAGACTTCTTCAGATTTCATTCTATGCCTCTATTTTTCCTTTTCCAGACTGGAATAAAATGGTGGAAAGGAAAAAGTAGAGGCATAGAATGAGATCTGAAGAAGACTCAGAGAGAAACAGTCGAAACTATTATAATAATAATAAATATTTTTGCTTAAAAGGTGTAAGAAGTTGTGATTATTTTGAAAAGATATATTGTTGTTTATGAAGAAGACAAATTAAGGAAGAGGAAGAAGAAAAAAGTATTTTATGATTTGACAGTTTTGTATGATTATTAATTTGATTAATGTTTATTTGAAGTATCCAGGATGTATGATCCTAGTAAACATGTATTGAAATGTGTCTTTACAAATATCTGTAAAAATAATAAAAGTCATAATGATATTATGGAGGATAGTTTTTATGCTAATTGTGTGTTAGAAGTTCGAGCATGGAAGTTGATATTTTTCTATTATCTACTTAGTGTATGCAAGAAAGATAATAGTTAATTGCAATATTTATGGAAAAGAAATAATTCTAATATTGTTGAATAATAAAGAACATTATGAGAGCTTTAGAAAATTCTGCAGTTTTTAAACTGTGGCATTTAATTCTTTATTTCTTCACAGAAGAAACTTTACCTAATAATATTTTATTATTATTTTAATGTGTATTATATTATAATTTTATGTATGTTTAGTGTTAGTATAGGGGATTTGAACTCAGACTTTCAAGCATCCACTAACTATCCACACTATCTTATACAATTGATACACATGTCCACACACATGTAGAAAAGATAAATAATCATCAATATACGTATTTCGTGCTAAACCAGCACTCATCAGTTGGTCCAGATTATCATCTCCCATACATTATATAATCAGTGCTCAGTTTATATTAAGATAGCAAATCTTCATACTTTAATGGACAGGCTTCAATCCACTCCAACCTCCAACTTTTAGTGTTATGGATCTAGCAGCCGGTTTGCTCATAAATAAAAGATCCAAAACCATTAGAGTTGAATATAAGCTTGTTCATAAAACAAAAGAGATATGCAGTAATGTTAGGTTTAAATCTTGTTTATATTTAAAAGTGATCACAAGGAAAGGTAAAAATCGCTCACAATAAATGGTTAAACTTTATTATGTTGTTATATTTTTATTTTAATATTTTTTTATTGGTAAAGCTGCAATTATTAGAAGGTAACATCCAATTTTAATCAATTTAAGCACATTTAATATTGTTTGACATTATAATATGCAATTAATTACCGCTAATAATTATTATAGTTTTGGATGACTTTCGAATTGATAATCGCAATTTTAATTTTCGTGTATTAATTAATGATATATTCCGTTTGTTTGATGTTCACATTTTTATGGTAGATGTTACATAGTATGAGATTCGATTGTTGTCATGTTAGATGATTATGATATTTTGCATTGTTTCATTTGTTATTTATTCTTATATCCATGTCATCTTACGAAGGCATACTTGTTCCCTTACCCTACTTGAAAGTGTAAATTATCACCATGGGTGAATTGCGTATGATACCCATAGAGTTTTGAGTGAATTAAGACTATGCTATCACAATGGATTTTGTATATTTTTTTAAACAAAGGATTAACTACCCCCTTTTCCCCATATCCCTATAAGTGTTCTCAAGTAGTGGTATTGGAATTTCAGACCATTTGTAGTCATGGAATAACCATAGTCTAGGTTGTTTATTCATTTATTTGCCTTTGTTCAACCCCATTATACCTCTGGATATATTGTATATTTCATTAGATTTCATATTCTCAAGTCATGAAGATTTGCTATTGGTAACAATGAAATCATCCCAGATATGTGAACCGTGTTAACATTAAGTAAACAAGGATAGTAAATAATAATGTCCTGTTAAATATTAGTCATAGTACTTGATTATTGTACTAGTGCACTGTCTATTCGAAGTGATCTCAAATATATGTGCTACACTTGTTATTGATATTTATAGTTGTGTTAAAGTACTGCTATTTTCACTAATATTAGAGAAAGTTTTATAATATGATATTGATTTAAGTATAGAGCTATAGTAATATTGATTTCTTAAAATAATATCGACAATCCAACATCTTGGATAAATAAAAAGAGGAAGTCATATAATCTTCTTACCATATTACAGTAAACATCATTATTGATGCTTTAGGAAATATTTGTTATATTACATTGTTTAGTATTGAGTATTTTAGGATTATCCTACTTATATTTAATTTTAATAAATAAGTTTCATAAGCCTATGTCTGCCCATCCCTTGTATGTGTATTAAATGGATTATGTCCTTTACATTGACCTTAGGTCAACATGGGTACAACAAGAATCTCAGCCTCAGGGTGGCCTTTGAGCATTCCATCATCAGATTTTCAATTGGATGGACAGTTGAAGAGTTGGAGTGTGGAGTAGATTGAAGCCTGTCCATTAAAGTATGAGGTTTGGCTATCTTAATATATACCTGAACACTTATAGCATATATGTGTAGAGATTGTAATCTGGACCAACTGCTGATTGCTGGTTTAGCATGAAATATGTATATTGGTGATTATTTATATTTTCAACATATATGTGTTCGTGTGTATCAGTGTTATGAGATAGTGTGGAGAGTGGTGGGGTTGTGTGAAAGTCTGTGCTCATATACCCTATATATTACATATATAGACACAAGTATACAATAAGCCTGTGTGCTTCAGTTATTAAATAAAATATAGTAAATATATAATAAGTTATAAAATTTAATTTAAAGAATGGGTGTAAGTAATAATTCAATAAAAAGATAATGCGTTATAAATTTTAATTAGATCCAAGAAGATCTGTCTCTGTTAGTGTTGTAGTTATGCCAACGAATTCTTGTTTTATATGTTTTCTTTTGATAAGTTTGATGAAGGATATATATTTTTTTGTTTGTTGATTTTTCAAATGTGTAAATATTGTAAATAAAATTTGTTTTTGGAAATTTATTATGTTTGTTAGTAACCTTATAACTAAATACTATCGATATTGTTATTGTTATTACCATATCCACACATTATTGTTATTGCTATCATCATCGTCATCACTCAGTATTAGCAGTTTTATTATATGTTCAGCATATCATTAATCAATTTTACCAAACTCTTATCTTTAGAATATATATAAAATTTTACTGTTGATTGATTAATAGTATTGTTAATATTATACCAAGACACTATTTAAAAGGATATAGTAAAAGTTAAAATATTTAAATTTAAAGAACAATATTTCAATAAAGTGTAAGATACCATCATTCACTGAACTCTAAAAAAAATATATATCCACCCACCACATAATTTTTTTAAAAACACTCTTTTTTTTTAAATATATATGCACCATTTTTTAAAGAGTGGTGTTCTTTTTTAAAGATATTATATAAATGAACAAAAAAAATATTAAAGAATTTTCCAAAAAAAAAAGAAAAATGTGTTTTTAAAAATATTTATGAATAGGTCATATTGTTCATTGTGTTCAAATCTAAATTATTCACAAATAGTACTATAATTGTTCTACTGGTAATGTTACAATTGTGATTAAAATATTTCCAGATTATTTAATGATCATTATGATTATTATATTTACCTTATTGTTATGAATTTGATTTATTATAAAATTTAGAGTTTGTTTTTGTTATTACAGTAAAAGCAATTAGATATTCTTTAGTAATTCCTTTATATAAGTCCTCTTAATTTTTTATATTTGGATAGTAGTAAAATTCCTCTTACTGATCCAGATATACATTATGACAGTTGTCAAATTTTAAAATTAGATTACTGATTAATAGTTTTAACTTTGATTTTGTTATTAGGTGTTATTTCTTAAGTCATTTGGTATGCATTACCTTAGTCTCTTATCTTCATTCTTATTATTTTGTTGATTCATTAACATTTCAAAGATTTAAACTTCTTCTTTAGTTATTTAAATTTAGAACCCTTCCACTTTTGTTTAGTAATATCACTAGAGGGAGCTTACCAATAGCTCCAAACAGCCTATTGGTAATCTCCCTCTAGTGAACATTTTAATACAAGCTTGAAAGCCATTTACACAATGTTTTTTTTGTTTTCTTAATTAATAATATCAAATTAATGCTTCAGGATCCCATTCATCATCACCAACATTGTTATCATAGCTCATCCATATTTTATTTTATTTTCATTCATCATCATCTCATCTTATTATCCCAGCACAGTGCACTCATCTTTTATTGATTCCTATTTTAACTACTTATTACCTTAACATAGCTCCTTCTTATTCTTCTCATTCTTAGGTCTATCCATTATTCATATAATAGTCAATTATTTATTACTCTTCATTAATCTTCTAATTTTCTACATTTTTACTCATTTATCATTCATTTCATATTGCTAATTTCATGATTATTCATTAGGCATATTTTATCCTGAATATTAATCACTTAATATAACTGCAAATTAAATAGGTGACTTTTAATATCATTGCCTTTAGGTATTGAAAGTTATTAATCAATATGCTTTGTATAATGTCAGATTTTAGGGAAGTTAAGATAATGTAAAGTCAGTAGTTCTCTGTGGTGTCACCTATATCTACTCATGCTAGGAGTGGCAGCTCTTGTGCTAACACATAGATTCATGGTTAATCCATTGTTTTATTTTACTGTTGTTGTGAAGGTTATCTCTCCTCTTCATATTCTATTCATGCTATATTCATGCTCTACTTACATTCTGTTTTAGGTTACTTGTGCTTTATTATATTATATTGCATGTTGGGAGTAACAAGAAGAGATCGAAAATGCAATGTATGGGTAAGAGAACAAACAGGTGTTACTGATCTCCTTGAAAAAATTAAAAGACTGAAGTGGAGTTGGGCTGGACATATTGCTAGAAGAGATGATAATAGATGGACAATTGAAATTTTAAACTGGATTCCAAGAGATTGTAAAAGACCCAGAAAAAGACCACATGTGAGATGGATGGATGAAATAAGAAAGTGTGCAGGGGTGATGTGGAGAAGAGAAGCTAAAGATCAGAAAAAATGGATTGAACTTGGAGAGACCTTCATCCTGCAGTGGATTTATAATGGTTGATGATGATGATGATGATGATGTTCTCATGTGGAGTTGGAGGTTACTATACCCATCCTTAATTTCATTCATGAATGAGAAGCCAACTAAGTAAATAGGCAAAATGTATACAAATTTAAGAACAATAATATCAACTTCCTGGATTATTTATATGATACATATACACTGTGCTAAACCCACACATATCTCGACTTACATTAATGATTTTGAAAATCTTCAGAGAGATATTCTTTTTATATACTAAATTTTAACTATTTAAAGTAACTAAATACTTCTTACATTCTCTTTTTAAGACGTTTTTTTTTTTTATCAAGAAATTTATTTAACACAAAATATACATAGTATTATGATATACAGGATAACAGGTTAAGCTTGGTTAAAAGGTTAAGAGTTCTCATGCATGTATTATTATGTGGACATTGGTCTATCTTGTACAACTTTGTATTGATAGTGGTTGCAGTATTTCAATTGAACGACATTGTGTTCCTGCAACAGGTTGATGCTTAGGGTGACCATAGAGTATTTATAGGGATGATAAATATATTGCTTTTTGATGGTGGGTTTGATGTGAGTTTGTTGCAGTGTTTGCATTATTGTTGTATCGGAACTTCAAACAGTCTCCATGTCTCAAAGAAGGCCGTAGAGGTAGAGAGGATTTCATCCCTTTTTTTGATATTGTTGATGATGTTAATGAAGAGTTGGAGAGGATTTAAATGAGATCCTTCAAAGGCTAGCTTGCAGCGGACGGACCAGATGGAAAAGGTGAGGAATGTGGATAGTCTTATCCATGCAAATGTTTTTGTGCCAAGGCAGTGCTGGATTGAGTTAATTATTTGAAAGTTGATCTTTGAGTTTGTGTGGATTAATTGTCTGATACTGTTGATATTGGGGCAGATGTTTAAAATGTGCTCAAATGTCTCTGATTCCCGGCCACAGAGTTAGCATAGTGGGTCAATGTTATTGAATCCTCTTCTGTTTACCAAAAACCATTTAGTTGGTAGGGCATCAAGATTTATTTTAATTATGAAGTCCAGGAATTTTGCTTCGAGGCTCCAAAATTTAAACTGTGATATGATTTTCTTGTTGGATAAGTTAAGTCTGGAAATAGGAGAATATGTTTGAGGATGCTGTAGATTATATGCATCCCAGTATTTCATTTTGGAAGAATAAGCAGTTGCAGGACAGTTGTAAAGGCATTGAGAAGCAGAGGTTAAGGTTGATATCCAATCCTGTTTGAGAGGTGGTGGTCGGTCGGTGGGGTCAACTGGCATATAGACTTGGAAGTTGTCAAAAATAAGGGTTAATTTATGAATAAGATTGTGGCTTTTTGGAGAAAAAATGTATAGGGGGAGTGGAGTGAAAGACCATTCATCCAGCAGGGATGGTGCATGCCTTCTAGACTGATGGCAACAGTTTTCCCACCCCAGAACAACCTAGAGCAAAGTGAGTTAATTTTACTGACAAAGATTTTGGTAGGTTTAATAATTGGGAGGTAATAATTAATTTTGGGGAAAAGGACCATGTTGAGTAAGGCCACCTTCCCATGAAGTGAAAGGTAAACCTTAGCAAGTGATGTTGTTATTTTGCTGGCAGATTTTAATATTTCATTTTGTATTTGTGATGTGATGATAGTAGGTGGTTTGTGAAAGGGAATACCTAGGAAATTCTGTGGTTGTCCAAGGAAGTTAGTTGTAATCTTCTTCCCTGTAGCAATTCTCCATGCAGATGATTTTTGAAGATTGAAGGAAAGTTTTTATTGGTGAGTGTAGTCATTTAAAATTTTGTTGAGATGACCAAGATATTTTTGTGATGGCAAGACTATGAAGGCATCATCCATATATGCAAGGATTCCTATCTCCCTCTTTATTCTGGGAATGTAGACTCCTGGAATTTGTCTTTGAATGTCTAACAGGAGTGGATTGATGTAAGCAATGCAAAGAATTGCACTAAGAGGGGATCCTTGTGGAATTGAATGTGATGGTTTGAAACTGTCAGTGGTTCTTCCATCTAAGGATATCAGTATGTGTCTGTTTCTAAGAAGATTACTTATGATTTGGAGGTATGGCTTGCTATGTCCAATTGAACAGCAATTGGTTTAGATTTCCTGTTTGTTCTTAAGTGATCAACTAGGGATTTAACTTGGGCCATAGCTAGGGTGGTTGATGAGCCTTTTTTGGCGAACTGGGATGGAGAAATGTATTTGAGAATACCTTCTTGAATGATATCTTTTATAGTAGATTCAATGATTTTTATAATTAGAGGGGACATTGAGATGGGTCGAAGACTCATGAGCTCTGATGGCGGTTTATTTTTCTTAAGAAAGGGTACCATGGCAATCGGGTAAAGATTGGGGATAATTTTGTTTCCATCTGTTAGGTGGTCTATCATTCTATGGATAATTGGTATTGAAAATTTGCTGA
The DNA here is from genome assembly GCA_028023455.1 of Epiperipatus broadwayi. Lineage (NCBI taxonomy): Eukaryota > Metazoa > Onychophora > Udeonychophora > Euonychophora > Peripatidae > Epiperipatus > Epiperipatus broadwayi. The sequence continues at coordinate 2,287,001 of JAQFVV010012510.1, read as the reverse complement.
GGTGGGCTAGAATGAAGCGTGGAATGCCATGAAGCCCAGGATGAATTCGATCCCTAAGGGATGTGATTTTGTTTTGTAGCATAGATTCCATTATGCAATGCATGTCTGGAACTTCTTCATTTTTCCATATAGTGAGTGGTGTTTCAGGATCTTTTTGAAGAATTTCCTGGAAGTGATGCTTAATGCCTTCCAACATTTGTTGACCAATCCAGGATTCCCCATTAGAAATAATTATTGAGGGTGTATTTTTTATTCTTGATGTTCCAAGGGCCCAGCGAATGTAACCACGGGTCCAGCAATGTTGAGATTCAAGGAACAATTTTGCTCTCTTGATGGATAGGTATTCTGCTAGTTTTTCCTGTTGTGTTTTGTATTTCAATTTTAAGGAAATAATATCTTTAATGTTGTCTGTGTTACTTGGAATTTCTTTAAGTTTGGAGCTTATGTTTTGTAAATCATTAAGCAATTTAACTGGACCTTTCAGCTTTCGTGTGTAGTTACTTATGAGTGATTGTGTGACTTCAATGAATGCAAACCATGCAACTTCAATGGGTTGTGATAGAATGTCAATTTTTTTGAAGTAAATGTAGGACTCTGAGATGATAGCTTCAGTCGCTGTTGTGGGGTTATCATGCGGAGAGTTTGGTGACTGTATTCTCCAGTGTAAAGTGTCTTGTCAGGAAGAAGTTTGATAATTTGTGCAAGGTGGTCTGAGTATGTTACCAGTTGAAGCTGTGCTTCAATTTGGAAGTGCAATTCTGGTGAATAGTAGAAAAGATCTATGAGACTTTTACAGCTTTGTGTGTAGAAGGAGAAGGATCCCGGGGGCAGAAATCCCTCACCGCACATGAGAGTTTTATTGATTAGGTGTAAGTATTTATTGTTGAAGTGGGCATAGTTCACATTGAAGTCACCTAGGAGAAGTGTCAGTGATGAGTTGGAGTGTAGTACCATATTTATTGTATGTATGATGTGATGAACATTATTGACTGTGTTTTGAATATAAATGAACAGGATGTTGAAGATGAAGCCACTGTAGTTAACTTTGATTATGACTATGTTACCATCTAAGTATAAAATGTTGAAATCATTAGGTGGTTTATTTTTGTTAATGATGAAACCTACCCCTCCGGAAGCAGTGGTGGCAATGGAGAATTTAGTGTAACCAATGTTTTCTGGAATCTGAGTGATTTGTAAGTTTGATTTTATGTGGAATTTAGTTTCGGCCATAAAGAAGATGTGGGGTGTGTGAATATTCAACCACTGTCTTATGGCATATATACGTTGTAGAGAGTTTAGGCCTCTCACATTGGTACCAACAATTTTAAGATACATTATAATTGGTTTTTAAAATTTTCAGGTAGAAAGATGTGTCAGTGAATTCATTGTACAATTCAACAGTTGAATTAGCTACTAGTTGTTATGTGTCTCCTGGAGTAGGTGACCAGTCCACAGGAGAGTCTACTGACTGACCGAAGTCAATGGTTTCTGGTAGCATAACTTCTACATCATTATGTCGAGTGTTTGCTTGGGCTTTGACATCTTTAGATATATTCTCATTTATTGAAAGTTCTTGCTCATTAGTCAGTTGCATATTTTTGGTTAGCAATAAAGTGCCATCCTTTAAAACTAAATGTTAAAAACTACATTTTGATTATTAAAATCATGGACGTGATTTTAGACTCTTTAGAAGGAAAAGGGAAAAAAAGAAAAATCTAAGTAACAAAACTGATTTCTTTTATTTCTTGAATATTTTAAAGTATAAATTATTTTATCTAACTACATTTTTAAAAAAAATTGTAAATATACTTTTAAAAAATATATTTTTTAAAAAATACTGTATTAAATTACATGTTAGAAATATTAAAAGTAAGTTAATATAAAAGGTAAATACATAAATACATTTAAACTAAATTATAAATTAACAGATATCTTAACATAAATGGCTTGTTGGTAACAAAAGTTTCAAAATTTAATAAATTGTTCATAAAATAAATGGATTATGTTAAATCCAAGACATGGCCAAGCAGACATTATTTCTTTATAAAAAGTGAAGTTATTTATGTACATACATTTTCAAAAAGAGAGAGCTTTGGTGGTTTAGTAGTAAAGTTTTTCTATTTACAGGCTTCCAATCTTAGACACAATCAGATTATGTTCCAGCTAGAGTTGATCTTGAAAATTTTTACTTTCATGGTTGAGACACATTTTTGTTTTAACTGCTTTTAATATATGTGAAGATAGCTGGCACAGCATTGGCTGAAACTTAGCAAGCAGGTTTGATATTCTGGTGGTTATGGATTTCATGCTTAAGAATTGAAATGGCAGTGAACAATGCATATTGATTCTTTCAGCTGTGGGTAAAGTTTTACACACTCCATGTTGAGCAGGCAAAAGCAAAGACCAAAAGACAAAATTATATCCTAACTTGGCCTTATTATATTATTACCCACTTTGCAAATCAACTTTAATTAACAAGTCAGCAGGTATTTTAATTATGTTTGTTTATAAAACTATTTAATTAAACAAGCCCACATCTTTAAAAAGGACATCTTAATCTCTAAAAATTGAAAAAATTAATATTTCAAGAATTTCAATTAATAAAACTAACTATTTGAGCAAAATTTTCTGAATTAGTATTTAATTATTGTTCCTATAACATAATTCTTGAAACAGATTTATTTTAAATAAATTTAGTTAAAATAAATTAGTTTTTTTTATCTTTATAAACTAAATTTAAATTGATTCATTTTAAAAGCTTCTATATTAACTTGCCCTGTCTATATTTTATCTGTATGTTCACATTTTTGAATTTTTAATAATGAAAGAAAATCCATTTCTGTTTAGTATTCAAACTCACATCTTTGTGCTTTCCAAGAAAATTCCTTAACAATTAAGCCAACAGAAACTATATATTCGTAGAATAAAATTTTGTTAATGTTAATTTAACTCATGCTTAATTAATAAAATTAATTAAATAATATATATATATATTGTATTGGTCAAAACCATCTGCTCACTCAACATGAGTCAAATCCTAAACAAAAGTACCTCGAATCCGATCATGCTCGAGATGCACAGGTCTGGAGCAATCCTCAATTCTAACCTATTTGCCTATTCTTCGAGTCTCTGACCCAATGAACAACAATCCCGATAATGCAGCACAATTATTTTAATTCCCTAGAAGCAAAGCGGTAGAGCATAAGATCAGACTGATGATGATGATCGAGATGAGTAGCCCAGGAATCACATTTATTACAGTTATTTATTAATGCTAAGTTATTAGCTAAAGAAAATAATTCTAAATATTAATTAGAAAATAATAATTCAAAACAAACAAGGATTTACATGAAATATATATTTAATACACTTTTGAAACAAACGCATATATCTATTACAACATTGTTTCACGCTTGGGATGACATTATACATTTACAAAACTTGGGATTTGTTTCTATAAAATCTCATTTATTAATTATTTAATGAATATAATTTTATGGAGTGGGTTAATATGCCAATTTAATAAAATTTTACTAACAGAATGTTGTGGATGCACAAAACAATCTACAAGATCGGAACAGATTCGGATTACAGAAAGATACCTGATAATTTAGCATTAATCATTTTGACAAATAAATATAAATATATGATCTCAATCATTTATTTGCAATCTTAAAATCATTATATGTGTTTGATAGGCATTGTTTGGACATAGCGTCTTTAGAACAAGTATACAAAAAACAAACAATGTGTTACATTGACAGGGAGAGTAAGATATATAATCACTAATATTTCACAGAGAATGCATGTTGATTTACGTCTATGAGAATCGATTAGTATTTTAAAAGAAAGCAGTTTTAAAATCAACATACTGACTAACTAGCATGTTGGTGCATTTCAGGAATGAGTCATTATTTTCAACACCTAATGAAAGGTCAAACAGGCATAAATCCATTAAATAAAACAATAATAATGCTAGCATGTCATTAAAGAAATATGGATCTTATGGTAATTTGAATACTTCATCATCTTAAACACATTTGAGAATGAATGAGGGTTGATACGTCCGACATTTTGATGGCACAGTATCGAATGGAGAGGTTTGGTTTGAATGCCCAGAGCCAGCTGTATGGAACTTCCACAAAACAATCAAAACCCTATAAACCTTGCATTCCACAGGGAGTAGCGTATATCCCTGATTACGAACGATTTTGAAAAAGTAGACCCAGAGCTTCGGACTTCCAAAATCCCCAATGACAAAGCAATAAAGAAAATATATGTGTAAGTACCATAAGAGAAAGGAAAGGTATGTCAGCAGTGTTAGACGTGTGCGATAAACTTAATATATTATATTCTAGAACCTGTAAATGGGTTGACTTCTGTGCAATGATATATTTAAATAAAGAATCATTCAGCAAATTATAACGGTGAATAATTCTTTTAACTATTACATTAAACTAACAAAATTTGTATTTAGTTTCGATTCCCATATACATATTAACTGATAGAATTAGCCCTCCAGGTAACAACAAGAAGGCATTAACTAATTATATTAAGATTCATGATCTTTTAAAATGAAAATTTAAAGACAAATTCAAATAATAAAATAAAATATGCATCCACAATAAAATATTTTAGATAAAAAGAACACGAATAAAAGATTTAAGTATAAAACCAACCTAGCGAGCAATTTCTGTTAAAAATAAATAAAACTTACTAATAAATTTAGCTGAAGCCCCTGCTTCTTGCCCCATTAAACAAAGCAAATAAACCCTTATTAGACTCATGAGGTTGAATAATATTAGCATATTAATTAAAGAGCATAAATTGTTTACATGTATAACATGAATAAGTTAGTAATATCTAATGGAGCCACACAAAGTTATATATATAAGTTCAAGCATGAAAGTTAAGTTAAAAATACATTATATTAGTAAGGGATTACAGAGAGAGAGTGTAAGAGCATAATTAATAGAAACCTATAAATTAATACCTGAATAAAACGTAAGATTTTCATTATATCTTAGATACACAGATTACCTAAAAACTTTATATTAAAGGCAGCTCCACATAGAATGAGGTTACCTCAGAATAGCAGGCAGATGCAGTATAAGCAGTCATCCATTTGGGTCAGCAGTCAGATGATCATCTGGTGCAGCCAGTCAGATGGATGGAACATGGCAGCACGAGGCAGTATCAGAGAAAAGGAGGAAGGTGCTGGATTTCCTCTACTCAAATATCATGACATGAAACTTTTCCTGACTTCTTAAAGTGGAATGATGAATCAATTTTTCTGGAAAATTATTAACTCAAATGTTCTGCAATAATTTACTAACTAATTCAAAGGTTAATTACTAACTGATTTCTTTTGTTCTATGGGCTCTTTTTATACACCTTTTAATTCTCCCAAGAATGCAATTTCAGTGCTATCCCTGTAATCTCTTGATTAAAAAAAATATTTAATTAGTAAAATATTTAATTAACAAAAAATTTTTAAAACAGATAAGGCTCAAAATATCATTTTAGATATTTGTAAAGATTTGCAAATAAACTAACAAAAGAATTCTTATGATTCTAATTTTAATTAAGATTTATAATTTTAATTAATAAAAACAATCTGACTATAGATAAAGATCATTTCAGTATTTTGAGCCTTCCCCATTTTACTTTGTTTTTACATCCTAACACTTTTATTAAAATACATATATATATTGTACCCTTTTCTATAGGTCAAGAAATAGTTATAATGGTCAATTACTAAAAAATTTTAAATTTGAGAATATATTTATTGATGTATTGAATATATTAAATTTATAGAGTCTGTAAAGTGCAATTTAAAGCTAAAGCAAATACCTGATACGTAAAATCATTTAAAAAATTAGTTAAATAAAGAGTAAAGAATTGCTCATATGGTTGTAAAAGCTGGCCATATTAAAATAACACAGCTATCAGTAATAAAAATGTATTTAAGAAGTCAATTTTAATAACTTTAAAACTTAGAATAAATTAATATTATATAGTATTTAAATTTATAAACTATATTAAATAATAAAATTTAGTGTAATGTATTTGAATAGTAAATATTATGATGTTGAGAATTGTATTTATTTCTATATTTTTTCTAAATTATTTCTTCAAAATTTTATATAAAAAATTTTTTTTTATATAATATAAGTGCAGTAAAATTATTAAGACAGACAAAAATAGACAAAATACCGGAAACGATTACGTAATTGTCTGGAATATTTTATACAAGCACTTGTTTCAATTAATACCAATATTTTAAAGTATTTAAATAATATTATAGTAGAAATGGATAGAATTTATTAAACATCATAATAAAAATAAGTAGTGAATAATTTTATTAAATATTGTTTTGAAAATTATTTTAAAAGTGTTTAAATTAATTTAAAAATAATAATAGGTTAATATTTAAGTCTATTACGTCATCATTTTAAAACTTGAGAAAATGTTTACAAACCAAAGTAGGGGCTGACCAATAAAAAGATAGATCTGGGCAGACAACAAAAATCGCGCCAATTAATTGTATAATCGAGGAGAACAAGAATTGACAGACTCGAGTGAAGAGGTAAAAAATTTGAGCTCTCTAATAATTTCTTTTCTCCAATTTAGTCAATTTTTTCAATATAATTCTAATAATATCATTAGAACAAATTAACTGACAATTTTAAAAATCATAGAGAGAGTCTTAAAATAAATATTTTTAAAGTTTTCATAAATTATGTATCACTAACTTAATCGAACCTGCCAGTGAATTCTATTGAAGTACAGTCGGAATTTTCAGTAAAAAATATGGATAGATTCTTTAAAACCAGTTTTAAAGTTTATAGTATTTCAAAATTGTTTATATTGTTCATTGATACCGCTTATATAGTGTATCCAAAGGAAAACTGCTGTTACGCGTGTAATATAGATGAAAAGACATTGTGCGCAAAGTTCAGAAAGAGAATAAAATATAAAAATCATTATGATTCATCTAAGAATAAATGGACAAATATAATTTTAAAATTAATGTCATTTGAATTGCTTTCTTTAAGATGACCCGAAAAAGAAGTATACTCTAGAAAAAAAAAAAAAAAATAGTTAAAGATCAAAAAATAATGTACATAAAATTAAGAATGAATGAAATAAAGCTTGCTAAAGAGAAATATTTGTATAAAGAAAATACGGAAGAGGAATATATAAAAAAATATTGAATCAATAAAACGCAATTGGTACCTAAAGTATTAAATATTCATAGTCTAATAAAAAGGAGAAAGATGCATCGACGCGCCGAGGGAATATTTGCCAGAACGCATTTAAAACTTTGAGGGATAAATAACTAAAAATATTTTAATAATCTGATGCTAAACGCTAAAATTAAAAATCGTCTAAACAAGTTTATTAAAGGAACCAAGTTAATTTTTAAAACTTTAATAATCCTAGAGAAGAACATTCAGATAAAAGAAGAAAATAAATATTATGGGACTAAACAATATTTACCGTCAGAAAATATTTGATTATGGTTTGAATTATTTTTTTTATATTATTATTATAAGCAATAAGTTTCAGATAGTTATAGGGAAACAAATACATTAATTTGGGATATATAATATTATATGAAATAATATTTTTTTTTGAGTTTGAATGTCTTTTAATAAAATTGTATATGTGTGTAATTGTATGTTTGCAATGCTCGAAGGAAAAGAAGCCTACTGCAAAGCCTGATCCGAAGATGACAATTATTTTGGTAACATTTTTAATTATTAATGATATAATGTATGTTTTATTTATTTAGATCAGCGGAAAATTGAATGAATGTAGTGAAAAAGTTTATTATTATTATTATTATTGGAAAACGCATTTAAAACAACACATTGAAACATTTTGAGATGTAATTAGATTTTTGAAAATATGCATACGATAGTCATTTTATTTGTTGATAAATAATAATTTAATATAATCAATGATTATATTACATTTTCTATTGATTTTTCCTATTGGGATGTTTGAATATTGTTTTAACAAAAAATGTAGGTAATGAACATACAGTGTTATAAAGCGAGATAAATTATTCTTAAGGGATAGAGAAATGATTTTATAGTAGCGAATCTTGTTTGTTGTTTTTTTAAAAAGTTGTTCGTATTTTATCGATGCTTGATATAGTGAAAATCTAGAGAGATAATTTAAGTAGTGACTTGGGAGTACAAGGGTGATTTGGAAACCAAGATGATGTATGAAAATCTAGGATGATATAGGGAATGGAAATAAGTAGTTTTGTGAGAGAATCAGCATAGTTAATATAGCCCTATGGCTGATCCACATGTTGTCTTGGACAGTGTTATTTTATATTTCGTGTGAGTTGCCTTGATGTTTGGTAAAGCTGAATAAATAGCTGCCACATCACTTTCTTATCTTAAGGGTTAATAGACAATAAATGTCGAACCTGTTCACACTGTTCCATGCATTCTTAAAGTATTATTGAAGACAAGTTATCCATCTTTCTTCCCAATATCCTATACATCTTTCGCTATCTTAATCTGTATTTCGTGCTACTACATCGTATATGATAGGTTTTATTGAAGGGAAAGCAATAGATAATTTAGAAAGTATGTTATGATTTTACTTGGAATAAGAATAGTTAAGAGTTAACTAAGAATAGATTATAACCATTGAAAGAAAGATACAGATGTCCTAAATAATGGAAGAAGTTATAGAATCATTTTAATTTAGAAATAAACTATAATTTTTTGTAAAAGTATATCAAATGAGAATATACAAAATATTAAAATATATTTTCACGCTCTTTTTATTATTAATTATATTTTAAAGAGATAAGTGTTGCATATTTAAAAATACTATAACACTCGATAATTATTATCATATATTTGAAATTGTAACAGGGTGATATTTAAACACATTATAATATTATACAGGAGTATGGCTTATGCAAAAAACGCATTATAATTTATATGAGCATGGGAGAACAAACATTAAAGTTAATCATAATATTTAATAATATGCTGTGTAATTTGTTTAAAGTAACAAGAAATGTAAATTTTCTTTTTTTTAAGACCATATTGATTATAAAGTGTGACGTTATAAAATATTGATCCACAAAAATAATTTAGAATATTGTAAATTTAGTATATTTAAAAGGTAAAAAATGTTGTTACCCATAAGTAGTTCAAATAAATAGTGTGATAAACCTAAAGAAAATAACTAAAATAATTTTTAAAATGTATAATGATTGGATTAACTATAAAGAAGTACAAAATTGTAGAATTAACATTTGTCATGTGTAAGGAAAGAAGGATATCCGTTGTAAATAAGATGTAAATAGATTTGTTTTATTTTACTTAAATTTATTTGATGTTAATAAACTTTGTTAAATTTGTTTTATTAAAACTTGTGTCTGGGTATTGTTTTCACTACATCATGGTACAAATTCACAGAGTGTTTTCACAACCACTGAAGTACATTTTGCACAAAAGATAACTAAAAATATGTTTAATCTTAATTATTATTGATGTTCTTATAATTAAGTAATTATAAAATTGCATTAAGTTATTGGTCATAAATCCACTATCCTAATATTTTGATAAATTATATGCTATTAATTGCCACTTACTTTATTTATCAGATTATCTAAACACTACCACTTCTTAGTTTACTTTATTGTTTAAAGACAAAAGATGATATTGATATTGATTGATTTATTATGGTAATAAATTTGCAATAAAAGAAATTTATACCAATTTGATTAAGTAAGAAAGATTGTAATCATTATTGTTATTAATTGCAGTGTAGTAGATATGGCATAAAATCCTTTACCATATGTGCTACCGCATTTTGTTGAAGTATAAATAAAGATTAAGAACCTGAGATTATAATTTATTGAGCTAGATGATGATTATTATTATTAAAGATAACAGAATTAATATTATAGTTATTAAATGAGTCTTAGTAAATAGACGTTGCGAAAGTCATAAGAATACTATGTAGTTATTATTTGAAATAAAAGTATAAAGGGGGGATAGTGTTCTTATGCCATTGAGGTGGTATCCTGTGGGATATTGGCTCAATGTGATCTACCTTGCCAACTCGTATTTCCACTTCTCGTCTCATGAATACATTAAATCTTTGTGTTAATTTACTTTAAACAGAACCTAAGTTAATTCTTAAGAAATTTGAGCTAGTAAAACATTTTTTTTTATATAACATTTAATTATTAGAGCTAGAACCCGGTGACATTAAATATAATAATCTATTTATTTGTAAGTGGAGGTACGAGGTCGACGGCGGGCACGGTTAGAATATATATATATAAAAGATTTACAATTATATAAAGAAAACGTCTAATTTTCAGCAATAAATATTAATAGAATTATTGCTTTGTTCATATATATATATCACTCACAGTGTTGTTTTACTTTATTAAATATCATTAATTTTATTAATTTCTTGGATCATTATGCATACAGTGTGTGGGTGAATGGCATATATCTACAGTGAGGTCTGAAATGCAGGCCTCACAGGAGGTTAGTATCAATGGTGAAGCATGAAGCTCGATGATGATTAGACATCGACTGCTTCAATATATATGATGGAAACATTGCAATTGTAAAATAAAATTTAGTTAATATTGATTTAACTCATACTTATTAACATATACTTAATTAAAAAGCAATACATAAATATTTTATATAGAAGATGATCACATGAAATTTAAATTTAGAATTTATTTGTTAGAGGGTTTTTTATATTTTTATGTCTTATTATTAAATAATAATTTTGTCAGGTTTTTTTGGTAGTTTTAACCATTTTTAAAATAATATGTAAATATAGCTAAAAAGCAAAAAAATAATAATTTGTAAAAAATGATTTTTTAAAACAATACTTTTATGTAAACAGCCAACTAAAACATAGAAAAATAAATTAATCTGATTAAAAAACATGTGCCATTTCATAAAAGCATTTGGATTATTTTTCTATTTTTTTTAGTTGGCTGTTTACATAAAAGATTATTTTAAAAATTTTTTTTTACATATTATGTATTTTAAGTATGGACTTTTATCAATGTTCATGTGCTTATATAATCCAAACCTATATTTAAAAAGCTCCATTTTACGAAACCTGGATTATATATTTAATTGCCAATTACTATATTTTTAAAATAAGTTATAGAATGGGATAGACCACTATCTATCTCAATATATTTTAGTTTTAGTTCTGTCATTAGGTGAATGCAGAACTGGTAAATGAATGTTACCCTAGCCATAATGGATTAAAGGCAAGCTCTACTAGACCATGTGCCAAAAATGCTGCTGGTAATGAGAAGGTTGAACTGGTATATCATAATTTATATTTTTTTAAATATATTTCCATATAACCAGTGATTAATTTATTTAAACAAAATAAACTTATTTACAATTATATTAATATATGGATCATAAATATCAATATTTAAAATCACAATCATTTGATAGAATAAATTAAATAAAAAGGAATACTTTATTTTCATAGATAGGTAGTGCCTTAATCAATAGTTGGTAAATTTTATTTTCTCCATTTTCATAACTCTGGAGAATAAACTTTATTTAATTAAATACTTAATTGATACTTAATCACTGTTTTTGTGTCACTTTTACTATATTTTTAATGTAATCATTATGGCATAATTCATTATAAAATGCTTTTGAAGTTTAAAACTGTTGTACTAATATTTGAACTACTGAACTTATGATTTATTTTAAGTATAATTAGTAATTTGTTTACAATTTTAATTAACTGATTTTGGAATAATTTATGTAAAACATTTTACTTATAAAATATCTGAATGATGTTAGTTTAGCCAGATGTGATCATTATATATTTTAATTTATTTCATTTTTTTTCCATATGTCATAGCATCGGGTGGGAGGCAAACCCTGCAACATCCGTCTGCAACCAACTGCTTGCTTGCAAGACAGCTGTGCTGACCTGTCAGCTAACAACATTTGATGGAAAATAGTTAATCATTTTGATTTCTCAAATTATAGTAAGTTCATGAAATTTAGATTTTCATAAAATTAAAGATGGGTTAAGAGATCTTATTTTCATAAAATGCACTAAAATATTTATTGTTTTATATTCACACTTTTGTTTAACAATTCCTTTGATCAATGTCACATGTTTGACTTAAGACAAGAATGATATATTAAAGACATTTTAAACATTATAAATAAATTAAAATAAATAATAAGTATTTTTAATAGGCAATTAAGTGTATCCTTTCATAATTATTGTAAATATTTTAATTTTAAAAATAGACAAATCTGAAGGCATCGATTTAACTTCCACAAGTGTTATTTTTTATTAGATTGAAAAAAATTAGCCTAACAGACTTATGTGGCTGATCTGATAATTACCTTTGTCTTTGATATTTTTAAAGAATAAATCTTTATTCTTCATTAACTATTTACATTTTTATGATATTTATTAATATTATGATTTTTAAAAAGATGCAGTCTTAAAAATAATACATCAATTTGCAAATAAAGAAAAAGAACAACAAACCAAAATAAATAATGAGAGCAAATGTTTTATTGACTGTGCATTAAAAATATAAAAAAAATGTTTGTTCAACCACAATTGGAGTTATTAGATTTAACTTGAAATAAAAGTATGGGGCATCCAGAAATTAATTAAGTCAATCCCTTATTATAAAAAATAGAGGTTGACTTAATTAATTTATGGCTGCTCCCCCCATGCTTTTATTTTATGTTAAATCTAAAAAAACCAAAATGTGATTGAGCTAACAATTTTGCTTTAGTGCACAGTCAATAAAAGTATTTAGTATAAAAAAATTATCTCTATCATTTTTACATTTTTAGTATTGGCACAGTAAATGAAAATGTAACACTATATCATACTTTAAAATGACTGGACATTTATAGTTGATTTATATATCACTAGACATTTCTGCTATTAAGTTAAAATATATATACCTTAAGTATATATCATATTTAGTATGTGTACATAGTAATATATGAGTATATAAGTGACTAAAAATGTGAAATATTATTTTCAGTGAAAAGTGTTTGGGATTTTGTCAGCTTTGATTTTTATTTAAAATTGTTTTTAAAAAAACTTAAATAAAACTATATTATAACAACTTGTTTATCACTTAAATGAAACTTACAATCACCCATAACAAACAAAATCAATAGCAAGCATTATTTAAAACATTTCTCAAACACTAGATATTTCTGCAGAATGTTAATACATGCGGTGTGGCAATTTAATTCCTGGAATGGCAGTTAGGTGTCACCCATGACCTAATTGTATTGAAGTCACATGAGTATTCATGCTTGAACATATTTAAGCTAATATATGTGTAAATTTTAAGCTGATAAAACTAGTTGTTACTTAACTATTGACAAGATAATGCTTTGGCATAAAAATGGGTGATCAAAATTGTGAGCAATATGTTAATATCAAATTTTGTATGAAATTCAGTAAATGTGCTACCAAAACATCATAATTGTTGCAAGTAGCATATGGTGAAGATGCTATGAAGAAATAGAGTGAGTCAGAATGGCCTAAAAGGTTCAAAGATGGGTAGATATGACAGATGATCTCAGAAGCAGACAACTCCAAATAACAATGACTGGCATTAATATTAACAAAGTGTGAGATTCCATACAATCCAACAGACAATAAAGTGTGATATTGATAGCATAAATGCAGATTAATTGAGAATTGGGCATAAGAAAGATTTCTATGAAGTTTGTGCCTTGGCTTTTGGTGGATAAATAGACACAGCACTGGTTTGAGGTTGCAATTGATCTTTTTTGAAATATGTATCTACTTCCAAAAATAGTTATCTGGTGCTTCCATTATGACCCAGAAACAAAACATTAGAGCATACAATGAAAATATCAGGATGTGTATAAGATTATATTTGTGTGGTTTTTTGACCATAAGGAATAATTCACCAAGAATTTATTGAATAAAGCCAAACAATCCACCAACAATGTTACTTAAAGGTACTTCAGCATTTACAAGCTTCTGTTCAGAAAAAGAAGTTCTCAATTGTGGTCTAAGAAGTAAATCATTCATCATAACAATGTGCCAAGTCATAGTGTACTCATTGCAAGAGACTTTTTGGACAACATATTAATTACACAACTAGACTATCCTACCTATTTACCTGACTTAGCTCCCTATGATTTTTTGGTTATTTCCAAAATTAAAAACTGCACTGTAAAGTCAAAGATTATCTACTATAACTGATATCCAAACTAATGTAAAACAGGTGCTAAACAGTATTCCTGAAAATGAGTTTTAGGAGTGTTTCTAGAAATGGAAGCACTGGTTTAATCAGTGTATAAATGCACAAGGGGATTACACTGAAAATGATAATAGCCACTAACATACAATGTATATTTTATTAAAGTGCACTCCAGGAATTAAATTGTCACACTTTATATATACTCTTCATGTAAATATATTTAGTATGTATATATAATTAATATATGTATAATTAATCAAAAACTAACGTTTCTTTTTAAAATTGTTTGACAGGTTTTATTTTTATTTTTAAAAAACTATTTAAAAATATTATAAAATTGACAGAAAAAAAATCTTTATACAGGTCTCTCATGAGCCTTATTTAAAACAAATGAAAGTTGTAAAAATAATTTACTGTGATACTTTAAATTATTGAATATTTTTCCACCTTCTGCCTATTTATAAGAAACTAAGTAACCTACTAAAAAGATGACTATTCCATATGGATTAGGCTGGTAATACCTAGATAAACTAAATTTCAAGTAATTTTTATTGAATTTAAATATATTAAACCACAATTTAAAATTTTCCTTCTAATTTAAAAAACAAAAGTTAACAAATAATAAACAAAATGATTTTTCAAACTCAATAAATCATTCAAAAATATTTTTCAACAAATTTGATATAAATATCAAACAAATTCACATTTAAAGCATGTGTTTTAATAAATAATAAATTCAAGTGATTAAAATAACATTTAAAGTTTAATAATTTAATTTATATGTTACAGAAGCAAAATGTTTAAAAATATCAGTTACAATCTTGATAATGGAAAATCCTTGTTCTCATTTTGTACTTTCTGTTTCATATTAGAACATTTTGTATTGGCTTATTTCCTGCTTTAAAAAAAATCAAATATGTTAACATAAAATCTGAATGTAAATATTATATATTTACCACAAAATAAATATTTATTTTAACTCTACAAATTAAAAATTAAAAACACTACATAAAAACTTATGAGTTACAATTTCAAGATTTTAAAATCGACAAAACTCTCCATACAGTAGTGCCACTTAGTACAAGCCAGAGTAATAAATGGATGCCAGAAGGCTTCTGCATAAAATCCCTATCTAATGCCTATTCTTCAATATCCCCAGACTAGTTTCTAACTTGTGGCCTTCATCAATGAGGAGCCTTGTATCTGAGAGCACTGCATCTAGATCTTAGGATCTAATGCAACCCTCCAGCAGCCACCATTTATCTCTACTTAACTACAAAACTACGAGAATAAAATTGAAAGCACAATAATATTTCCAATACAAACTCATTAGCTTATATAGTCATATAGGTCTGAACTCAGTTCAGTACCCATACATTTTGGTTTTTTGTTCTTTAATAATAGTTATAAATAATTTGTAAATAACAGTTATGAGCAAACATATGAAATGGTGTACATGTGATGTTTAGTGGTTCAAGATTTTAACAAAAATTAAGGTCACACAAGCCCTATGATTATTTTTGAGGATATTTATAAGATATTCTTTATTTTAAAAATATAACTTTGATTTTTGGTTTACTTTCTTTGAACAATAATAACATATAATTATTTTAGTCAAAATTAATATCAATCAGTACACATTTTTGTTTAAAATGTTGCCTTCAAATGAATGAATGCCAACCATCAACAAATGAGAAAAACTTCATAATACTTCAAATATTCACATTAAAGTGCATATTATTGTAGCATTAATATAATGTTAATACAATGAGAATGTAAAACAATGATATATTTTGTTATCTAGAGTTATTATAATCTTCTGCAAGCTTAATGTTGATAAGATTAAGATAAACCTTTGAGATTTGAACTTGACACATTGTTTGATTTATTAAATATTTTCAAATTTCATTATTAAATCACAAATTAATCAAATTAATATCGAATTTTATAAAGATCTTTTATTGTAAAGATATAATTACACTATTTTACAAGTTTTCATACTTTATGGTGATTATTACATTTTACTTTCTTAGGCCTATCTCTAAATTTTGTGCCTTTTGTTTTAATGTCCTGCCTAGCATTCCTTCACACCCTTGGCTAGACAGTAATCTATTTTTAAATTTTGTGCCCCTAAAGTGTAACTAAAGAAAACTCTCAGCGTGTGTTTGACTAAATTACTTCTTTCCACGATCCTATCCTCACCAATAACAAATTTTCCAAAAAACCGTCACTAACTTTATATATATATAATCTATATTCCTTTGCCATTCACGTATTTTTACCCTGTGAAAATCCCTTTTGTCTTAATTTTTGTAAAATGTAGTATTTGAAAATTATATATTAAGCGGTGCATCACAAATTCCCTTTTATAAATTTCGTCATTCTTCATTTTTATTATAAAAATAATGCCTTTTTCTTATATTTTGTTTTTATTATTTTATTTTTCAATTTTTTTAAATTCATTTTCAAAACTACTTACTCTTCTCCATCCCTAAATAAGTTTATCTTCATTTATAATTTACGTATTTTAATCGCTTCAACATTCATCTCACCTCTCATTCATCATCATCAACCATAATCAATCCACTGCAGGATGAAGGTCTCTCCAAGTTTAATCCATCTTCTCCGATCTTTAGCTTCTCTTTTCCACATCACCCCTGTACATTTTCTTATTTCATCCATCCATCTCACATGTGGTCTCTTTCTGGGTCTTTTGCAATCTCTTGGAATCCAGTTTAAAATTTCAATTGTCCATCTATTATCATCTCTTCTAGCAATATGTCCAGCCCAACTCCATTTCAATCTTTTAATTTACCCATACATTGCGTTTTCAATCTCTTCTTGTTACTCCCAACATACATCTCTCCATACTCCTTTGAGTGGTTTGAAGTCTCTGTATATCTTTGGTTCATTTTATTACATTTTATCTCTTTTTTTGTTATAAAACATTACGAGTAATATCATCAGACAAAAACATAATTCTTCTACTTCAAGTCCCCAGACTAGGCAATAGTCAGCACAAATTTTCTAAAGAAAAAATAATTCGTAGCTTCCAGGCACTATGTACTGTCGCACTAAGTAGGCTTAAGGGATTCTTTGCCATTATCATATGCGCACGGTTCTTTGAATTTTTTCTTCGTATTTTGGTCTCTCTGTCCAATATTAATAAAGTTTGAAATTTTTCTAAAGACATTCAATACTTAATATTAGATTATGAAAATAGTTTAATATATAATTACTACTAAAATGTTATCATTCTAAACATTTAGAAAAACATTACGTTTTTGGTATGACCTCAGTATTATACCAAACTTTAGACATTATGAAAAATTATGTTGAAATCTGGACAAACTAAAAAATCACTAATCTGAAGAAATTATTCCTAAGATTTTGCACTAAAACCTGCAATTTACTCTCAGAGAGTTGAATAAAATGCTCAGAGAGCAAGTGATGCTCTGTTAAGAGAAAAAAATAAATAATACTCAAGGATTTCCAAATATCAACCTTGCACTTCATTGGTAATATAGAATGCTTTCTTAAAAATAAACTTACTGATAAATACCTCGCAAGAGTTTCTCAAGTAGTAAAATAATATTCTATATTAAAACAGGCAAAACTCTCCATACAGTAGTGTCACTCATGCAAGACAGAATAATCAATGGATGCCAGAAGGCTTGTGCATAAAATCCCTATCTAGTGCCTACTCATCCAATATTCCCAGACTAGTTTCTAGCTTGTGGCTTTCATCAGTGAGGAAGATCTAGGTACAGTGCTCTCAGATCCAAGATTCCTCACTAATGAAAGCCACAAGCTAGAAATTAGTCTGGGGATATTGGATGAATATGCACTAGATAGGGATTTTATGCACAAACCTTCTGGCATCCATTGATTACTCTGGCTTGCATGGAGTGGCACTACTGTATGAAGAGTTGCCTGTTTTAATAACAGTTATGAGCAAGCATAAGAAATTGTGATCATGTGATGTTTGGTGGTTTAATATCTATATCATAAGGAAAAATAATAATAAAATGTCAAAATTTGTACATTTACATGTGCACGTTAGTTCTAAACATCTTATAAATGCTAAACTTTCTGTTTTGGTAAAAGAATTTAAACTTTACCACCACACCATATAATATACCTTTATGATATAATGGCATCTACTAATGAAGTCACTCAAAACTTATCTATAGAAGAAGCAGCAGAATTACAGTGGAAAAAAGAAAGAATACTTGAGAGGTACCAAAAACTGAAATCAATCATTTCCTATAATGAGAGAAAAGCTATTAAATCTCTCAAACGAGACAAATTCTATAATTATTCTTCCTTGAAAAGGTTAAGACTGCAGTTGTACTAGACACAAATGATTGAGATAAAATAAAGGTGCAACTCACAGCAAGCCAATATAAAAAATCGGTAAAAAATCGGAATGGATATCGAGTTCAGAAAAAAAGATATAAACATTATTCAGAAAACAAGCATTATAGGTGCTTCACTTAAATTAGCATCATATTAAACCTTAGTGTTAGTTTTAGAAATTTAATGAGTACCAAACTCTCCATACAGTAGTGCCACCAAGTGCAAGCCTTTGCAATAAATAATGCAATAAAGTTTGTGCATAAAATCCCTATCCAATGCTTACCCATCCAACATCCCCAGGCTAGTTTCTAGCTTGTGGCTTTCATCAGTGAGGAGCCTTGGATTGGGATCATTGCACCTAGATCCCAGGATCTAATACAACCCTCCTTTTACTTATTTGGTTAACTATAAAGCTAGGAGCTAAAGATGAAAACACCATAATGTTTCCAACCCAAACTCATTTGCTTGTACAGTTATATAGATCTGAACTCAGTTCAGCATTTATACATTTTGATATCTTTGGTTTTTCAAAAACCACAGTCACTATTATCCTATAGGCAGAATAGGTAGTCTTATTAACAGCACGTGTAAGCATATGAAATGGTAATCATGTGATATTTTGATGGTTTTTAGAAATCTACTTTGCCATGTCAATATTTCTTTTTAAAGTTCTTAGTTCTTTGGCATACAACGCACAGTTCTTTTGTCAAGGATTTTAGGCACTTTGCAGATTTAATCAAGAACATGAAAATTAAAAGAACTATTATATTGCTCAGCTTTGATGTAGAAATTTCATTCATAGACGTACCCTGTGAGAAAACATTATCTATTGTAATGAAAAGATTAAATGACGATAATAGCTTACAACCCAGAACAAGTATTACTATTGATAGTGTAATGGAATTATTAATATTCTACACAACAACTTACTTTTTAATATAACCCAGAATTATTCCACAAAATAAGGAAATGGCTGTGGGCTCATCACTACACTCCTGCTTAACAACATTTACTTGGAAGAATTTGAAACTACAGCTATAAATACTGCTTCATATTTACTTAAAATTTGGCTTTGCTATATTGATGATAAATTTTATGTATGGCAACATAATGAAGAAATATTATACATTCTGCACACACATCAACAACATATCCTTCAATTAAATTTACAATAAAATTATCACGTGAACAAAAATTGGCATTCTTAGATGGTATTGTGTTAAGGCTCCTTCGTGACAAAATCAAAACTACAATTTACAGAAAATTTATACACACAAGGAAATACTTAGCTTACATATCCAATCAAACCATAAAAACTGAAGTAATACTCTGAATATGAGCAGAACAAAAAAGTTTATTCAGAAATAGTTAATTTGGAAAATATATATATTTTCATAAAACAAACTATAAATAATTGTTATCCATCATCAATCATTAAGAAAACCTTAAACAGATAATAAAGACAATCATCAATAGAAAAGTAACAAGTACTATACTTTATCCATACATACCAGGAATAGCAAGCGAACTAAGGAAAATCTACAATCAACAGAAACATTAGGAGAACTTTCCAAAATCACACACACTACAAGGAATTCTAACATCTTAAAAACTTCAAACTGAAATGCTGGAAAACAAAAACAGCATCTATACGGATGTACCTTAGTAATACCAGTTAACTCATTGAAAAGTGATTGAAAGAGCACAAACTGATAATTAGAAAAGAGACAACGAATATATTTAAAGTAGCGCATCATGTATGCACCAATGAACATAAACTTGATTGGGAAAGTACAAAAATACTGGGTAGAGAGGAAAAAGTACAAAAAAAAAAATTCCAAGAAGATGCACACCACGTGGTAATGGTAAGTAAATCAATTAGTGTGATAATATATAATATCTGGAAATCGCTAATTAACATTGCTCTAAAGTGGAGAAGTCAGGAGGACCCACATAAATAAGTATATGAAATTTGTACTCACTGTTGCCTTCGACAATATCTCAATAGGTTAGAGAGTACCTTAAATTCAGTATTCATCAATCTAAAGAGCCAGGTTTGATTCCATGCTAATACTGTCACTGGTCAGGCCAGCAACATCTAAACAAGATAGAATGATACTACTCAAAATATTGTGTTATGTATTGTGTGATTATGACAGTTAAATGTGTTTGGAATGTTTAAATAAAGTTTGAATTTTTTCTAAAGATATTCAATATTTAATATTGGTTGATCTGAATAGCCAACATATAATTGTTAATGTAGCTGCATTTCATAAAATTATTCTCCACACAAAAGAACAGATCATCTATTATAAAACAACTACATGATGTTGAATTCATTGTAATATCTATCTTGGTATCTCCTAGCATTGGAATTCCTAGAGGCATTAATAAAAAGCTGCTGATTTTAAAAATTACTTTTGGCCAAAGGTGGTTCATTTTATTGTTCTTATACTCCCACATTGGGTTCACAACTTTTAAAAAAATCTTCCTTCTTCTTTGGTAGTTTTATTAGTTAAAAACATTTTTAAAAAATTGTTTTTTTATACTCAAAGTTCTCTGAAGTAATAGCACAGTTTCTGTGAATTCAAATCTTTGGCTATTATTGAATTTTTGTACAACCATGGATTGATTATCATAGACATTAGGTTTAAACGGCAATTTAGATGTCTCTATGCTTATATCAATGGTATTTTATGAGTTGGCTTCCAATTATAAGTTAATAATAAATGAACGCTGCCTATTGTTAGACTGTTCATTAAAACTGGAAAAGAATAATAATCTTTATGCTGTTCTTCCATAAAATAATACTCGGAAAATAATAATAAACTTTTTACAACAGTTATATAAATATCAATAATAATTTTATACATAAAGTCTTTTTCAATACCTGGTTTGTTGCCTTTTTCAAATGTTAATAATCGATTTAATGTTAATGAACAATTTCAGATATAAAGCCATCTAGTGTTCAATAATGGAATTAAAACAAGCAATAACAATATAAATCATTAAAATATATCAAAATCCTCATATATAAATCTAGTAATTACAAAATAATTGACTATATCATAACAATATAATAAACAAATTACATGCATTTTTTACAATTATACATACATCATTTTATATAATTTTCCATTCATTTTTAAGTAACCAATTGTTAACCAAATTTATAGAAGTCTTGCAAATATTCATACGTTTATTCAAATTATTTTTAATATAGTGTGGTTCATATAATTGCCTTCTTTTTGTATCTTTTATGTAATTTAAATGTTCATTGATTAGTACCCTTCAAGATAAAATACTGTATTTGAATTATAAATTTGGCCTGAAAACTATTTTTTCTTTAACAGGAACTATTGATGGGTTCATTTTTAATATATGTTAAGCATCTAAAATTGAAAATTTGTAATTTTAAACTGTTTCTAAAGTATAATTTTTTTCTAATAAGTTTATTGTGAATGTGAGTTTATTCTTGGATTCTCTACATAAGAATCCTGATTGGTTCTCTAACAATAATTCTACTATTAGTGACTTAATTTAAAAAAATATATTTTTAGAGAAATCTCAGCTAGCTGAATAAACTATTGTAAGTGAAGCTTCAACATTCAAAGCTACAAGTTTAATAACTAATAAAAGGACTTAAAATTATTAATAGAATTAAAATCATGAAAGTGATAGCAATATTTGCTGATAAATCTTTTTTCACACACTGACAATAAAATTTATATCTTAAAAGGATATGGCAATCCTATTAAATCCATGGATATGACATTTATATGATAATAAGAGTATTTCAAATACATAAAGTATTTGGATCATCTTTTGAATAATGATGTATTTATCTGAAAAATTTAATGATACATTCATTTTATCTTCTCATTTATATTTGGATTAAGATATTCAAGTAGATTAAATTAAACCAGTTATGATTTTTTTTAAATTTAATGCAGGTTAAATTATAAAATATTATCTCTAGAAGTTTTAAAATATATGATAATTATGATAATTTCAAAGCATTTAGAATTTTTGAAGAAAATATAGATCCATAAAGTTGTGCCATCTGATTTTAAAGATGTTTCGATCGTTCCATCTTATATAAAAAAGAAAACAACACACACATGCATAGAAAAGAAAACAAACATCACATGACCACCATGTTTTATACTTGCTTTTTATTGTTATTAAAACAGGCAAAACTCTCTATAAGTATTGCCACTCAGTGCAAGCCAGAGTAATCAATGGATGCCAGAAGGCTTGTGCATAAAATCCCCATCTAGTATCTACTCATTCAATATCCCCAGACTAGTTTCAGGCTTGTGGCCTTCATCAGTGAGGCACTTTGGATCTGAAAGCACAGCACCTAGGTCATAGGATCTAATGCAATCCTCCAGCAACTACCGTTTATCTCCACTCAACTATAAAACCATAAGACTTAAATTAAAAAGAACATAATATTTTCAATCCAGGCTCATCAGTTTACCCAGTCATATAGGTTTGAACTCAATACCTATATATTTTGGTGTCTTGGTTCTTTAATAACCATAGCCTCCAGTATCCTATTAGACAGTATTGGTTTTAAGCCAATAAATATCACATGATCATCATTTCTTATGCTTCCTCTTAACTGTTATTAAAACAGGCAAAACTCTCTATATGTATATATTGCCACTCAGTGAAAGCCAGATTATGACTATATAAGCTGATGATCTTGGATTGAAAATATTATGGTGTTTTCAATTTAAGTCTCATGGTTTTGTAATTAAGTGGAGATAGAAGATGGCTGCTGGAGAGTTACATTAGATCCTAAGATCTAAGTGCCGTGCTCTCAGATCCAAAGCTCCTTACTAACATAGGTTACAAGCCAGAAACTAATCTGGGAATATTGAATGAGTTGGCACTAGATGGGGATTTTATGCAAAAGCCTTCTGGCATCCATTGATTATTCTGGCTTGCACTGAGTGGCAATACGTATAGAGAGTTTTGCCTGTTTTAATAGAAAAAAAAAAAGTAGGAAATACGCTGAAATATTATTTTAGTCACTTCAACTGAAATATTTTCTAAAACTTTTTGTCTGGATTGTTTCTAATCCTAAATATAGATTGTCAGACTAGTAACGTTTTAAGATCACAAAATATGTATTTAAAAAGAATGGGGAAGTATGGAGATGTTTATTATATCTATAAAGATATTATATACGGGACAGAGAAAGGTGAATAACTCCGTGTGTGTAAATTTTAAAAAGAAAATCAGATATATTAATTTTTAACCGAGGTTTAAAGTTTATATCTGTGCTAGAGATAATCTCTAGTTTCGAAAATGATGAGTAATAATCATTAGTGCATTTATCTGAAATGGATGGCGTCAGAGTTGTGAGTGGAGGGAGTTTGACAATGGTAAATGAAAATGTAACAATTTACTCTAGATAAATACTTTGCGTATAATAGAGATATGTATGAGAGATAGTGACATGGGCCAACTGATGAGTGCTGGTTCAGCACGAAATGCATCTTGGGGGTCATTTGTCTTTTATTATATCTTTATTTATATGTATTTAAAAAGAATAGGGAAGTATAAAGATGTTTATTATATCTATAAAAATATTTTATTTGTTTTTAATGGCGTATAATTATTTGATTAAATTGATATGATTTGTGGAAGTGTTTGAAATTATATGGTAGTGCTTAAACTTTTATTCATATTATAGTATACAACTGCTACATGGTAGTATTAAAGAAAAAAATATTGTAGCGAAAAATATAAAATATTTGAAATTAATATTGATGTTAAACAAAATTGTTTTAGTTCCTTTAAAACTTCTTTTCATTTTTTGGTAACATTTTGTAAGGTCCTCATAATATTATCCAGCCTTCTCAATGTTATCATTTAAACTCTTCTCATTTCATTCAACTTTTTTTCCATATTTTTTTTTATTCCCTCAATTGCTATTTCATTCCATCATTTTACCACTGCATCATCTCCTAAACTTTTTTAAAATATTCCTCACATTCAACACCCTACTGTTTGCTATAAATGAAATCTCTTTTACATGTTACTCATTTATTCACTCCTTACCTTCTTTTAACTCTACTAATTTATATCTATTAATACAACATTTTATATATGTATTTAACTTTAATAAACAGTCAATTAATATATTCTTGACAATTGTACATGTATTTTCCGTTTTGAATTTAAAATTGTACAACATTTCCAAGCAATCACGCTAAATAAAAAGTAAAACAAAGAAAAAACTTTTTCCAATAAATATTCGTTATTATATTTCAAATGGCCGTGATATTTTGAAGAAAAAAATATATACTGAAGGTAATTTTGAAAAAAATAAGGCATAAAAATTAAGAAGTTATTCATCGATAATTTATTCATTAACAAACTTTGAAATAAACCTATTAAATGAAAGAATTATTTAGTTATTGAAGTTTTTAGATTATGAGTACGCAATTTGAATTATAGTGTTAACGCCATCTTTTATTAATTTGTGTAATTATTTCTTTATTTTTATTAAAATATTTTATTACATGAATATATAAAATGGTTATTATATAAAATAAAATTGCATTGCTTGTTTAACAAATTATTTAATAATATATAATTTTATATTTATCAATTACTTATTAACTATCTATTAATTATTGATTTTGTTTTCAGAGCAATATGTCCTACATCAATATCTCAAAATAAATTGATATTTTCCTCATTGACGAAGCATGCAAATGTATCTTAGTAAGTCATCGAGCGTAAGCTTAGAAATTCATTAAATTTGAAGATTTTCAGTTAGTAAGATTTTTAAACACAGAATTTTCTACTAATGTCTTTGATTTAAGACACTAATTTAATCAATTTAATTCATAAGTCATCATATTATGTGACATCCAGTTAGATTAATTTTATGTGATGTCACTTAGCGAACTAGAATCACATTGTCAAAATATAATAAAATATAACGATAGCTCTTTTATCGAGAACCAATTCTGTTGCCATCTCATCATGTAAATCGCATTGATTTTTTTTCTACTTTTTTTTTTCAAAAGGGAACTTTATTCAGATTTAACCGTGAATACATAGATATATGTATAGTTTTGAATATATATTATTACATAGGTCATTGGCGTTTTATACATATAAATGGGGCAAGAGATTGAATTATTTGGATAGATATATATTAGTATATTTACATTTGTCATAATCCTGATGAACAAAATGAGATTAAGTACACATCAAAACACCATACAGTTCAAGATAATGTTAGACTTTGGGTCACTAAGTATCACTGAAGAAAACCTCATCTTGCAGACCTATCAACCCATCTTCAGAACTCACTATGCCATCTTCAGGATCATCCTTAAAAACCAGTGAATCGTGAATGTCGTGACTACTGTTAAAACTTGTCCCATTATTGATCCTTTACACTTCCAACCTCTTCGCTTAGTTTGGTGATCCCTAATCATTGATCTACGTGGCACATCTAATTCATCATTATATTCACTATTTGGAAGGGCTACACCACATCGCAACTCATTCCTTAGCCTAATATGTTGTTTTTTTAGCAATTTGTTCTTGGACTGATAGTCCACCTTTAAGCGCCTACTAGCTTTAGGGGGCTGGATTAGACTATCTGCCTTGTTTTCCATTCTGTTTGGGTCATCATTTTTATTTGATGATTCTGCTGACACATTTGTGGTTACGCTTTACTTACTCTCTTGTTTAAATACATCACTATTGACTACGTCCATTATATCCTTTGCTTCCACAAATATTTTTTTCCTTGAGGATCCTTAAGATTTTGAAACCTGTTCAGAAATGGTTCGGCAAAAGGTTCGTCTGTAGTCTCTTGAATTCTGACCTTA
This sequence comes from Epiperipatus broadwayi, assembly GCA_028023455.1. Lineage (NCBI taxonomy): Eukaryota > Metazoa > Onychophora > Udeonychophora > Euonychophora > Peripatidae > Epiperipatus > Epiperipatus broadwayi. Next base: position 2,260,499 of record JAQFVV010012510.1, on the reverse strand, counting down.
ACCTTTTTATCTAGATGATCACCACCTAATTCAATGCCATCCTTAAGAACTAATATTTCAACAGACTTACCATTCTGTAATTCAGATAATTTTTAGTAGCGCTGTTTAAATTAACCAAGATGAAAAATCTATTTTTTTTTTTAAATAAAAAAATGTGGCATTAAAATAACAGACAAATGATTTTAAATGATTCAAATGATTTTGGTAGCATCTGGTACCATTCTTTTTTTTTTTTTTTTTTTGGTGAAACAAAAACAGCATACACTGACGTAAATGCTGCTCTTCCGCCATATTATATAAAATAATCTAAAATTTAAAGAAAAAAAACATATTTTTTAAATAAAAAAGTAATTATTCTAAATAAAAATCAAATCTAATAATTTATGTTTTACTCAAATTAAAACAATAGGGTAAAAATGAACTATTAAAAATAATTACATATCATTAAATGCAACCTCTAAACTTTTTTTTCTATATGTCATAGCAACAGTGGGAGGCGAACCCGCAACAACCGTCTGCAATTAACTGCTTGCTTGCAGGGCGGCTGCACTGACCTCTCGGCTAACAACGCTTGACAACCTCTAAACTTTTATGGCAATATTTTCTTCATTTCTTTTGTTATCAAGTAAGAGTTCTGGATTATTATCAAAGCCTCAAAAAAAAGTGTAAAGTAATACAATCAGAAAAGCTGTATCCTTTTTGTAATTTTAATTCACCAATTTTTCTAACGACTTCTGTTTGAGAGTGAAACTCTGTCTTTAGATTTCTGTATCACTTTTAAAGTCTTACATTAATTTTATTATTTACCAAAGTAGAGAATGCAGTATTTCCCTTCAATCAATTTGCTAATAATAAAATTGTCAGCAAGAAACAGATGGATTCTATCTGCACCTTAGTCTTTAAGATTAACATCACCAATTTAAAAATAATACAAATAAATAATGCTTCTTATACATCAAATTTTCTGCCTATAAATTTGAGATAGAATCTGCTTTATTTTAACCTTGAGTTTAATCTGCACTTTTTCCTTTTTTCCCCCTAATTCTGACTTCTAAATATAACACAATTTATAAGATGAAGTTATTTTTTATGCAAATATTTCCAAGTTTCTTTTAGCAGTTTTAATTTGTCTATACAAAATGCTTCTAATATTCCATTGGACAAATGTTACATAACAGGAATTCATTAAATTAATGCAATTAACTGAAGTACAATTTGGTCGTAATTTACAGTTCCTTCCAACTGGTGCATAACAAGTGCGTGGATGTGTGTTTGTATATTAACATACACAAAGATCAAAGATAAGTAATCATAAATAAATGTACATTACGCATCATCTGTCTGTATGAAAAATTACCAGTTTTAATCCAGTTGCAATGTAGACACCAATGTTGAAAAATATATAAACATCTTATATATAAAAAACGTATTTTGCGGGTTCATTCGTGTAAGATTTTAATTTACAAACTCCAACGTTTCATGTCGAAACGTTGAAGTTTTTAAATTAAAATCTTACACGGATGAATCTGCAAAATATGTTTTTTTATATCGGCACTCGTGGAAACATTCATATGAACATATCTTATATATGTATATATAACTAAAAAGATTTTTTCTTGCACATCCTCCAATCTATGCAGTACATATACACATTTACACTCTAAAAACTATTAGATAGAAAATGTTTTATATTGAACTTTGAAATAAGTACCTCAATTAAGCTCTTATTGGATTTAAAAATATTGACCAACACAACATCCATAACTCATGTATTTCTATTAAAATATCTATGTGTTTCAATAATATACTTTATTGTATAAAAATAGGTTACATGAATTTGTTGTTTACCAAAAATTGCATTGTTGAAAATACATGGTTTAAAACTATATAGCTTTGGAATAAACAGAAAAAAGTGCTAAAAGGGGATATGTAAAACAAACAACAACAAAAAAACATTGTTCTTGTTACAGAAAAGTCATAATTTGTTTTTTGAGGTTATGGTTTGTTTCAGGTTTTTAATAGTGACCATGTAGCAGCAAATATATTTGGGCATGCAATTTTGCCATCTGTGGCCTTCAGTTGTTTGAGCTTATTAGAGAATGTGGCTGGGTGTTTTGTGGTATAGTCTCCAAGGCAGAAAGTATATTTGGTGCACCAGAAACTATATATACAAAATGTTGCTGCACGAGTTGCTGGTATTGAGTCTTTACTGAGTGTTTCTAGTAGGTTATCAAGTGTGATGTTATTTTGTCTATATGTGATAATCATAATTTCTCGGGTATTTGTTAGAGCTGTGCAGGTGTGAAATAGGTGATGTTGTGTTTCTTCTTCCCTGTAGCATAAGGAACAAACAGCATCAATTTTGTTATAAAACCTGGGTATTTAAGAAAATAGGAGGTAGGTAGAGCATGAAGATTTACCTTTAAAAGAAAGTTAAAAAATTTGGGTTCCATTGACCATTTTTTAAATCGCTTCATCAAACGACTATTGTTCATATTTAGCATGGATGAGTGAGGATCTGTAGTTATGTCTGGGTACAGCATATTATAAATAGTCCAATAGGTGTATCTACCAACACCCAAAAAAGACACCTGATCATAAATGCTTTGAAGTTGGTTTATGAGCAAAGACAAATATCCCTGTGAATGTGGTGGTCGGTCTGTGGGATTCATTCGAGAGCTGGAAAACTTCTTATCAGTGCAGCTAGGATGTTCATTGATATATATACATAATTTTTCTGTTGTATAGATTAATAGGAGCAAACAATTTTTTGTAGTATATACCCATACTTCTACATTTTTTTTACTAACTACTTCTTTCCCAGATATAGATTGTGGAATAAATACAAAAAAAAGTGTTATTGCTTCAGTTTAAAAAAAAAATATTTTTGATCAGAATAACTCGTTGCATATTCTGAATGAAGCCTAAAACATGTGAAGTATTTTATAAGCAGCATCTCATTTTGCAGAGTTTCTTTAATTTACTCACTTAATCCCTCCCCCTATTTGAAGTCAATGTATTTTTTCTATTTTAAAATAGAATACATTCATATTAATAATTTTTAGTAATCATTCATTAGACCAGAGATTATAACACTTAATAAATAATATTTCTGTAATGTAATTTTCATTACACCATTCTCTTAGAAAGTGGATAAAACACCAGTTCTTACCTTATAGGAACATAGTGTAGTGAAGATTACACTGCAAAAATATTATTCATTTAATGGATAATCTCTAGTCCAATGAATGACTAATAAAAACTATTAATACATTTTTATCATGTGGTTTGTGTCAAAGTTATGAGAGCATTAAGTTTGATGCTTATCAATTAAAACTGTAATAAGTCACTATATATATATATACACTAAACAATTATAAAGGTATGTCTAAAAGATCATGATTTGGTACAATTGGGTGATGGTTGAGTATGAAATGCACATCTAGGAAATCATACAACTTTTTCACATTTTTGGTCAAATGATTATGATTACACCTCTCCTCAAGGTGTGATGTGACATGATGTGATGTACTGTAGCTTCTCCTTAAATGAAGTCAGGAATCCATCAGCAGCTATACCCAGAGAAACCTGTTAGCCACTTTACCTTCCCTTTCCATTCTCCACCCTAAGTTTTCCCATAACCTGCTCCATCCCATTTCCTCAACATAATCTTTGTCAAAATACCTTATCAATCAATCTCTATTTTTTAAGAGACAATTTTGCATTTCTTCCAAAATACTATTGTTTCAATCTATAACATAACATTATCTTAAATAATATAGGTAGGAATTTATATATTGTTCTTTCCGTTATCTTTTAGTTTTATCTTTAAAAATTATTCTTTTTCTAATAACTTTATAATTTTCAGTTTTATTTCATCTTTCCTCAGTTTCACTAAAACATGCCAACAGATATTCTTTTCTTATTAATATCAATTCCTTTCACGATTTTCTATCCATTTTGATATTTTATTTCTCATTTTCTTCTTAGCTTTTATTGTTTTCCTATTGTTTATAACTTGATATTCTCTATCTCTTTATTTTTTGGTTCACTTTTGTAATTTTATATTCTTTCGCTTAGTCTTTCAAAAATTAAACATTTTCTAATCTCGTTCTTTTCTTTACCATCATTTTCATAAGATAACTATAAATTGTTTAGCTTATAAATATCTCCAAACTTTCTTCTTTTTTCTGTTTCCTAAACTCCCTATACAAATTTTATATTTGTGATACTTTGAACTTTTTTAATTTATGTATTTTTTCTCTGTTTTGTTATTGGGCATATTTCACTTGGGATTTTATCTTCTTTTTAAATTCTTTTATTTTAATAGCTTTTATATTTTTTGCATGGCTTATTTCTAATTTTGTACACTTTGTATCAGTTTATTTTATTTAACCCTTTTTTTAAATATCCCTACACCTTTTTCATTTTCCAACTATTTCTCTGCAACCTGATGTAAAACTGAAAACCATGTATCGTAAATAATCTGCCATTTCTTATTAATCCCATTCTCCACCGTCCTTAGCCAAATTTTAATTTTATATCATTTATTCTCGATTTTTTTTCTAATGTTTTTGCAAACAAATTATTTGAACTTCAGTTTTTGATAAAATTACATTTCTATCAGTTTTGTTGGTCATTATAACATTTAATCATTTCCTTTTCTTAAGACTATTTTTATTATATTCTTTTCTACAAAATTTTTCATCTTTAAATATTTCAATATTTCATATTTTATTTTCAACATTCATCAATACATTTATTATAAATCTTGTATCCTCTCCCTCTCTTTTCCTCATCTATTCTATTTACTTCTTTTCGTTTCTTGGTAACATTTTTAAGATCCTCATAATATTAATCAGCCTTCTCAATGTTATCATTTCATTCAACCTTTCTTCCATATTTTTTTTCATTTCCTCAACTGCTATTTCTTTTTATCATTTTATGTCTGCATTAGCTTCTAAACTTTTTAAAAATATCCCTCACATTCAACACCCTACTGTTTGCTATAAATTAAATCTCTTTTACATATTACTCATTTATTCACTCCTTATCTTCTAACTCTACTAATATATATCTATTAATACAATATTTTGTATAGGTATTTAACTTTAATATACAGTCAGTTAATATACTCTCGACAAATGTACATGAATTGTCAAAATAAGAGTCACAGATCACATGAATTGTATTTTCCGTTTTGAATTTAAAATTGTACAACATTTCCAAGCAAAATGTCACGATAAATAAAAAATAAAACGAAGAAAAAACTTTTTCCACTAAATATTCGTTATTATATTTCAAAACGTCGTGATATTTTGAAGAAAAAAAAATATGTTGAAGTAATTATTTTTTAAAGTAAGCCATATAAATTAAGAATCTATTCATCGATAATTTATTCATTAACAAACTTTGAAATAAACCTATTAAATTAAAGAATTATTTAGTTATTGAAGTTTTTAGATTACGAGTACGCAATTTGAATTATAGTGTTAGCTTCATCTTTTATCGATTTGTGTAATTATTTATTTATTTTTATTAAAATATTTTATTATGTGAATATATAAAATGGTTATTATATAAATATATTTGCATTGCTTGTTTAACAAATCATTTTATGTTATATATTTTTATATTTATCAATTATATATTAACTATCTATTAATTATTGATTTTGTTTTCAGAGCAATATGTACCTACATCAATATCTCAAAATAAATTGATATCTTCTTCATTTGGAGTCAAATGTATCTTAGTAAGTCATCGAGCTTAAGCATAGAAATTCATTAAATTTGATGATCTTGAGTTAGTAAGATTTTTACCCAGAGAATTTTCTACTAATGACTTTGAATTAAGACACTAATTTAATCAATTTAATTCATAAGTCATCATATTATGTGACATCCAGTTAGATTAATTTTATGTGATAAGTCACTTAGCGAACTAGAATCACATTGTCAAAATATAATAAAATATAACGATAGCTCTTTTATAGAGAACCAATTCTGTTGCTATCTCATCATGTAAATCACATTAATTTTTTCTACTTTTTTTTCCAAAAGGGAACTTTATTCAGATTTAACTGAAGTTACAAAGAGTTACTATCTGTATAGTTGTGAATATATATTATTACATAGGTCAGTGGCGTTTTATACATATAAATGGGGCAAGGGATTGAATTGTTTGAAAAGGTATGTATTAGTATATTTACATTTATCCAACTATTATTCATTATGCTATGATAATCCAGATGAACAAAATCAGATTAAGTACACATCAAAACACCACACAGTTCAAGATAATGATAGACTTTGAGTCACTAAGTATCACTGAAGAAAATCTCATCTTACAGACCTATCGACCCATCTTCAGAACTCACTATATCATCTTCAGAATCATCTTTAAAAACTAGTGAATCGTGAACATCTGACTACTGTTGAAATTTGTTCCATTATTGATCATTTACACTTCCAACCCCTTCTCTTAGTTTGGTGATCCCGAATCATTGATCTACATGGCATATCTAATTCATCATCATCTTCGCTATTTGGAAGAGCTGCACCATATTGCAACTCATTCCTTAGCCTAATATGTTGGTTTTTTAGCAATTTGTTTGTGGGCTGATAGTCCACCTTTAAGCGCTTTCTAGCTTTAGGAGGCTGGAATAGACTATCTGCCTTGTTTTCCATTCTGTTTGGTTCATCATTTGTTAGCTTTACCACCTAAAGCACTCTCTTGTTTAAATACATCACTATTGACTACAACCATTATGTACTTTGCTTCCACAAAGATTTTTTTCCCCTAGAGGATCCTTGAGATCTTGGAAATCCGTCGGCAAAAGTTTAGTCTGTAGTCTCTTGAATTGGGACATTAACCTTTTTATCTACATGGTCACCACCTAATTCAATGCTATCTTTAAGAACTAATATTTTAACAGACTTATCATTCTGTAATTCATATAATTTTAGTGCGTCACTGTTTAAATTAACCAAGATGAAAAATCTATTTCTTTTAAATAAAAAAATGTGGCATTAAAATGACGACAAATGTTTTTAAATGATTCAAATGATTTTGGGAGCAATCTGGTAGCATTCTTTTTTTTGGTGAAACAAAAACAGCATACAATGACGTAGATGCTGCACTTCCGCCATATTACATAAAATAATCTAAAATTTAAAGAAAAAAAACAACAGATTTTTAAAATAAAAAAGTAATTACTCTAAATAAAAACCAAATCTAATAATTTATGTTTTACTCAAATTAAAACAATAGGGTAAAAATGAACTATTAAAAATAATTACATATCATTAAATGCAACCTCTAAACTTTTTTTTCTATATGTCATAGCAACAGTGGGAGGCGAACCCGCAACAACCGTCTGCAATCAACTGCTTGCTTGAAGGGCGGCTGCACTGACCTCTCGGCTAACAACGCTTGACAACCTCTAAACTTTTATGGCAATATTTTCTTCATTTCTTTTGTTATCAAGTAAGAGTTCTGGATTATTATCAAAGCCTCAAAAAAAAGTGTAAAGTAATACAATCAGAAAAGTTGTATTCTTTTTGTAATTTTAATTCACCAATTTTTCTAACGACTTCTGTTTGAGAGTGAAACTCTGTCTTTAGATTTCTGTATCACTTTTAAAGTCTTACATTAATTTTATTATTTACCAAAGTAGAGAATGCAGTATTTCCCTTCAGTCAATTTGCTAATAATAAAATTGTCAGCAAGAAACAGATGGATTCTATCTGCACCTTAGTCTTTAAGATTAACATCACCAATTTAAAAATAATACAAATAAATAATGCTTCTTATACATCAAATTTTCTGCCTATAAATTTGAGATAGAATCTGCTTTATTTTAACCTTGAGTTTAATCTGCACTTTTTCCTTTTTTCCCCCTAATTCTGACTTCTAAATATAACACAATTTATAAGATGAAGTTATTTTTTATGCAAATATTTCCAAGTTTCTTTTAGCAGTTTTAATTTGTCTATACAAAATGCTTCTAATATTCCATTGGATAAACGTTACATAACAGGAATTCATTAAATTAATGCAATTAACTGAAGTAACATTTGGTCGTAATTTACAGTTCCTTCCGACCAACTGGTGCATAATGTGTGCAAGTGCGTGGATGTGTGTTTGTATATTAACATACACAAAGATCAGAGATAAGTAATCATAAATAAATGTACATTACGCATCATCTGTCTGTATGAAAAATTACCAGTTTTAATCCAGTTGCAATGTAGACACCAATGTTGAAAAATACATAAACATCTTATATATAAAAAACGTATTTTGCGGGTTCATTCGTGTAAGATTTTAATTTACAAACTCCAACGTTTCATGTCGAAACGTTGAAGTTTTTAAATTAAAATCTTACACGGATGAATCTGCAAAATATGTTTTTTTATATCGGCACTCGTGGAAACATTCATATGAACATATCTTATATATGTATATATAACTAAAAAGATTTTTTTCTTGTACATCCCCCAATCTATGCAGTACATATACACATTTACACTCTAAAAACTATTAGGTAGAAAATGTTTTATATTGAACTTTGAAATAAGTACCTCAATTAAGCTCATATTGGATTTAAAAATATTGACCAACACAACATCCATAACTCATGTATTTCTATTAAAATATCTATGCGTTTCAATAATATACTTTATTGTACAAAAATAGGTTACATGAATTTATTGTTTACCAAAAATTACATTGTTGAAAATAGATGGTTTAAAACTATATAGCTTTGGAACAAACAGAAAAAATTGTTAAAAAGGGTATATGTAAAACAAACAACAACAAAAAAAAACATTGTTCTTGTTACAGAAAAGTCATAATTTGTTTTTGAGGTTATGGTTTGTCTCAGGTTTTTAATAGTGACCATGTTGCAGCAAATATATCTGGGTATGCAATTTTGCCATCTCTGACCTTCAGTTGTTTGATCTTATTAGAGAATGTGGCTGGGTGTTTTGTGGTATAGTCTCCAAGACAGAAAATATATTTGATGCACCAAAAACTATATATACAAAACGTTGCTGCACGAGCTGCTGGTATTGAGCCTTTACTGAGTGTCTCTATTAGGTTATCAAGTGTGATGTTATTTTGTCTATATGTGTTAATCATAATTTCTCTAGTATTTCTTAGAACTGTGCAGGTGTGAAATAGGTGATGTTGTGTTTCTTCTTCCCTGTGACACAAGGAACAAACAGCATCAATTTTGTATAAAACCTGTGGTATTTAAGGAAATAGGAGGTAGGTAGAGCATGAAGATTTACCTTTAAAATAAAGTCAAAAAATTTGGTTTCCATTGACCATTTTTTAAATGGCTGCATCAAACGACTATTGTTCTTATTTAGCATGGGTGACTGAGGATCTGTAGTTATGTCTGAGTACAGCATATTATAAATAGTCCAATAGGTGTATCTACCAACACCCAAAAAAAAAACACCTGATCATAAATGCTTTGAAGTTGGTTTACTAGCAAAGACAAATATCTGTGTGAAGGTGGTGGTCGGTCTGTGGGATGCATTAGACAGCTGGAAAACTTCTTATCAGTGCAGCTAGGATGTTCATTGATATATATACATAATTTTTCTGTTGTATAGATTAATAGGAGCAAACAATTTTTTGTAGTATATACCCATACATCTACTGTTTTTTTACTAACTACTTCTTTCCCAGATATAGATTGTGGAATAAATACAAAAAAAAAGTGTTATTGCTTCAGTTTAAAAAAAAAAAAAATTTTTGATCAGAATCACTCGTTGCATATTCTGAATGAAACCTAAAACATGTGAAGTATTTTATAAGCAGCATCTCATTTTGCAGAGTTTCTTTAATTTACTCACTTAATCCCTCCCCCCTTTTGAAGTCAATGTATTTTTTCTATTTTAAAATAGAATACATTCATATTAATAATCTTTAGTAATCATTCATTAGACCAGAGATTATAACACTTAATAAATAATATTTCTGTAATGTAATTTTCATTACACCATTCTCTTAGAAAGTGGATAAAACACCAGTTCTTACCTTATATGAACATAGTGTAGTGAAGATTACACTGCAAAAATATTATTCATTTAATGGATAATCTCTAGTCTAATGAATGACTAATAAAAATTATTAATACATTTTTATCATGTGGTTTGTGTCAAAGTTATGAGAGCATTAAGTTTGATGCTTATCAATTAAAACTGTAATAAGTCACTATATATATATATATATATATATATATATATATATATATATATATATATATATATATATATATATATATATATATATATATACACTAAACAATTATAAAGGTATGTGTAAAAGATCATGATTTGGTACAATTAGGCGATGGTTGAGTATGAAATGCACATCTAGGAAATCATACAACTTTTTCACATTTTTGGTCAAATGATTATGATTACACCTCTCCTCAAGGTGTGATGTGACATGATGTGATGTACTGTAGCTTCTCCTTAAATGAAGTCAGGAATCTATCAGCAGCTATACCCAAAGAAACCTGTTAGCCACTTTACCTTTCCTTTCCATTGCCCACCCTAAGTTTTCCCATCATCTGCTCCATCCCATTTCCACAACATAATTTTTGTCAACTCTATGGCCTTTATATCTAAATACCCCTTGTCTTTTCCCAAACCCAACATAAAAACCAATAACCCACTTTCTGTATAATCATTTTGTTCATATTTATTCTCCCATAACTTTTTTATTTGTAGTACCCTTCCTGCATTCAAGCATTTACATTCAATCAACAGATGCCTAATATTTTTATATCTTCCTTACACAGTGAATAGACACCAGTCCTACCTTACATGAAAATGGTGTAGTGAAAATTATACCACAGTAATATTATTTATTAAGAGAATACATTCATTTCTCTTCTTTGTTTATAACTTTTTTATCTATCTCCTTTGTTTCATAAAGTTCATAATGTTTCTTCCTCCAAATAACTATAAGTACCCTTTTTTTCTTATTTATTAAATAATATACATCCTCCTCTTTATTCTTGTCATCTTTATTTTTGTTTAAGATTTTGTTTGTTTGAATGTTTCTAGCTATTTTCTCCAGATTCAAGTTTTTTAAAAAATTTCAAATGTTTTTTTTTTCTAATTTGTTTTTTGGTAAGCGCCAAACTTAAACAGTTACTTTGCAAGGTTTTTTTTTTTTGTCATTTCAAATACTATAGGCATATAAAATAAACTATTTAGATTATTAAGCTAATTTATTTTAATGGTAAGGCAAGTCCAATTGCTTTGAGCTTTTTAAGATTTAAGAAAAGCTAAGATATTTCTATCTAAGAACAATCTAAATTTTAATATTTAAATACTAGTATATATACTTAAGATAGATATAATTAGAGAGAATTTGAACCCAGACTTTCATGCTCCCTTCAGTTACCCATTCTATTTTATGCAACCGATAGACATGACCACATACATGTGAAAGAGATAAATGATCTCCAAGATATCTATTTCGTGCTAAACCAGCTTTCCTCAGTTGGTCCGAATCATCATTTCCCCCACACATATATAATCAGTGCTTGGTTTATATTAAGATAGAAAACTTCGAACTTTAATGAACAGACATCAATCCTCTCCACTCTTCAACTCTTCAGCCATCCATATCATTGAAAATCTGATAATGGCATATTCAAATTCCTTGCTTTTCCAATATTGTTGTCATACCCATGTTAACAATAAGTCAATCTAACTCTTGATGTATATATATATATATATATATATATATATATATATTGACCCCTAATAGTTTATATACTATTCTTGTATTTAAATATTACAAATTCAGCCTGTATGCTATCCAACCTGCTTCTGTGTATTTAAAATAACCTTAAAGTCCTACATATAAGGGGTCAGAGTGACTTATAGTCAACATGGACATGACAATAACTAATTTAAACATGTCATCATCAAAATGTCAATGATGTGGATGACTGAAGTTAGAGAATGGGATAAGATTGAAGGCTGCCTATCAAAGTTTGAAGATTTTATATCTTAATATAAACTAAACACTGATTACGTGTGTGTGTGTAAGAGATGATGATCTGGATCAACTGATGAATGCTCATTCAATACAATATATATATACTGAAGATCATTTATTGTTACATTTTCATTTACCATTGTAATATTTACTAAGGCTGTAAAACCTCAAGAGTATGTGATGTGAGGTGATGTGATGTGATGTACTGTAGCTACTCCTTAAACGAAGTCAAGAATCTCTCAGCAATAATACCAAGAAAAACTTGTTAGCTACTTAATTTTACATTCCCCAGTCTAATTTTTCCCATATTCTGCTCCATCCCATTTCCACAACATAATCTTTGTCAACTCTACAGCCTTTATATCTAAATCCCCCTTATCTTTTTCCAAACCCAGCATAAAAACCAATAACCTACTTTCTGTATAATCACTTTTTTCATATTTATTTTTCCACAACTTCATTATATGTACCCTTTCTGTTTTCAAGCATTTACATTCAATTAACAAATGCCTAATATTTTCTATTCCTTCTTTACATAATTTCTTCTTTACATAATTTACAAAATAAATCACCCATTTTTTCCCATTTACATGTATATTCTCTTGTATCTAAAGATCCTGTTCGAGCCTTAAATAATAAACTACTTTCCTTACTATTATCATATATTAACTCACACCTAATATTCTGTTTATTTCTATATATATTTAAACTCTTTTTACTCTCCATACTATTTCTCCATCTCTCTAACTCCCTATTCTTTATTAATAAATCTATTCTTTTATCCCATTCCTTACTACTACAACACTCAACAATTCTCTTAATACAATCATCCCATCTTTTGTACAAATATACTAATATAAATTCTTTATCCAAATCTTTTGCATACCGCATTACCTTTCTCACCCATCTTGTTACCTGCCCTTTACTCATAACCCAATTAAATACTATTTTAGCTATTTTTTATTATCCATAAACTGCAATACCAAACATTTTCATTTTACTTTTTGCATCTTTCATATGAAAACTTGACCATTCCATTTCTCCTTGAATTGCCTTTCTTGCTGTCCATACATCTGCATCCAATGCATGTCTTCCTACTTCTCTTTGAACTTTTTCTAAGTAATTTAATACCTCTTTACTAACATATAATGCATCATTACCATATGTTAACGCTGCTACTGTAGCTCCTTTTCATATAATTCTAACTACATCATATTTATTATATGAAAACACTGTTAAATTCTTTATCAATCCCTTTCTTTTCTTTGCTTCATTTATGCGAATGTAGGGACCTCTACAGGTTTTCACCACAAGCCTACGCTTTGTGAAACTTACGCTTTGTGAAACTCTCTCCACTCACAACTCCGACGCCATTCATTTCAGATAAATACAATAATGATCACTACTAATCATTATCGAAACGAGAGATCATCTCTAGCACATCTTTTTTACATATATGTGGTCATGTGTATCGGTTGTATAAGATAGAATGATGACTGAAGGAAGTTTGAAAGTCTGGGTTCATGTCTCTAATTAAATCTAAATTTTTAAAAAAAAAAAAAAAAACTTTCAAAGAATCATTTGAAGATAACGTTCACTCACGTGATGTCAGTACAACATATTAATAGATTTATATATATATGATCTAGTTGGAGAACAGCCGAATATATATTAGTACAAATAAATAATAATAATAAAATAAACAAATTATTAATTACAGTTACAGTATTTTCTTTTTTAAAGGGCATATTAAATCACAATCACGAGTTTTATAATCATTCCTTACGTGCATTACGATTCGTGATTATACAATGCGGATTTAGCATTTTATCCAGTATTTTATTTATTAAAAAAGTTTTAATTATGTTAGTGTTTAATGTGCTGTTTGTATTTCTTTTTTTAAATAATTATTTTAGGGTTCTACGTGGAGATTTTTCCGAGGTAGGTGCAAACCTGACTAATTTCTTTGTTAACGTTTTGTTATTATTTCAGAAGACTACAATAATAATTTTATTATCCATTCATTAGATTAGAGATTATCCAATAATGAATAACATTTTTGCAGTATAATTTTCGCTACACCACTCACCAATAAAAATTATAAATATACTTTTATTAAGTAATTTGTGTCAAAGTTGAGAGGGAAGAACACTTGAAATTTATCAAATAAACTGTAGTAATTTGCTATATATTTACTGAACAACGATAAAGATAAGGGTAAAAGATTGTGATCTGAGCGAACGGATGAGTGCTAGTTCAGCATGAAAGATGCATTTTGGGGATCATAGATCTTTTTCACATGTCTTTGGTCATGTTTATGATTACAACTCTCCATAAGGTGTCAAGCGTTGGTTAGCCGAGAGGTCAGCGCAGCTGCCTTGCAAGCAAGCAGTTGGTTGCAGACGGTTGTTGCGGGTTCGACTCCCGGCCGATGCTATGACATATGAAAAAAAAAACCTCTCCATAAGGTGTTAAAAGTGGATAGAAACCATTACCTACTTTGCGGGGAAAGTGATATAGTGAAATTTAAACTACAAAAATATTATTCATTATAAAACAACTTAAGATTAGTTTTAAATTTGTCAAGATGCTAATCAACTATTAAGCTAATCTTTTTCCTTTTTGTTTAGTCATACAAACTGACATTTACAAAATTTGGTACTTTGGTATTAGATCTGTTGTGAAATTGGCCATTACGCTTTAAACTTTGTTGGGGGTGAAGGGTATTTATTTTTGTTATCTTAATACAAATTTTAACTTATAATATGATCACTATAATATTGCAGTCAAGCTGCTAAAATAAAATAATTAAAATATAGACTAAAATATTAGCTTTAATGAAAACAATAATAAAGATTTTTGGAGCATATCTACCACGAAAAAATGTCGTTACCTTTTTTTTTTTAACTACAAATTCGACTACATTATCTCGATTAACTTGTAAGGCATTTTATTCATAAGCTTACCTTTTATTTCCGATAATATATATATTTAAGATCAAGTATTTTAAAAATTGAACTGGGACAAGTCTAATATTAAATTATCCAAAATTTAAATAGAATAAAGAAAGAATTCACATGCAGCGCTGTTATATACAGTGAACTATTCTTGTTTACATAACATAACTTTAATATATTCAGTCCCAACCAAATAACTATTTAAATAAAAATCAATTAAAAATTCTATAGAGTTTTGATTTATAACCACTAATTTGATGCTCTTAATTATGCTAACTATATTTAAAATTATTTTTTAATGCACTTATTATTTAATGGATAGCTTAAAAATAGTTCTAGTTTGTTAGTTATAAACAAATTACTAAAACATTTTGTATTATTGCTTTAATTAAGTCTATAAAGTTTAACTAATTGGTAATCTATAAATCACTGAAATAATCTAAACATATATTTCGGCCTAGCTGCATAGTATACATTGGCTTCTAATTAGAGTATTTGCAATCTTTATTGAGTACTAACGGTAAAAAAAAGTCTTAGTAATATTTTGGGTATTCTAGAGGCTTTTTGAAAGCTTGATATTAGTGTGGATAAATGCCTTTGGAACTTCAGTGATTGTTTGCTTTTTAAATTGCATTCTGATAATTTTCTTTGTCTCAAAAAACTGCCCAGTCTTCCCAGAAATGCAAGCATACAAACACTTTTAAAAAAATATATGTAGGTTTTTTTTATTATTATAAAACAGTCTATTATTAGATAACTTGTAAAATAATTTGCCAAAATCAAATTATAGCTTACACAGAAGCTAAACTCAAGTAGCGCCACTCAGTGCAAGACAGAGTAATCAATGGATGCAAGAAGGTTTGTGCATAAAATCCCTATCTAATGTCTACTCATCCTTGGGTTTCATTTTGTACTCAAAGCTTTATAGTTAGCTAATAAAGTAAAAGGTGGCTGTTGGATGGTTGCATTAGATTCTAAGATCTATGTGCAGTGCTCTCAGATCCAAGGTTCCTCACTGATGAAAGCCACTATCTAGAAATTAGTCTGGGGATATTTGATGAGTAGACACTAGATAGAGATTTTATGCACAAAATCTTCATGCAGCCATTGATTACTCTGGCTTGCACTGAGTGGCTCTACTGCATGGAGAGTTTAGCCTTTGTGTAAATAGCTTGTGTAAGCATAAAAAATGGTGATCATGCGAGGTTTAGTGGGACAAATTATAGCTATTAATTTTTCATAAGTGAGAGCATCTTTTGTTTCATATATAGTAGTTTAGACATTATTTAAAATGAAACTTGTACTATAATATATAGGGTCATTGATATTCAGTGAACTGAAAGAACAGTAGCATTTTCTGATTTTTCATTATTTCAGTATAAAAAATTAAGTTATGAAACCTATCAGTATTAAAAAATCTGAAAGACAGTTAAAATTTTTGACACTTTACTTGAAGATAAAATTCTATCCTTGTAAAAGAAATTTTCTACTTTTTCTTTTCCTATGTATTGATTTCTACTTTAACATATCATACCATTTACACCTTTCTTAAACACTTAATCAATACTTTTATTTATATCAAACTAACAGTTTTGACTGTCCTGGATGATGACTGCAGGGCAGTCGAAACTGTTAGTTTGATATAAATAAAAGTATTGATAAAGTGTTTAAGAAACCTCATAGTAAATTTTCTTTATAAATTATAAAAAACGTAATACATAAACTGAATAAATAAAATTTTATTTCTAATCATTTACAGCTATTAATCTCTGAAAATCTGGACATTAAAATATGTGCTAAGCTTTTTTTTAAATATAGATGCATCTATCCTATCATCGCGATTATATACTAATTATTAAAAAAAAATTATTATTTGTAAACTTTTTAAAATCTTTCTTTTTCATCAAACATACTAATTTCGTTTACATTATTAGCCATTTATCCAGCTGCTAAAAGACTCAGACAAATTTGTCTTTTTATATTATACTTTATCTCATTTCTATGAGTTACGGTTCCAACCAATCAGTAGCTAGCAAAAAAATTTACAGAATATGTTTCCACACTCATAAGCTTACTCTCAGCCTACTATCTTTAGTTTTAATCTTTAAATCTATAAATCCATTACTACTACCCTATACATTTTACATCTGAAAAGTAAATACCTCTTATATTAGTAATATTTCCTTCACTAACGATTGGCAATCTTTTTAATATGAAAAGCGATTCTGTTTAACTATCGTGGATCAAAAATTAAATTAAGTACTGAGAGACTATTGAAAAATAGATAGATAAAAAAAATTCTAAAAAGTTTTAAATTTCTTTGACCATTTATTTTAGTATAGAACATAATAGATAGAATCGGTGTACCTGTAATAAAAACGGAAATTCTTGTAAAAAAAAAATATTTTGATATTAATGAGATTTTTGATATTCTAAAGTAGGTTTAATTTCAGATAATAATTTGAAATTTTTTGTTCTAAATATCTTTTGAAACTCACGTCATTAAATTGACTTCTTAATTTGCTCTTGAAAAAATTCATATCGGAAAAGGTTTTGCTCACAAAAATAGATCGAGCCAAAAACTGTCAAGATTTCAAAATCAGTTATTTTGAGTTTGTTGTGACGGGTTGTATGAAATTTTAAAAATAATTTGATCTTCTTAGCAGGAATTGGATAGTTCAAACCATTCGCTTTCCACATTTTTTTGAGTGGCTTAAATTCCAAAATTTAGAAGATTACACTTCGCTGGTTTTTAAAGATCTTTCAGTTACAATTCAAATTGAGCTGATAAATTTTTGGAAATAGTGAAAATTTTACATTCTTTGTATTTTCTTCCAATTAATGACATAAAAGTAGATTTCCCAGCTTTAAAATCATTAAAACAAATTTAAAAGTTTTTTCTCCTCTGTAGTTGTTACAAATAATTGGTATAAATGTCACAGTCTTCGATAATTTTTTAAGGTTTCAAAATGAATTATGTTTAATTTTATTATTCCCTACTAATCGTAACAGTTTATCATTAGAAAGTATTGCTTTCAAAAGAATGAGATGACAATTCATCAGGTAATTATTTAATTCCTGATACTCAAGCTCGATTGAAAATGAAAATATCTTCTTTCATCAAAATGAAGCAAATTGTTTTAAAACTGTCCATCTAAATAACTAATGATAGTTTTTATGAAAAAAATCGATTAGGGAGTATCTGCTATCTATTTCTTCTAATAAGATAACTGTTTATAATAATTCTCTTATCAATTTTTGGTTTACTATTTTTACAATTTTTGGCACAAATTTTTGAGAACATAATCCTCTTACTGTATGATATAATAAAAGATAAAAAATATATTCTTCATTGTTGGTAAAGATGAAAATAAAGCGAATACTATGATTGGTGTTCTTCTGTAGAAATTGAAAATATTTTATTGATGTCGATTTTTTCTTGCTCATAAATACCAAAATTGCAGTACATATATTTTTATCTTGAGTTTGTCATTTAAAAAGCAGCAAGGCTAATAACTCTTTATGAAGACCTGTATACCATCCTAGAAGACTAACTTATGAAATGTTCTTTATATTAAATGATTCATTACAAGCTAGGGAAATGTAGATGCTACTTTTAAAACATCACATTTCTGATTTGTGAGATTTGAAGATATTTTAATATTTATATTTGGCAGATAATAAAATGACTTGTAATTTGCTTAATTATATCACTTTCACTAAGACAATAAACCCAATTACTCAAGACTTTAATAGGTTTATAAATATAAATAATAACAATTAATCATTAAGCTATCAACAATCTCAATCTGTAGAGGTTGCCATGACTACAGGTTGAGATTGTTGATAGCTTAAAGATTGATTGTTATTATATCATTTTTATTTTTAAATTATTAAACAAGGGTCTGCCATAAATAAAAAGCATGTGTTAATATATTCTTTACTTCTAAATGGCTTTCTATGCTTATCAATCTCTTGAAAACAGCTAGACTAACTATTATCATATTACTAGTTGCATCTAATTATTAAACACAAATGTTGATAGTAGAATTCTTCACTGTTGTTTTATAACTGCTTTTTTGGTATAATCTTCTGACAAAATATTTTTTCGACAATATCCCCCCCCCCAAAAAAAAAAATTCAATTTAGGATTTCTTATTATTAAAAAAACTTATCATCATCGAGTTGATATGAATGCATAGTTCTTTATTCAGTCTCTTTTAAATTATCAGTCCTAGTTGTTAATTTTTCTTTATTGCCATCTTGGAATTCAAAAACTTAATGGTTAAGGTTAAGAATTAATTTCTACAGAATTTCTTACTTCATTACAATATGTAGAATAGATAATAACAGTTAAAAGGTAAACACTGATGAATACAAAATACAATACTAAAATAGATGATTGCATTTTTGATCTCTGGTGATCAATGATATACTAACTAGAAATTATAATGGTGCCAATAGAATGCAATAATGATTATTTACGCCATTTAAATTTCAAGGAGTTAGTTCACTTTTGTTTTCAAGAAATCAGAACCGGACCGAATTGAGCAATATTTTCATGTGGAGGGGGGGGGGAGTTACAAAGATTAAAAAATTTAAATTAAACATAGCTCCAATATTTTTTAAAAATATCTTATTTGCAGATGTATAAATCATTTCTAGAATAATTCCCTCGTTAAATTTTTTTTATTTATTTTGAATAAAGATTCTGCTAGATAAAAAAGAGTATCCGAATGGCGATCATGATTCCCTTTGCAAAGCGGAGAACCAGGTGTCACAGTGTTTTTCGACACAACTTGGCAAACCCATGGCAAGTCTACAAGAAACATCTTTGCAGTCTGAAAACCAGCGACTATCTTATAACATCCCACAGACTGTATGCAAACACGTGGGAACAGATCGCTCTGGATGAGCCGACAATCAAACCTCTAAAACTGACATCTAAGTTATAAAATGATGTGTCAACTGAAACTAGAAGAGCGAAGAAAGAAGAAGGTATGAAGTTAGTAAAAAGAATGACAGGAAGAATGAGGAAAAGAGGAAAGAACAAAGATAATAGAAAACAGATAAAGCCTACTACCAAATGAAAAATGGCTGCTTGATTTGACGCGTGTAACCAAAGACCAAGATGTAACATAAAACTACACAAGATAAAAGAGAGATGTAAATTCATGTTGAATTCAATCAATGTAAACAAAGACTAAAACGAATGTAAATGAATAGAGCTGTAATCTAATGTAATCTGTAGAATCTGTATTCCATTAAATATGGTAATAAATAAATAAAAAAAAAAGAATAAAATATAATTTACTGCATTACATGTATTTTATTTTGTTTACTCAAATATTGATACATAAAATTGCAAAAATTATTACTTATAATGTGCAAATAATTACTTATTTATTATTATTTATAAATTATAAATATGACTTTGAGCCAGCAGTTTGAAACCGGATTGGGAATGGAGATAAATCTAGATAGAGATTCTGAATGCATTCTCTTGCTGCATTTATAAGTTAAAAATAAAATAAAAATAAAATAAACTTGTTTAGAGCTATTAGCATGCTCTTTATATTGCATTTGTAAATACAAGCTAAATAAGTCATGTGATGTATGATTTTATTTTATTAATATTATAGTTTGGCTATTAAAGCTTTGGCTACATTAGATTGCTACGGCTATTATTATATGGTGTATCTGATTTTAGTTCAGCCCCATATTGCTATTTGAGTTGGAGAGCTGCATTTGAAGACATACAGATGTCTGAAAATTTCACATTTTCTACTTAATAGATAAGTATTAGATAAATGCTGAGCTTGAGTTTGTATTTTTAATCTGATGTCTCGATACCCTAGTTCCTCACTGACGATTTGTAAATACAAGATAAATAAGTCATGTGATGTATGACTTGATTTTATTAATAATATGTATATATATTATTTTCTTGAATGTTTTAATGATAGTCGTTTTTGATCAAATTATAGAGTTTTAGCAAAAAAAAAATTACATTTAGCAAGTGATAAAACATTTTATTTGATTTTAACAGAAAATGTAGGTCATGCAGGTGGCGTTGTGCGGTCGCACCATAAGCATGGCCAAACTACAAAGTTTTGGCAAAAAAAAAAAAGTTAGCGTGTGATATTTCATTATTTAATTTTTGCAGAAAATGTAAATCATGCAGTCATTGTGGTCATACGTTAGCATCATTCTCAAGGCAGTTCTGCAAGAAATTTTCACAACACAGTAAAACATGTAACAGCAGTTTACATTGGCTTTTCTGTTATATAAATAAAATAATAACCGTAGTAATGAAATAAAAATATATAAGTTTTTATTATGATGGTATGAAAATATCTGAGAACTAGTGCTGTCAAAATAACCTAAAAATCTTGCTTACATTTAAACTCAGACCACATGTGAGATGGATGGATGAAATAAGAAAGTGTGCAGGGGTGATGTGAAGAAGTGAAGCTAAATATTGGAGAAGATGGATTGAACTTGGAGAGACCTTCATCCTGCAGTGAATTGATAATGGTTGATGATGATGATGAGTAGGCTAAACAATAAGTTTATTATTGACCAGAGTCTAACAAGAACCAATAAGGAACATTTTTATTTACAGATTACAAAAAAAAATGACTTCAAGTGATAAAAAGAGCCACAATCTATAGTCAAAGAACAACATGCAACTTGAAAGCGCTGACTCCTTATTTTGTACAAACCACACCAACATTTTTTTCAGCATATTTTTAAAATAAACTTAATAACTACCTTAAGGAAAATTATTTTTATCAATTCAAATGATTAAAGCTGTTGCAGATATATTTCTTCTAAAGTTTTTCATTGAATATCCCACATTTTTTAAAAAGTAATTTCAATTATAGTTTGGTTTGGGAGTTTCTAATTGAACATTCAAATTATAGAAGCTAGGCTACGATTCAAGAATCCATATCCCTGACTATTTCACTACATTAGACCAGGCAGAACGATTTACCTCATTGATTAGGAACTCACAAACCAACCAATAAAGTTATTAAATTGTTGAGAGAAGGCATGAATATTTAATTGCTATCATCAATTTTCCAAAATCCTCTTCTATCTTGACAATCTTATTCTTTTTAAGTGTATGGACATTATCTCTCAATTTTCATCTAAGGCCTCAGTTTTTATTTTTCTCAGGTAATATACTTTGCATTTCTTCTCCATCTTCTCTGTTGTTTAGACAAGTGTCTTATTTGGTTTTCATCCATACATACATAATAATCTTTCTACTATTATTTTTTGCATTTTCTTTATACCTGTGCGACCTATACAATTCCATAAAATTATGACCTATATCAGTGGTCTTCAACCCTTGGTCTGAGGACCAGCACCAGGACACAGAAGTTTTTTTCCAGTCCACACTAGACTGGCAGGAAAGTTTATAATAACAAAATAATAAGATTTTTAAACTTTTAATTAATATAAACAATTTTTATTTATTTTTTTCATCGCAATTTCTTAAATAAAATTAATTATAAATCAAAATTTTATTTAAATTATTAGATATTATAATTACTAAATAATAATCAAAGGAATTTATCTGAAAATGCAATCTTTAAAAGACAAAGCGTCAATCTCATGATAATTGAACCACTCCTTACACATCAATTTCCATACCTAGTAAGCATTTCTCTATTGCATCAGCTCATTTATTGGTCACATAAAGCAAAAATTTTTATTGCATTTCTATCAACTTTTTATTTTGTGTGTGATATTTTTTTTGAAATTGTAAATGTCACAAAATTGAGACAGATCATTGATGATGATTTCCTTTCATCGAAAGCGTAAATCTATTATTTTTTTTATAGTAAAATGACATATTTATAATGATTGTTTTATTTCTATGTGATACTTTACCAAAACAACTTTTCAGCTCAATTTTCCCAGTGGCTTTATGGGTGGTCCTCAGGTGACTTCAAGAGTAAACAACTAATGCAATCTGGTGTTATTTTAATCTCATTTTTACACATTTAAAAAAAAGAAACAGAATGGTAACAAAATCTAATCAATCATACATAAATTAATTTGTTTTTCTAGTTATTACAGATGTTTATGGGGGGGGGGGTAGAATTAAATTTTTTATTATTTTTCTAAAAAAAATTCAAAATTAAAAAAAAAACGTTTTCTTTTTGTCATACACACTCCATATATATAACGTCATCTTGTATATTTAACATTAAATACAGATATTACATTTATCATAATCATTGTCATGTAATTACACTACCTGTGTTATTTCCCAACATTTAAGGTGAATAACATTTTATTCTTGCATGTTTTAACAATGAAATAATAAACATAGTAATGCAGGTACATTAATGAGAATGTACTGTTTTCTGTAGCGGTATGACTGTGCAACTTAAGAAAGAGTGTTTAGCTTGTGAAGGTAAGCGACACCATTACAATACACTATAACTAGTGTTTTTTGGTCAGTTATAACAATTATGTTTATCTAAAGCTAAGCAGCTTAAAACTTTAAGAAAATTTATCTGTAGACTTCTGCTGGTCCATGAAATCTTACCCTTATTTTTGCCGGTCTGCAGGTGTGAAAAGGTTGAAGACCACTAACCTATAATGTCACATAAAATTGATGATAACTTATATTAATGTATATTACTGTTCATCTATTTAGATTTAAGGTAGTTTTTGTCTTATTGCTGCAATATTTTTTATAGCCAATAAAATCTCAAAAGTCAAATGATTTAATGATAAACCCTGAACATCTTGGTTTTTAATTTTGTAATAATTAGTTATTTTAGTCTAAAGGCTTCAAATTAGGCACTACATGCTTTGCTTAATTAACTTCCCCTTGAACTTAATTATTTAATGATATTATATATCTTAAAATAAGAAGAAAGGCATCCACATGTTTTGCGAGGAGGAGAAAATAAAGTGTTTCTAAATTATACAAAACTAGTTAGCTAATCTTTTTTTTAATATATATTATTAGGATCTTCTAGATAATAAATGTATAAGGTGAATCAAAAATTATATGCTGTTATAGAATTTATTGTGATCACCTTTACAAACAGACAAATGCTCATTTTTTGACATAATGTTCCTGCTTTTTACATTTCGTATTTCCTCAAAATGAAAAGGTTATGGAAATGCACCATTATCTTGATCTCTTTATAAGTTATGAATCTTAATATCTACATAGGATTCCTTTCAAGACACCAAACAGGTTATAGTTTTATAGGGCAAAGACCAAGACATTAAGGAGGGTTCTCTAATACCTCATAATGAAGATTTTGATGAGTGTTTACATTAAGGGCATAGTGTATGGGAATGCATTGCTATGCAACATTAATGCTCTTGGATAGTAACATTCTGCATTTTGTCCAAATTTTAGTCTTCAATTCTTTAGTGAGTAATCCATTGTAATAAGTACTGTAGATTGTTGAACCTTTTTCCCGATAATGCCCCAATACTAACTAGGCTTTGAGAATTCTAGAAAACTGTAAGCATCAATTTTCCAACTGATGGTTGACTTTGGACTTTTTTTGGTCAGCAATTGAGAAAATTTTTATTTCATATACTGCAGTTTGCTCTCAGGCTTATAACCATAAATCCATATTTCTAATAATGATTCTTTTAAAGAAATCTTCAAATTATTCAGAGTATGAATCCAAATTCTGTTTACAGATGTCCAAATGCTTCTGTCTTCCATAAGTTGTTTTGATACCCATCTTGTATAAACTTCTAAATCTGAATCTAACATTGATTATGGTATAAACAAAAGCATAACTTGGTGCAAATGATTTGCCAGCATAAACCACTATCACTCATCTGTGCAACAGAATCAGTTAACACATTTTTTCAGCATTGTCATCATTCATGGACATGGATGGGCATCTGGCTTCCTCATGGATGCCACTTGTTGCAATTTTTCTTGACCTTATTTATTTATAAACTTTCCTAACTATTCATATACACTTCCATGCTATACACAATGTCTTTGATAATTATCAGCAATAGACATACCGGATCACAACCAATGCCTGTTATTCTTCTTTTTTTCTTTTTCCATATGTCATAGCATTGTCCAGGAAGTGAACTCATAACAACTGTCTTCAAACAAGTGCTTGCTTGCAATGCAGCTGTGCTGACCTCTCAGTTAACAATGCTTGACAAGTGCAGCAGTTATTATTCCTCATATTACAGTGAAGTTTGATCTGACATTAAAAATTAAATTGCAGTGATTGGGAAGACAGTAACATTTTACTCAAAGTGCTGATAAGACAATGTGAACAACAAATTTTAATATAACTACTGTGCAGATAATGTTTGACTCACCCTCACATGTATTAATAGAAGCAGCCACTCTTATACAAATATAGCCTTTAATATGGACTGAAATAACATTTTTCACATTGAATAATGTAAATATAGAATATAGATACGTTTATATGTGTTGTGGCATGTTCTTAATATCACAGCATAGATATTTTAGTTGGATGTTATCTTCCATTGTGTGGGTAGTATGATTGTTTGGGTAACTACTGCTAAAGATGCTGTTAGCAACAATTAAGCTACATATATGTTTAATGATGTTTGTTTTTGATCAATAAGCCTAAAGATTTTCTATATTATGGAAAACATATATACGAGATAAAAAGAAACTATTCCATCGTGTTTATTAATGGTTCCTTCTCAAATTTCAATGACCTCAGAATTCAATTTATTGCCATATGAACATGCAGAGCATGATCAAATTGTTCATGCATAAAAACAAGTTCCATTCACATTCAATTATATTTCATGATTGTTATGTCCTCCACCTAATAATTTATTGCACTAACAAAATAAATAATCATCTTTGTTTAGATAAAAAGGACAAATAATAAAATTATTAATGACAACAATAACTTTAATTAAATAATGATATTAATTATGGTAATAAAAATGTATTTACATATTTGCAATTAATAAAATTATATGGCAATCATATGCGAGAGAGAAAAAATTTTTGTAACTTAAATCTTTTTGAGAACGGCTACGGAAAGTTCAGTTGATTTACTTTAACATCTTTGTGACCTCATGTATATATTTTGTATCTATAAATGTGGGAATATGGTCATTAATCATTAAATTTTAATATCTGCTGGCAATATAATATTTTAGCTTTTTTTGGTTTATTCTGAGGCAGTTTCTTACGAGAGTTTCCATTGCAATTTTCTTCTGAGCACTTAAAATAGATAGATTCATAGATTAATTGATAGAAGCATATTACTAGTTTTTCTTTTATAGCAAGTAACTGCCAAATATTTCTTCAGTATTCAATAGTGATGAATAGATCGTAGAATCAAGGTTAATTTTAAAGACATTTTTACCTACAGCTCTATATTTGGATACAATACTGGAAAGATCAGAGAAAGCATCTTGGAGTGTTTTCATAAAACATATGATATGTACTTAAAAATCTTTCAAAATTTTATTGATTTCTATCTAGTATAAGACATGTCAATAAAGTGTGTTACAATTCTTCCTATGGTTTTTTGGAAATAAATGATTTTTGAAAGCTTCTGTTGGTTCCCAAAGCAACAGTTTTATATTTATTTTTTCCCCAGACATTTATGATTGTTTTCTATAGCAATGTTTCTTTTATTTAAAATTGTAATATTATATTTAAAATAATAAAGTAATAAAATATTTTATCTTTGTACTTATTTTTTTTTAACATTTTAAAATCATTTTAAAATTTATTCTTTATACATGACTTTTGATAATTTATTAGACATAATAATAAAAAAATATTTGCATTAATACAATATCTGTAAACTCAGATGTTAGAGTTATAATATATATATTATTAAAAATCAGTCAACACATAGACAATCCCGATATCAATAACAATGAACAATTTCAAACTGTTGTCAAGGCAATCTTCTTTTAACAATAAAGGTATAATATATATATATGATCAAAATTACCCCAAATAGCCACGAAAATAAAATCTACAATACAACCAATGGTTTCACTTCTACAAGCAGACTTCTCAAGTGTAAAGAACTACAAAACAACAACACATTTATATACATAAACCTTTACACTATATCAGCAATACTACCTTTAAATGCAAAAAATGTAGACATTAAAAGAATAAAGCTAAACTAGTCAATAAATAATCAAAATTACCCCAAATCTAAAACTCAATCAAACTAGTGAAAAAAATAAAATCCCCCTCACACCCAATGGTTTCACTACTGCAAATGTGTGTGTGTATATATTGTAACATAATAAATGAGTTCAAATTGAAATAACTAAGTAAAGGTTCAAAAATTAAATGATGATCAAAAGATATTATTATATCTGAGTAAAGGAGTCCAAATATCAAGAATTATGGGGAAATTGTTAATAACCAGTATTATATGAAATCACGTGAAGTGAGTACACTAGTAATTCAATAAAATATAACTCAGGTATACAGGCAGTAGATCTTATCCCCTTTCATTTCTTGGTTTGATGTTAAGTGCATGTTTAAACAAATACTAAGTGAATATGGTCTAGCAGGGCGCCACTAGATTATCTGAATCTAGACACGGTTATATCTGATAACCTTTTACATGTACCGGGTTTGAATCCCTTCTTGGTACTTTATTTATAATAAAATGGAAGATTTTGCTTTTTGAGCCATATCACTATATGCACTAATATTTAGGTAAAAGCAAAACCTCTATAAACCAAAGTGGAGTATATTAGACATAAATCATTTCTCAGATCTTAGCATAACAAATGTGTTTCAATAGTTTTGTAAGTTTACTAGCTCAGATTATATATAACTAATTTAGGATGGCAATTCACTCATCCTTGCATGAAATAGATGATGGGATGTGGTTATAATAATACTAAGAGATCACTAAATATTATAAAATCAATATTTATTTATGGCCTTTAAACAGTTAAACAGCTCATTAATTAAAATGTTGATGACGATGATGATGATGATAATAATAACGATAATGACAAGGGTTTCAACTACAGCTCTAGGACTAAGCCTAAACATAAAACTAATTTTTATAAAGAAATTCATAATTATTGCTTAATTTTAGCATATTTACTTATATCTTAAATCACTAATATTCAACCATTGATGATGATGAATAATCACACTTAACCAAGACTACACTTAATGAAATATATACGCCTCGTTTAATAAAACAAACTAATATTTATTACCACATTTCTAACATATACATAAAAATTTCTAGATAATATGAAAATTGACATGAATAATAATAATAATAATTGATTATATAACAATCCTCAGATTAATTTTAAGTTCTTCCCCCTTTCCCTTCAAATGTATTTTGTATTAAGTTGGACGTCACATTGACCATGATTTTCACTCCATGAGAAAAGTATTTAAAAAAAAATATTATCTGCTCATTAGCACACATACTTTAAAAATCCAACATGTAAATAGAATAAAAAAAAATGTTAGTAGAATTGAAAGAGCAAGTTTTAGAAACAAGTTTTAAATTATTTTCTCCCCCTCCCTTCCAAGCGCTGAAATCTATACTGAACTTGAAACAAAATAATCTAATATTCTAATACTACTCATTATTTCACATTCACTCCCAATTATACACATATAAAAATATTATTATGTATGTGCGTGTTTTATCCCATAATAACAAAATATTATTAAAAACCAAAATAATAATAATATATCAGTTAAAACTAAAATCATAACACCATAAAAAAAAAAAAAATTTTTTTTACACATTAATATTGTAAAATTAATAAACAAATAATTTTCATACTTTCAAGGTCATTTATGAAGCTCAAAGTTATTATTAGTAAGACATTCTTGTTTTAATCGATCTGAATAGTCTTTAAAAGTTCTTTAAATAAAATATACCATTTTATCGCTAAAATGTTTCTTAAGACTGATATCATAAAGAAAATAGATATAAAAAGTCATATTACTGATCTTTTGTTTGTGGCGAATTTCCAAGGGTTCAAACTTGTCTATATTTCTGCAGCTACTATGTGGGAACAATCTCTTTCTTGAGGTGTATAACTATTTAATGATGATGACTCTATTGAGGTTATTTGCTTTAGTGGACAATTTGGAAATCATTATATTAATTTTTCTTCTCTTCCTGTCAAGCATGTGGATGAAATACAGCAGTTGTTTTCACATTTATAAATTTTCTTGAGTTTAAAATCAGTTGTTGGAACAATTAATTGGACTTGATGATTAATATTTATCAGTAGATTAATTCATTTTCTTTGAATGCAGGTGAATGCTTTCTTCCTTCTATTAAAAACATCTTATTTCTCTGGTCAGTTGAAAGGTGTAGAATATTATTTAGACACATCTTTTCTTTCCTATGTGATGTGCAGCTTCCCCAGATGGTCCGGCAAATGGGATATACATATAATTTTTCTAGCCCGCCATTTCTTATATTTTCAACATTCAAATTTGATAGTTTAATAATCTGAATCAATCACAATAATCATATTATAATTCAAGACAGCTCTAACTTAACCAATCAGAGATAGCATCACTTGCTATTTTTGGACAAATTTGTTTTAATTAGATCTCTAATTTATTTTCAACTAAATGATTTTTCAACTGAAAAGTTTAATCCTTTTTCCAGACACTTTTGTTTAAAAAAAAATAGACTCAATCCTTATTTCCTTTCTTTTCTTTTTCTTTTTTCTTTTAACATCCAGGTAACACTTCAAATCTTTGAGCTTCCTTCTTTAGATCTTGATAAGACAATTTCAAAAATCATAGTTCTGACCCATTATAAGCTTCCAAAGTGAAAAACAATTATTTACAAAAAAAAATTGCTACAAAGATTGATATCTGATTAAACAGATTTCCTCTTTTAACAAACAATTGTACAAAAAAAATAATTTAACAGATTTAATACTTCCTTTTCTTTCAATATTTAGGAAATGTAAAATTTTGTATGTAATGTACACACATCCTTCATTCTTTCAAATCATTCATAAACTAACCTTAAATAATATAATTGCTAGCTTAGTAATTATAACCCAATTATTTAATTAAATCTGTAACTTTTAAATCCCACTTATAATTAAAGAAAAGCAAAATAGAAGTATAGAATAAAATGTTAGAATTGATCAAGCATAGCTTAGTTTTAAAAAAAGTTAAAATGTTGAATATTTGAAATATAAAACAAATAAATAATTTACACATACATTGCCTATATGTATGCATTATAATTTTGCTTTTTAACAGAAAATTTAAATATTAAATAGTTTAAATGTGTGTATTACCTTTCTATCAACACACAAACAAGTAAAGCATGTAATTGTTGACCCATTCTTTCTCTGTTTAAAGCTTTTAGAACTGGACCTTGTAGGGTTTAAACTTGGATGCCCTACAGCTTCATTTATGATTATATAAAAATGTGATGATGATTTTTGGTTTACCTTTTCTACATGCACATTACTATAAATTTAGCTAGTGACTAAATTGTAATGGCACAATATATATATATATATAGTTGTTTTGTATTTACACTTGAGAAGTCTGCTTGTAGTAATGAAATCATTGGTTGTGTTGTAGATTTTATTTTCTTGGCTAATTTGGTTGAGTTTTGGATTTGAGGTAATTTTGATGATTTATTGACTAGTTTAGCTTTATGCTTTTAATGTTTACATGCATGACACCATTAATACCAACTTCTTTAAAATATTACTGCAAACAATTATCAATTTGGTAGTAAAAATATATTTATGATAGATTTAATTATTTACAATTGATTTAATAATTTGCTTGCGATAAATCTGTGTGTAAATGTATAAGCCACACTATATAGTGATACACATATATAATGGCATGATTTAGTTTTGTTAAAAGAAAAAAAGTTTTTAGTTTTAATTCTTGGAAATTAAAAATAATTATAAACCAAGTTGCATTAAGCCACCATACCTGTGGTAAAATCAATTTAAATTTAGAAAATTTGGTACTCTAATTTTGTTTACAACAAACCTGTTATACAGTAAAATTGCTGAACTGTCTTGTCAGTATTGGAATTAACAGGGGTAATTTTGAATGCCTTGAAAATTTTAACAAAAGTTTTAAAATCAAGTTGTACAATCTGGAATTTTTATTTTCTAAAACTAATGGGTTTTCAGGCAAAATAAATTCTCCACAAGTAAGTGCTTGGGCCTAAGACATATAAATAGGGCATATTTTGAGATTGTAGGGGGTACACCAACATTTGTGAGAGTGATTGCTACTATACTCCATGCCACTAAATTTTAACATGTCTGGATAAGGAAGGAAACTTTTGCTGTTTCTCCATGAGAGAACAGCAGAGTTGTATGCCATCCAATGCATCTAAGTACTGGCTCACCGAAGAGATGATATTCTACAGCAACAGACCACCATCATACCATGAACCTGCCCAAATGTCTGAAGTCCATGTGACTGCATATCCAGCTGAATGAAGAATCAGTAATACAAATAAATTCCCAACCACAGAGCTTTGTATCAATTACTATTTAATTTTCAAAACTCTAAATCTAAAAGCTAATAAATATAATTAAAACTAACCATTGAACATTCAAATTAATTTTAACTTTAAAATGTCTAAACCAAGTAATCTTTTAATTCTGTAATTTGCCTACGTACTTTGTAATTCTATTCTATTTAAAACTAATTAATGTCTTACATAATTCTTGTTATCTATCACTGCGGTTGTTCCTATATCTTTTTTATAATTATTTAAAATATTTTATATATTTATTAAATGCCAATGCTTTGAAATAGTGAGCCTTTAAATTTAGTAAAATTTTAGAGAAGATATAATTAAAATTATCTTCACATAATTATTTCTTAATGTCACCATTTATGTGCGCTGTTTCAAATTCCTATATTCATAGTAATAACGAATGGCTCTGCATTCATTATTACTGTTAAATAATTGTTTAATATATAAATGCATAATGTGGTTTGCTTATAAATTTGAGTTATGATTTTAATTAATGTTAATAAGTAATGGACTAGCCTTAGGGACAATTTGAAAGTATATTTATTTGTTAATCTATTTTGTAAACCCTTTCAAATATACTTTTCCCTCCTTAAATGATTATTAATATAATGTGTAGATTGAAACATGTTAGCAAGATCGATGATAGAATTATTCCCTTAAGTAGTTTAGATATATAATGCTAGTCAAAAATTGGCTCCTCTTAGATGAACCAATAAAACAATCATTCGAGTACACCTAATTTTAAATATGTTATTTCCATATTGCTTGGCAGATTAGATTTTTATTAAATATAAATAAATAATTAACATTATGATACATCTTTTAAATATAGGACTTCGGTAACATCCCATTCTCTTCTTTCAGGAACTGCATCAGTAAGTCCTGAAATTTAATGCCATGCAAGCATGCAAGCCACTCTACTCTCGAACTCTAAATGTTTGCATTATAAGCAGCAGAATGCTGGTATTAGTCGCAAGACCCCTTGAAAAAAATAATCTGTCTGCAGGGTGACTTTATTATTAATATTTGCCAGTTCTATAGCACCTGTTGGTGATCTATAGCAGCGAATTGCACATCATAGTCTGAACCCATATCTTGATTCCTAGGTTTAATCTACCTCAGCGAGCTGGTTTATACGCTCATATTTTACACAGAAATGTGTCTCTAATATAATGTTATAATGAATAGTCTACCAAAGGCTAGTGTAGTTATTTATGAAAGAGCACCCACAACCTTAAAGATTGGATTTGGCATTTCATTATAGACATAACATAAGTGATCATTTATGTAAGCACATACCTGTTAATTAATATGTAAGATGAGAGTAGTATGAACATTCTCTCATCTATTGTAACACCTGCATGTGTTTACCATATCTTAAATTATGTTATTTGTTGTTATTTAATATATTAATCAATATATATATATTGTAACAGGGTGGGTTCAAACACTGTTCCAAAAAGGAAATTTTGTATGCATCTGCAAATATATAGTTTTAATATTATTTATTCGCATATAATATTCAATGTTTTTCTTACATATATCTAAATAGATAGATAGATATCTAAATAGATAGATAAAGGGTTAAAGTAATCATGAAAGATGGGGGAGGGTGTTTGTGCTCTTTTGTTTTGTTAAAACACATGTGTGCATATTGTTGTATGGGTGAATGAATGGATGGAATTAAAAGTATACATTTTATTTCCAAGATGGAATTTTCTACATTTCATTTTATTGATGATAGAAAGCCGAGAGGTCATTGCAGCTGTCTTGCAAGCAAGTAGTTGGTTGCAGACGGGTGTGGGTTCACGTCCCTGCCGATGCTATGACATATGAAAGAAAAAAAGAGATAGTAAATAAAACAAAAAAAAAGAGTAAGAAATATTGAAATTACATAGATTGTTATCTATAGAATGCACTTTATACTATCCAAAATATTTTAAGAGAAAAAAAAACAAAGAGTGAAAAGAGAAAATAACTTATAGGTCTGCTATGGAATTTCAGTAGCATTGACAAAGAAAAAAAAAGGTACTAAAAGCTTTTAGTTTGTTTCGTAGAGAAGCAAGATCTAGAGTGACACATGATAAAGAAGCTAAAGATGGGGGAGATGAAAATTCGTGGAATTTAGAACTTTCGAATAAATGAAAAGCTATAAAAATGTTAACTATTTAATTCAAATGATTATTAATGTAGTTTATGTTTTGATATGGTTGGAAGGAACATAAAGAAATCCATCATTTAATTGCATTATTAAATTATTACACAGAAGGCATTGGGTCAGTGTTATTTTTTAAAACAAATAGTGTATTTGCCAGCTATGAATATGTTAGGGTAAAAACATAAGCATGCTGGGATTTGATTCCATCCCACGAAGACATGTAAGCTGTTACAACCAGAAATATTTGCCTACCCTTGAAGGAAGTTGCTCCAAAGCATTTGGGCTGAGGTTGACATCAAAATTTAATACAAAGTTAGAGAAACAAGCTGACTGGATACATCGGGGATCAACAATTTCAATGGCCATAGCGTCGAGCAAACTGTTATCATTACCTTTATGGATTTGTAGTTTTCCCGGGGGAAATTTCAGGTAGTATGTATGTTTTATCATATATATTTTTTTTTATTCTAAATATGAGTGCTTTTTTGTAATAACATATAGAGACATTCATATAGTGACAGTCTGATCAATTCTTTTCATCATTCAAAACAATATTTCATGTCTGAATGGATTAGATGTGTGCTTTCTTTTATATATATTTTATTGCTTGATTTATTGATCTATGCAGCATGTGTATACTTGTGGTTTTTTTAGCACAAAGTAATATTGTTATCATTCATGATCTATTAATTATATTAAATATTAACACTAAGATAACACATATCTATATCTGTGTTGTTCCTTTATTTCGGGTTTTGTAGAAAATGCAGGGAGATACGTCTGGATAAATGTAATAATTATTTAGTTAAAGTACCTGCATCCCTAATTATTGTTGTCCTTTGCATATTTTCCCATGGTTTAAATCCCACCTTCCCTGAGTAAGCTAGTCAGTGGTCAGGTCTTCCAATTATTCCTTATCGCCTCTTTTTATCTCTTTAAGCATAATTCTTATGTAAATAAGATTGATCCTTGGAGTCATAAGTGACATCCATAAATATACTGGCGAAAAATTGAGTAAATATTATGAATTATTTTAAAGAAATATTATTAAATGTCTTAGAGAAATATGGTAGGGTATAGATTTGCCTCAATAATTGACCATGTTATAATCACACGTATGTGTGGATAGCTATATAAATACGATATGAAAAAAAGCTGATTTCATTACAATATATTTAAATTATTTTGGTTTCTCATAATTTCTGCATTTTAATTGTAATCCAATTTAATCTTGATTAATTTTATATAAGTGACATATGTGCATTAATGTTAAATTAATAAATACTACCTCCATTATGATGTCATCAATCTATTAACATTTGATGTCCATTTATGTTTAATCAGCCCCAAGTCTCATGTTTCCCCCTCCCCTATGTCAGCCACAAAAGAATAAAAGCTATAATATAACCTCTGACATGTCATAGAATATGAGTAAATGAGCTGAAGCTTGGTCAGATTTGGGATTTCACTATTCTTCTCTGGTCAGCCTTGGTATCTTTGTCTGGACTCTGGATTTTGTTATGCAAATGTACAAATATGGACCATTACAATATATATATATATAAACATAACTTTAGGACAATTATAGGCTATTCTAAAATTACTGTAGCTAATCAGAGGAAAATGCTGAGCCCCACATTTAACAATCTCTAAATATTAAATAATTTTCAGTTACTAGGTATAAATTTAAATTTTGATAGCTCAAATATAGATGTAATTAATATGATAATTAGTGAAAAATCCCAGTGAGTTATATGCACCAGATAATTAAAAGAATGCAATAATAGTAATATTAATATACTGAATTTTAATCACCTAAAATAACAAACTATATTTAAAAATAATTTTAGCATAATGGATTACAATGAAGTATTGGGAGAAGATAAAAAAAGAATCAATAAATATAAGTTACCATTTTCATTTGGATTTATAGATCATGAAAAAGTATTTGATTCTATAAGCATTTTTTCAATGATTAAAGCATTAGATTATCAAGATATATATATATATATATATCTATATATATATGCTAATATTCATGATATATATATATATATATATATATATCATGAATATTAGCATATTCTAAAAAATATTTATTAAATACAACAGTAATGATCAGATTAAAAAGTGATATTAAAAAGATTATCACTGAAAGAGGTGTAGGTCATTGTGATTCCATATCTCCAAAATTTTTAACAGCAGTTTTATAATAAGTATTTTGTGAATTAAAATGGAAGGTTAAGAGAGGTTAAGTATATGAAGATTATTTAATTTATCTAGATTTTGCAGATGGTGTGGTTGTTTTGAAAATAATGCTTCAAGGCTTCAGGAAATGTTGCAAGAGCTATCCGATGAAAGCTAAAAAGTAGGACTAAAGATAAATCATATAAAGGTTAAAATAATGTTCAATGGATTTTCTCAACCAAAGAAAATAAGAATTGATGAACTGAAAGAAGTTAATAGTCACAAATACCTTGATCAGATTATTATTCCAGATAAAAAATGAATCAATGAAATTAATTGTAGAATTAAATTTAGATGCTTTTGGTAGAAATATTAAAAGGAGATATGCATATATGCTTGAAAATAAAAGTTTTTAATAAATATATTTTATCAATTATTACTTATGGATCTGAACATTAGACATTTACCAGATGCATAATATTGAGACTTCATATTACTCAGCGAAATATGGAAAGATGTCTTTCAGGAGTAACAAGATGGAATCAAAAACAAAAAAAATATGGGTGAAAGAACAAACTAGTACTAATGACATTATTAAAAAAAATTAAAAGATTGGAATGAAGCTGGATTGGACATATTGCTACAAGAGATAACAATAGACAGACAGTTATAATCATAAACTGGATCCTAAGACATTGTAAAAGATCTAGAAAAAGATTATATATGAGATGGGTGAATGAAATAAGAAAGTTTGCTGGTGCGATGTGGGGAAGAGAGGGTAAAGGTAGGAGAAAATGGACTAAACTTAGATATGTTTTTATCCTACAATTGATCAATAATGATTGAAATGATGATGATTTGGAATCTATTGTAATAATTCAAGACACACACATTCTGTTCAAATTTTCTATCGTTTATTTATTATTGGTCCATCCAGAAATTATATTATAATCTGAGAAAGAAAAAATTACTCCTCTGTAAAAATGGGTATATATATATTTTTTTCATATGTCATAGCATCGGCCGGGACGCGAACCCAAACCCGTCTGCAAACAACTATTTGCTTGCAAGGCGGCGCGATCAACTCTCGGCTAACAACGCTTGACATGGGTATATATTTTAATGTTTAATTTCAATTTTATGCAGAGTTCTCAAATTTGGAAATTGAAAATTAATTATCTTTAATAAGCAAATTATTTGAGTAAAAAAATAAAATCTATTTAGACTCAAAAAAAAAAAAATACATTAAATTCAATTTTTTTTATTCATTTTCAAATTATTAGAAAAGGATCAAGAACTTTCTGTGAGACTCAAAATGATTTTAAAGGGCACTGTTTCTTTTTCTATTGAGACCACGTGTTTAATGGATTGAGATGAGAAAATAATTTATGAATCACTGCATTAACCAATAAGAAAACTGCTCAAACTTTTCTAAATATTCTTAATTAAATATATTTCTTAATTTAATAATTACGCTTCTTCTAAAGCCTTTATTGCATTTTTGAATTTTTAATGCTTTCTTAAGCGAACCTATTTTGTCAGATCGCCATTTTGAAATAATGTGCATGAAACTTTAATAACGGGACTTTCTCTTTTGGAAAATGTTTCCAAATTTTATACTTTGCTGAAATTCTCCAAGAAAACAAAACCGCATCATTGCATATTTTACCACGAAACAAATTTAATTGTGTGATTCATGTCATATTACTGCTTTGTCATAATCTGACCTGCATTCAGACTGAATTGAAGTTAATAAAAACCTCTAAAATTTAATATGATGATTCTTTGGGTTCTTCGATGAAAAAGTCTTGCTCAAACACTACAAAGTCAGCAGCTCATTTTAACTTACAAATATTATCAGGAAATTATAATTTTGGAAATAGGATTTTTTTTAAGCAAAATCAGTTTAAATTACTCTTGAAAGGCACTGTAGTTCAAAACTATTTGTTTAAAAAATCCCTAACTTCTAGAACATGATTGTGTAATACAGGACTGTATTTTCTTTTTTTTTATTTCAACAGAAAAATATCAAGTCCCAAATAGAATTCTGAGAAAAAAATATTTTTAAATTTAATAACCAATTGCTGACATTCTAGTTTTTTTTTTTTATCAGCAAATTTCAAAATGAATATTGATAAAATTAATTTTATTGTCTGGGTTTAATTAATATAATTGTTGTAATGTCCACCAGATGAAACTCTCATTTTTTTCCAATTTTTTATTTTTGAAATATTTTAATTCAAAGCATTGGAAACAGATACAGTACATTCTTTTTATAATTAAAAAAATTTAAAATTTAATACATTCTTTTTATAAAGAAACAATGGGCTAAAAATAATACATTCTTTTTTTAAAGAAACAAAAGGCTAAAAATAATATTTATTTGTATTTATTTTATTCACATTCAATCTTTTCTTTAATATTTTCTCATTTTGAATATTCCACATTAGGATTTATATGGAAAACTTATTATTAGCATCTGGCAAAATATGTTCAAAGCTTTGAAATTTTTTAATTGTAATAAATTCTTTCATTTTAAAAATGCTGTTGTTGTTGTTTTTTAATTACTTTATAAATGTAATCAGTGCCTCCGGTAGACTTTAGATGTAAACGTCCATAGATTAGGCTCAACAGTGTCATCCCAAGCAGATTAAGAGGCCCCTTTGTGTGAGGTAAATTTTACCCCTCTTCCATCCCATGAAATAAAATTTATAAATTAAAACAAAATGTATTCTATAAACTTTTATTTAATAAAAATATAAAACAATAGAATATTTAAAAATTAGAATTGATTTACATGTTAACACTCTTGGTTTTGGCACCCCAAAACAACTCGGGGAAATTTTCTCTCTATGTAGTAAATAACGATAATATGACTGAAAACTTTCAACTCGATTTGTCTTTAGGTAAAAACTTTCTTAACTATCTGAGTAATAGAATTTTCACTCATTTCTATCATCATAACTAAATTTACCCACAAAACCTATCTTCATCACAATAAAAACTTATTAAGGAATAAATTTGAATTATATGCAGTTAGGATTTTCCATTTGCTATCTTAATATAAACCAAGCACTTATTATATATATATATGTTTGGGAGATGGTGATCTGGACCAACTGATAAGTTCTGGTTTCGCATGAAATAAGTATATTGGAGATCATTTATCTTTATCACTTCTGTGTGGTACATGGATCAGTTGTATGAGATAATGTGGATAGCTGCAGGAAGCTTGAATGTCTGTGTTAACATTAAAAACTTCAATTATATAAATTATATTTGTATTCAATCAATTATTATAGATTTAGCCTGTATAATACCTATCCTTTTTCTGTCTATTTAAATTGGATAAATGCCCTATACATGAGGGGTCAGAGTGATTTATGTTCAACATGGACTTGACAATAATATCGGCATCAACAAGGGATTTGGGGATTCCAACATCAGATTTTCAATGGTATGGATGACTAAAGAGAGTAGATTGAATGCCTGCCCATTAAAGTTTGAAGATTTGTTATCTTAATATAAACTGAACACTGATTGTATATATGTGTTGGAAATAATGATCTGGACCAACTGATGAGTGCTGGATCAGCACAAAATGTATATTGGAGATCATTTATCTTTTCCATTTGTATGTGGTCATGTGTACTGGTTGCATGAGATAGAATGATAGCTAAAGGGAGCTCGAAAGTCAGTGTTCAAATTTCTTATATAATAAGATTTTTTATTAAGTGGAATAACTAATCTTCTCATTCTGTCAGATTATGTAATCAATATTTTGCAATGTTGTTCTTCCATTTTTTTTTTGTCGTAAATCTCACTCCGATTATGATTCAATTGTTTATGTTTTTGTATCAAAGTGCAACTTATCATGTCAATTGTCTTTTTACCTTTTTTTCTAACTTGTAACATCCACTATTATTTTCTTTAATACTAGTCATCTCTTCTACCAATTCATGCAATCTTCTATTGTTTGAAATTGACCTGCAATTTTAGCTACTTAAATAAAACATTACCATTGAATGGAATCCGGTCCACAATCAGGAGAATCATATCCTTCTCTGCTTTTAGCTTTTAACCATTGTTTTGGCTGATAACTTAACACATTTGTGGAATAAGTTCCATAATTTACTTTAGATGTCATATTGGTTGTAAATATCTAAATAATTTATTCACATATGCATCCATCCTTTCTTTTTAGAAAATTGATTTGATATTTCATTTAAAAACAATGTTAGATAAGTAATTTACAAAAATCATGGTGTTTTTGAATCTTAAAAGTAAAAATCCAGTAAACTCAATCACATTTGCTGATGCAGGTTTCTAAATATCCTGTCTATGGTCATTAACCATATAAAAAGTCACATAGTGCATATATCATAGCTTATATTTATTTCATCAAAAATAGTATAAATATATTGTATACTTATTTACTACTATGTGAAATTTTTTTAAAAATAAAATTATATTTTATGGATACTAATCTAATTGATTATCTACATTCCATTTCCTCTTTGTTTTTTTTTTTTAAAACACTGCTTTGACATCGTGAAAGAATACTGGAGTGACTAATTGATCAATTGAATATTTTTTTGGATTTAGAAATGGGATTTATCATAATATTACATAATTTATAAATTCAAGGGGGAATCTAAAACTTCTTATTACTTTTTGTTGACAGCTCTTTTTTTTTTTTCTGTGAACTTGCCATATTATTTGTCTTTTCAATTTATTTTTTGATTTTGAAGAGGGGAGTAAAATAAGATTAATTGTATGTTTTCAATATTTCTTTGTATTTCTTGCCGTAATAGTATCTAATATTGACTTAATTGATGTATAATTTAAACAACCTCTTTTATTATTTGTAATTGATAGATTTGTTTGGACAGTTTTATCCTTATTAGTTGTCTGTAAAAAATGTTAATTTCTTTCTTCATGCTTATAAAAAGTAAGGGGTGAAAAATATGGGCAATTGTAGAAGTGTTGTTGACCTTGATGAAAACAATAATTGTTAGCTACATTCAATATAAAATTCAAATCAAACTAACAATCCAAATAAAAATGAACTGGCTGGGTTTGAAGCAACACAACAAATTAACAAAACAAAGGTTATAAAATGGAACTTCTTTCTTATTTATTTGAATTTTTTTTCCTACCCACCTGATAATTGTTTTACTTTTTGACTTCACAAAATTTCAAAAATAAATGGCATCAATGTCACTTTTGTTTTGAACCCAGTAATTTATTGGCTGTGTGCACAAACAATCCAAAATTGCTCTAAACTCATACTTATCTTTCTTTTCTCCATCAAAGATGGTTTAGATTTATTTTTACTTTTTTTAAATTAAAACCTAAAACAAAATAAATAATTTAAAATGAACATATCCAAGTCTAGTCTTTCCAGTTACTTTTCAAGTAAAAAACATTTTAAATAATATGATCAGTGAGGAATACACAGTTGATTTTTAAATTAAGTATGCCTACTATTATGTTGAATATGTAATTCTTAATAATAATACTTTGTAAAAATATCTGTAATATCAGGCAATAGATAAATTCTTCATATATTGTTTCAGTATTTACCATAGAGATCAAATAAAATGTAAGTATATATACCATCTTGATTAACAACAATTTTGTGTCACAATTATCCATACACTTACATTAACACAGAGACTCAATATAAAATTATACAGCAAATCTCAAAGTCTAATAATAATAATAGTTATTATTATTATTATTATTATTATTATTATTATTATTATTATTATTATTATTATTATTATTATTATTATTATTATTATTATTATTATTATTATTATTATTATTATTATTATTATTATTATTATTATTATTATATAAGATTGGCAAAAGTTTTTATATAGGAGTGTCTTAATTATATAAAGAATATGGAAAATAGTTTCCCTATAAATCCTTGAACATTCTGGTCTTTCATTACATATTCTGGAATTCATAACAACAAAGATGAAACTGCTTGTAGTTTCTCATTTTCTCCTGATGACTTGTTTTACATTTTTTGCTCATCTATATAAGAATGTTGGTGATGAATTAGAGCCTTTTGTATATTATAAAATCTAAGTTGAAAATGTTAATAGTAATGATATTATTGCATCAATAAGAAAGCTTAATTTGCGCACTAGTTTGGGGTCAGATAATATACATTCTTTTATTTATAAGGGCTGTGCCGAGTTTATTGCTAATCCTTAGTGTGATATTCTAAATTGTTCTATATATAATTGCAATTTTTCTGAAGTTCTCAAATGTGTGAAAGTTATTCCAAATCATAACAATGGCTCTAAGAATTATATAATTTTAGACCTATTTCAGTCTTGCATACTGTGGTTAAAATTTTTGAAAGATATATACATGTATATATCTATAGATATAAATATGGAAATATTCAAATTGATATATATATATATATATCAAAATACAATAAAATTCACATAAATTATAGTTATTTTTGCTTTTTATATAATGGAATTCAAAAAGGGAAACAATCAAGAAAAGATGCAAATAAACCTTCATCATCTGTTATATTTGAGCATAATAAATCTTGTCAATATGGATTTAAATTTGATTGTAAAATATAAAAATATGCAAATTGAACGTTGCCACAATAAACATAACATAAAAGAGGCTATGTTGATTTCAAGAAATCGTCAAATGTTAATGAATTGGCAATCATCAAATGTTAAAATAACAGAATTGTGGGAGAACTAAACTAAACTGAACTTTGGGTATTGTGAAAGAATGTCTTGTTTTGATTATTCAGTGTTATATAGTTGATAACAACTACAAAAAGTATTGTCGAAAGTACTTCTAAAAATAACTATAATGTATGTGAATTTTACTGTATTTTGATATATATTGATTTGAATATTACATATATTTTGGAAAGAATACAGACATCAAACTTAATTTATTATAAATATATACAATAAAACTATAGGTAATGCCAGTAATTATTTAATTTCTGTTCAACATAGTTTTTTGCAAATAGGTCTATTGAAACTAATCTCATTTAATACATTTGATTATATTATTCTTGCTATAGAAGATAGGCAAAGATTAGATGTAATTTATTTTTATCTATCCAATGCTTTTGACAGAATAAATCATGATATTCTTCAAAACTTTACAGGTTAGATTTCTACATAAAGCTTATTAAATGATTTAATTCATTTATTAAAAGTAGAAAGTCTTTTGTTAAAAAATAATCCAATTTCCACATTATACAATTGTAATTTGGGGGTACCTCAAGATAGTATTCTGACTCCCTTATTATTCAACATATACATACATGGATGATCTTAAAGATTATCTTAAGTCCTCATATTTATTATGCTGTTCTAATGACTGCAAGATTTTCAAATGAATAATTACATTAAATAATCAAATTTCTCTATAAAATGATATTCATAACTTTATTGTTTGGTATAATGAAAATAAAATATTGATTGATATAGACAAATGTTTGATATTTAGGCTCTTTCATATTGTATTGAAA
The DNA here is from genome assembly GCA_028023455.1 of Epiperipatus broadwayi. Taxonomy (NCBI): domain Eukaryota; kingdom Metazoa; phylum Onychophora; class Udeonychophora; order Euonychophora; family Peripatidae; genus Epiperipatus; species Epiperipatus broadwayi. Next base: position 2,217,101 of record JAQFVV010012510.1, on the reverse strand, counting down.
TATTGAAACACATAAAATTAAATGTAACACATTCTATTTACAAATAATGGTTAATTTCATGCTCATGTTAAATATATAATTAACAGAGCTCTTAAAATTGTGGGGTGATTCTTATATATGGCAGATTGTTTAATAATCAATTAAATATAAATTGTTCAGAGCTATTGTTTTTTTTCTATTATTAAATATGGATCTGCTGTCTGGAATCCATAATCAAAAACAGATGTAGTTAAAATTCAATTATTGGGAGAGAAATTTTATAACTAATATCAGTTTAAATAAAGAAAGCATATTGTCTTTATTTAAGGAGAAAGATAAGAGATCTAAATATTTATACAAAATTATAACTGAAAAAGTAATTTATCAAAATCTGATATTAAATATTTCATTTAATATAGCAGAAGATAAAACTAGAACTTCAGGACTTTTTTAATCCTAAAACCTGTTACTCATAGAGATACACTTAAATTTTCTCCATTGTTTCGGTTATTGAAATCTTATAATAAAGATTTCTGCAATAATAATTATTTTAATTTAAATGATAAAAATTATATGTTTCTTTTTAAAAAGTATAATATTTAAATTATTACAGTTATGATATATATGGCATTTTTTAAAAATCTTTTTCTCATATTCGTAATCTATATATTTTTTCTTTTTATAATTTTATAAGTAATATTTAATTAACTTATGTGCAATATATAATTGGCCTATAGTGCTGTGTAATTGTATATTAAATAAATAATTTAAATTATTCTTATTATAGGGGTTGTTGATCGGCTTCAGACATTCATATTTATCTATTTTATCGAAAATTAAATAAAGATTTGATTACATGTGTGTGATCAGGTGTGTCAGCAATATGAGATGGCATGGAGAGTTGAGGGTCGTGTAAATGTCTAAGTTCGAATCCCGCATACATTACATATGGTCGCACTTTCAAAAGTTCTTCACATAAAAATGGTAACAAAAACTTAATTAATGAAAGTAAAAACATTTTCTGTTATTACATGCAAAATGTTAGAAATTTAAAAACTAAATGTCAGCAATTAAAATATACTATTCTTGCAGAAGAGTGTGATTTGATAGCCTTGACAGAAATATGGTTGAATAATCAATTTATTATCAGTATTTATTGTATAGGCATTATTATGTAAACTTCAAGCTTTCAAGAGGTGGAGATGTTATTTTAGCAGATAAAAAATAATACATAACAAAACAAGTAAACATAGAACTGAATTTTGTTAATTCTATTTGGATTAAAAGAATATTAGGATGTCAATTGTTTTTGATTGGTAATATATAAGTTTCTCCTCACATTAATATAAATGAACTAAATAAAAATTTAGAACAACTGAAAAAAATATTTACTTAGTTATAAACATATTATTTTCATCTTCATATAAAATAATAGTCGTACAGAGTTTAAATATAAAATTTTAGAAATACTTATTATACCAAGTATACTTTCGACGTTTTCACGTCATATTCGTGGTCGATTTGCTGAGACTGACCATAAATATGGCTTGATACCGTCTAAAGTATACAAGATATAATAAATATTGCTGAGACCAACCATGAATATGACGTGAAAATGTCGAAAGTATACTTGGTATAATAAATATTGCTAAAATTTTATATTTAAACTCTGTATGAGTATTATTTTATATTAATATTTAGAATGGCAGAGTAAGGAAATGTTATTTAATATCTTGATCTGTGTTGAGTTTAATGCATGCTATATATTATATTACGCAATAATGAAATTAATATAGGACAAAGAATTATAGTCTTGCATTGTTAGCCGAGAGGTATCGCAGCTGCCATGCAAGCAAGTAGTTGTTTGCAGATGGTTGTGGGTTCGCGTCCTGGCCGATGCTATGACATATGAAAAAAAAAAAAAAGAATTATAGAATTCATAACAATAACAGGTATATTCCAAAAAAAATCATTTAAAAGCAAGGTTGAATATACCGTACTCTAGATTTTATTTTAATTAACTTTAATGATGTAATTATAAAACATAGTCTCTATCTATTATTGAAAGAAGACTGTCACCAATCAGCAATTGAGATTTTTGTTTCTACTGAACACTTCTTAACAAATAAAGATAAGATAATTTCAAATAGAAATAATAAACTTGGTGATTGTTTTAATTTATATTATGATATACTAATTGGGAACAAAGATATTGGTTTATAAATAAAAATGAGGCAGTAGATTTATTTTTTTAAAAATTATGCAAAAACTTCTAAATGATAGAATGCTCTTATGTTGAGAATCATCTAAAAACTATTTTCCTTGGATTTCTAAAAGAAATGATTTGCATTTATGAAAGGAAACTTAGAACATCATAAGTTCATTTAAACAATCAGGATCAGAAATATGGTATAACTTTATAAATTTTAGATTATTTAAAATCATAAAAAAAATGATGTCAAATGATATATTGGGAAACTACAATTCGGATTACTTTTGGTCATTCATTAAGAAGTATTCTGGTGGGGAAAATAAAATATTTGATAATGGTAATTTTACAGCTGATGAATTTTCTAATTACTTCTCATCACATACAAAATAACAGGCAAAACTCTCCATACAGTAGTGCCACCTTGTGCCTACCAGAGTAATCAATGGATACAAGAATGTTTGTACATAAAATCCCTACCTGGTGCCTAATCATACAATATCCCCAGACTAGTTTCTGGCTTATGGCCTTTGTCAGTGAGGAGCCTTGGATCTGAGAGCACTGCACCTAAATCTTAAAAAATAGTAATCGTGTGATGCTTAGAGGATTAACACATACAAAAAAGTGTTATCTAAACCTTGCCCAACTATTGCTTTTTAAACTGACAATTTGGTGGATATAGCCATGATAAATTCTGATGACGTTTTATTGACAATAAACCTGCTCAAAAATAAATAAAAAATTTGGGCATGATATGTTACCTGTGCTGAACTGCTAACTCCAATTCTTTGTTACATCTTTAATACCTTTTTTCTGCAAAGTATTTTTCCTGACTTATGAATAGTTGCAAAAATTTTACCAATACCAAATCCAAACCAAATGATATTGGTAATTATAGACTTATGTATGGCTGGAAAAATCTTTGCATAATAAGTAAGTTTCTAGATCATTATCTAAAACACATCACAGTTTCATACCATGTAGATCTGTTGAGAGTAATTTGATACATATTCAAGATCCTACTGCAAATACCTTTGATAACAAGCTGCAACTAGACATTATTTATTTTGAACTAAGCAAAGCCAATGACAGGTGAATCACTCCAGATTGATTTGCAAATGACATATTATTGGTTTTACTTATCAATTTCTGCAGTGGTTTGTATCTTTTGTCTCAAATAGATCATTTTTTAAGGGTCTATAAGAGCATATACATATTTCAATATTGCTGGGGTACTTCAAGAAAGCCCACTTTGACCCTACTCTTTTCGATTTGTTGTTTGGATATACAGTAGTGTGCAGTTCATTTGTTTTTCTAATGGTGTTAAATTGTATAAAACTCCTAACAATTTTGATGATTAGGAAATCTTAGTCGGATATCAAAAGGTTTCAAGATTGTTATCTAAGAAACTATATGGAAATTAATGTTGGAAAATGCTTTGCCATATCTTCTCTAAAAAATCATCCACAAGTATGTTTAATTACCGACTAAGTTCAAAAAGTAAGTCAAGGAAAGAATATCATAAATATGTAGATGGTAATTTTAATAATAAGTTAAATATTTAATAACAATATCCAGTATATTGTTGAAAAAAGCTACAATGAAATGGGTTTGATTCTTAGAAACTGTAAAATATTTTTAAAAAATATATATATGTGTATTTGTTCATACACTGGTTTTATCCATTTTATATTCCGAAGGATCTGCGATCTGGAACTCTTTTAACTTATAGATATTAACCATGAAATAATATATGATTCCAATGTACTCTATAAAAGATTAATCTTCACTGGTATGATGTAGTTAAAGGAAATTAGATCAAATATTATCGATGTGAGGAATTGATAAACAATTATCTTTTAAGATAAAATTTAAGGATACGAGATCAACAAATTTTTATAAGATCCCAACGTTTAAAAGTGGAATCTTAACACCTTCAGCATTAGTAAGATTATCTAGACTATATAATAAATACTTTAGTGTTGTTAATATATTTGAACCCGAATGATGAAAGATTTAGAATTACAGTACAAAAAATTCTGCAAGTATTTACTGAGTAATGTTAAGTGTGCATTCTTGTTTGGATGTAAACTCTACCAAATTTACTAAATTAAATTATTACTATTATTATTATATACACAGAGCTAAAATTTACATTTTTATTTGTTTATTTGCCAAAAGTTGTGCGATGATTGGGGGGAGGGAAATGTATATATGAGCTCAGCTGCTTACTTTCTAAATCGAGAAACGTAACAAAACACTCAGTAGAAAAAGGTGATAAAGCAATGTATAATTTTTGAAAAATCCAAAAGCACTTGTTTCTGCAGCAATTAAGTTGTAATTGATTATTTTACTTTCTCTATGACTGAGTCTACTATTTGGTGATGACGTCATGTTTTAATATATAACACTGTATTAAAAAATTACTTATCTAAATTCTTATAAACGTTTGGATCGCGTGTTTAATGTTGAAATTATTTGCATCACTTACTTTCTTTGAGAATAAATAGAGTCCAAATTTGATAAGTCAACTTTTTCATTATAAAACATTGTCTGAACAATATGAACAACTTGATAAACAAGCAGAATCAATTGCTTATTATCTTTAATTACGAAAAGCTATTCTGTCTTAACCAATATTAAGGGTGTAGATATGGGTGTGTGATTGGTTGTTTACCCTTAATCATTGGTAAGCATCAAGTAATGTTGCTATGGTATCCTTTGTATATAAAGCTGGTAATAATATGGAGATGCCAGCATTTATATGACCTCCCCCCTCTTTCTTCTGACTGTTGTATTACATATATTATTTTAGTTACCCCTGATTGGTGGTTTTGACGAAGATATTTTCTTTAACACTGAAATAGTTTGAAAGTTTACCATAGCTTACTTTGACATGACCCACCACTCTCCACTCTCTCTCATAACATGATACACTTGAACACATATATGTTGAAAAGATAAATAATCACTAATATATGTATTTCATGCTAAACTAGCAATCATCAGTTGGTCCAGATTACCATCTCTATACATATATACAATAAGTGCTCAGAATCTTGGTCTCAAAATGGCCTTTGAGCATTCCATCAACAGATTTTCAATTGGATGGATGGTTGGAGTGTGGAATAGATTGAAGCTTGTCCATTAAAGTATGAAGATTGGCTATCTTAATATATATCTGAGCATTTATTGCATATATGTGAGGAGATAATAATCTGGACCAACTGATGATTGCTGGTTTAGCATGAAATATGTATATTGGTGATTATTTATCTTTTTGACATATATGTGTTCAAGTGTATCAGTGTTATGAGATAGAGTGGAGAGTAGTAGTTCATGTGAAAGTCTGTGCTCACATACCCTATATATTCATCACATGATCACCATTTCCTCACTGACGAAGGTCACAAGCCAGAAACTAGTCTGGGGATATTGGATGAGTAGGCATTAGATGGGGATTTTATGCACAAGCCTTCTGGCATGCAATGATTATTCTGGCTTGCACTGAGTGGCAATACGTTTAGAGAGTTTTTCCTGTTTAAATAACCCTATATATTACATATATTGATACAGGTATATAATAAGCCTGTATTTCAGTTATTACATAGCTTACTTTATAATATTTGACTAATGCATAAATTTGAAATATATTTATGTTTATTGCATTCTTTAATAAAAGTGCATTGCAAATTTATATATTAAATGTATCCTTATTGCATAAATTCTGTTTTTTTTTTCATGGTGGTATGTGCATAAATAGTTTTGTAACTCTTAGAGGTTTTTGTCAAGTATTTTTTTTTATTGTTTGATTATACTGACTTTAGCAAAATATTATGCTGATATATATATTATTTTTCAGGATGAAATTATTGATGAAAAATCGGATAGCCATTTAATAGAACAACCTCAAGAATTGGAAAAATCTTTATTTAGGAAGACTGCAAAAAGAACTAATAATTTAAGATTGCAAAAAAATGACGTAGAACAATTAAATAATTTATTAGAAGGAAACGGTAAGTTACATAGGCGTAATGAGCAAGACGTTCTTGCTGACGTAGAAGTTAGAAATCCATTTCCCAGGTCGCGACAAAAATTTTCCCACTCTATAAATAATATGAGAAGAGGAAATAAAATTAGAAACGTAAACAATAATTGGAGAGTTTTGTCAAGAAATGACAAGAACAATTTTAGGCTTATAAGAAATTATTTGAATCGTGAAGGTGCTAATGAATATTATGGGGATAACAGAGAAGATTCGGATAATGAACGTCCAAATGCAGACGCTTGGGAAATGGCTGATTCTAAATACGACTACAATCAAAGATTGAGAGAATCTGGACAAAGTAATGAAAAAAATAGTAATGAATTAGAAGGAGAAAAAATACTGATGGAAGAAAGACGTCAAAATAAAGTTTATAATAGAAACCATAAATTTAGATCTGATTCTGGTATTAAACGTCAGTCTCCAAATCTTCAAACGTTTTTGAGATCATTCCATCGTAGACTTAGTCTGGATGATATTAACGACAATAGGCATCATTTAGCTGGTCGGCATTTTCGGGATGATGATAAAAGTTATAACGATGTAGAGCAAGATGCTGTGTTTTTACAAAAAAAATCACTAAATAGAGATAACTCTAATTTTGATAAAAGTCCAGAAAAGCCGAATGATATCAAGGTTATGGATAATATGAAAGAGAAAAAACGGCAATATTTTGATTATGAAATTGCAGATTCGGATAGAACTCGTTTAGATCAAAAAAGAAATAGGCAAAACATTGACAATGCAGACTCTTATTTTTATGATAATGGAAATGTTGAATCAGCGCCGCTTAATCAGTGGAATTAGTTAAATAAAATTGTTGCACATTTTTAGTAAATTTAGCCATTTTTTTTTATTTTTTTATATAAAAAAACAAAAAAACAATAGCTCTTATGTATTCAAGCACAAGGGCGTGTGCGGCGCAACTGCTCCCAAAAGCTATTAATACAAATACAAATAGCTAACTAAAAATATCAAAACAGCTGAGCGCTTTCAAAGGATCTTGCCTTCATAATCATAGCTTGCTTACGTTTAAATTTATGCAAATATGCTAATTCCATCTTTGTATTAATAGCTTTTGGGAGCAGTTGCGCCGCACACGCACTTGTGCTTGAATACATACATTTCCCAAAAGTAAAATTATTTAACTTAATAGCTCTTATGATAACAAAATACGGTACACAAAAATTAAGAAATAAAAAAAAAGCAAATTGTATCAAAATAAACATGAATACTATATCACGATATGATCTAGATTCAAACCTGAATTAAAGTTGGAACTTTTTTTAGATAGTTGAGAATTTTCAAAGAAATTTAAAACTTTTTAGAAACTCGTTTCATAGGAAACTTAGCTAAACATCCAATAATAATAATGATGATGATAATGATGATGATGATGATAATAATAATAATAATAATAATAATAATAATAATAATAATAATAATAATAATAATAATAATAATAATGTACTTCATTAAAGGCAAACATAATCTAATTATTAGTTTAAAAATCTTATAATTTTGAAAATTATAATCGATTTCCGGATTATTCACAAAGTAAGTTTTTTTTTATTATTTTGTCCTAAGAAAATCTAGTCATCTAGTTGAAATGGCGTCTGCAGATAACAATTGTGTTGTTAGTAAAAGAAATAACAATACAGATGTCAAATCAGTTGCAGAAGCCAGTAAGGAAAAAAATCTTATGCAAATGTTGCTGCAATGAAACCACAAAAAGCAATATTAGAAAATATTATACAGCAAGGGAACAAAAAAAACGGAGGGGTAGGCCAATTCATTAGACATTTTTGAACTAAGTTTAGAAAATGAAGATGAGACATCTAATCATTTAGCAGAACAAACTGAAGATAATTGAACAAAAGCAATATTAGAAAATATTATACAGCAAGAGAACAAAAAAAAACGGAGGGGTAGGCCAATTCATTAGACATTTTTGAACTAAGTTTAGAAAATGAAGATGAGACATCTAATCATTTAGCAGAACAAACTGAAGATAATTGAACAAAAGAAGAAATTCAAGAAATCAACATCCAGTTTAATAACACAATACCAAACAAGTTATATGAATCTTTTAAAAAATTCTTTTCTAATAAATCATTACTACTTGCAATTACATATAGAAATCTAACGTTATATAAATTTCACAAAGAGTTATTATATCAAAAACTAACAGAAGAAAACTTATGAGATTCAGTCTCAGAAATAGCTGAACATTCAAACTCGCAACATATAGCTATACAATTTTTCAATGAAAATCAAAAAATGAGATTTAAATCACAAATAAAAACAATTGGTGGATACTAATGATTGTTGTTGATGAAAATCTGCAAAATTATTTGCTCAGGAATCATTAAAAATGCGTATTTTGGGTTTAGCATTCGTGATTTCAAAAGTATGGTTCAACCATTTGGGCATGCAATATACATTAAGAAAATCTTGTGCAATGATACACCAACACTTATACACACCAACAGTTATCATTTTAAGATAAAGCTGCACCAGCATATTAAACCAGAAGAAATTCCAAGGCAAATTATGGATCAGGGAGCAGTATTATACTTAAACATTAAAGGGATAAGACCACAATGTTTTGGCTGTGGAGAAAGAAGCCATTTGATTATAGACTGTCCAAAGAATGGAAATAACAAAGGATTTGATTTATCAGAAGAAAGACTAGAAAAGAAAACAAGCTATAAACAAAGAGATGTAAAGCAAATACTGACATCGGATGTGGGAACTCAGGGAAGTGAAAATGAAAAAAATTCTATACAAACACATATGAATACAGATAAGCAAGAAAATGAAACTGCAAATGTAAATAATGATGATAGTAATATTGGGGAGATTCTAGATTCTTCATTAAGGTTGGAGGAAAAAGTGTACCTTAAGATAAATAATACAAAAGTAAAAGAAAAAAAAGGGAATGATATACAAATGCATGTGGTTAAAGCTTTAGAAAAAAATATAGACAAACACACATTGAAAAAAAATGTTGATGGAAAGGATGAAGAACTAGAATTATCTAAAAAAAACAAAGAACTAGGAACAATATGGATACTGAGATTACTCAGACAATAATGCCAAATATGCAGCAAGTTACTCAGGTTAATAGTGAACAGAAGAGAAAGCCAGGAAGACCCCCAAAAAACAGGAAAAAGCTAAAATTAGGAGAGCTTATGTTTGATGACACAGGAGAACGGTATCAAATGGACAGATATACTGATGTTGAAACTGAAAGTGAGTTCAAAGATGCCCAAGATTTACAATTGATAGACAGCCTAAAATAAGGATAATTAAAGATAAAGTAAATTCAAATAAATTCAAAGTAAATAGTAAATCTTTATAAATAGAAAATTAAAATTGCTTCTTTTAATGTACGGGGTTTGAATTCAATAGAAAAAATATTTAGGTTGAAACAATGGATCAAGGAAACAAAACCTCATATAATGGGACTGCTTGAAACCAAAATTTATGCAGGGTCACAAATTGATCCAGCAAAATTTCTAAATAGTGAGGACTTTGTTTTATGTTCAAGAGACTCTAACTCTCCATCAGCCGGGACAGGTCTTTTGATAGCTACTGCTTGCCAGTTTACCAATTTTCAAATCATATACATTGATGCAAATCTATTAATCATTACTTTATTTCACAAAATAATTAAAATAAATGTAATCTTTGTTTATATGCCATTGCAAAAATATAAAATAAATACAATAATTGCCACAATTAATTCAACACTGGGATCTACAGCTAATCCAACAATTTTGATTGGAGACTGCAATGTAACATATGATGAGTTTGTAAATAAGTGGATACATAAATTATCAATTCCATTGATGAGTGCAAGGGGTTTCTTACCTGAAGATGCTGTTTCATTTCATAATGGCCGATTTTCAACATTAATTGATCTTTGTTTTTACTCTCCAGTGTTTCATCATCTAATAAGCATGAAGTTAATCCCATCAGCAATTTCTGATCACTCGGCTCAGTTCATATCAATTGACCTCAGTAATATACAAGTCTCTACACTGCAATTAACTAAAACAATAAGAATATTGATTCCAACCTTAACACCCGAATTTATTTTTTCAGAAACTTATATTATGTGGAAACGATTCTTTCAATGACCTTTAACCCAATACAGCAATATTTAGCTTTCATTAATATCTTGTCATTTAACATTAATCATATAGTGAAAAATCAGCCACCTCCCTCGGGGTTGTTGAAGCTTGCAGAACAAATTCATAAACGTATTGTGGCCATAACCCCTAATCAACACACACAGAAACGTATACATATACTAACAAATGCTTATAACAAAGCATGTGAAACACTGAAGAGCTATTTAAAAAATAAAAAAGTAGAATATGCCTAATGCATCAACACACATGGACTCAGCAATATATTAGATGGGCATTAGGGAGGGGATCTGAAATCAAAGTGCCATTAGCAATTAAAATAAACAATGAAACATTTACTGAAAATAATATGATCTTACCAATTCTTAACTATTTTAAAGATAAGCTGGGACCAGGAAAATTGATACAATACCAGCCAAATGTATTTGGAATGGCAGAGACTGAGTCACCATATACTATAGATGATTTTATAATGAAAATGAATAAAATGCACAACAACTGTCACCCAGGAAGCCCTGGAATTCCACTGTTCATATTAAAACACCTTGACAAGCTGACTAGAAAATGCCTGTGTCAGCTGGCAAATTATTTATCGCAGGGAATAATAACAATGGAGGGAGTTAATACAATCGTGATGGTGCCGTTTAATAAAAAAAAAAAAGAAGAAGCCCATTCCTTTGTTATCAGAGATAAGGCCAATATCAATGGGTCCATTGCCCATAAAGATTTTAGAGAAAGTAATTAAAGATAAAATAGAACCATTTATTTTACCGATGATTTCACCAGCTCAATTTGCTAAAAAACATTCATCTACCACACAAGCTGCTATGTTATTTAAGGCTATTTTGACATCAGTTAGAGAAAAGAAAAGATATGGCCCGATTGTTGTACAGCTGGATATTGCTTTGGCTTTTGACAATGTTGATATATCTATACTGTTGAGATTATTGAATGACACTGAAATGCCAAAATCACATATATATGTTATAACAAATTTACTCTTAAATCGTGAGCTTCACATTACTCTAAATGGCAGAAATTCACCAGCTTTCACACCAACTAAATCACTTTCACAAGGGTCCCCACTTAGTGCCATCTTATTTATTTTATATATAAATCCCCTTCTTGTCCGATTACAACAGGCATTTGAGGGAATGGAGATCCCGGGAACAGGTCAAAAATTGACCTGCATTGCATACATGGATGATATTACAGTTTTCCTGAAATCAAAAAGGCAGATACCAAAACTACAGATGATTTTAGAAGAATACTCAAAGGAATTTAAACTAAGTTTCAATCCAGAAAAAACAGCAGCATGGACAATATTCACGGGAAGGCCATGTACATCCATTTTCCAGGCAAAGCCAGGCTCATTCCTTGGATTTCCATTCCATCTAGGGACTACTGGAATGAGATGTCATTTGCAGAACAAATTGAAAAATGAAATACAGCAAATAGCAGACTCTCTAGCCAATATCTATATGTCAGTATATTCTAAGATTCAATTAATTAATAGTTTGATGATGACTAAGATAGTTTACTTTATGCCAGTGGTTGCTTTCTCAAAAGCTTTTATCTCCAAAATTAAGACCATTTGCAATCAGCTACTATGGTCAAGGAAAGTTGTGGCAATATCAATGGCAAAACTATGTCAGCCACTGAATAAAAATGGTTTGGGGTTACATGATATTGGTATTTTTGACAAACAGAGAATGAGGAACAATATAATTGATATTGTTAAACAATTTCCAAAAATTAAGCAGCTCATAGAGGTCATTCCAACTGATAAACCACCACCAAAAAAATTATCATATTTTGAACAATTAATATATCTTTGTAAAACAGAATCAAAAATCCCAGAGCAATTTATTAATAAGTACAAATACTGGGAAATTTATGAACTAATACATGAAGATAATAACACAATTGCTTTGGAACCAATACTGGGAATTAATAATAAACAACTGGTTAAAAGGTATAAACGATGGGCCTTAGAACCAAAGTTTTTCAATTTTCTAATAAAACTTAACTTATCTGCATTACCTACCACATATTTTCTTTGCCATAAAAGACTGTATACGTCAATTGATCCCTTTTGTGGGTTATGCCATCGAGCTGAGGAAACCCTATCACATCTGCTATATCACTGTGAGGGACTTAGGCAGATAAGAAATCTCATAACTAGCAATTACAGGAAGTCTAATGTAACAATGCATCAATTAATTTCTGCATTTAGAGAGGGATTAACACCAAGTGTCAGGGCAGCAACCTTTGTGCTATATGCATACTGGTGTACTAGATGCACTTTCCTAATTGGTAACAATTCCAGGAGGCATCCAGCTACTTTTTCAAATAAACTTGCAATGATACAGAAAAGGGATAAGACACTGGCCAGACCTGACATTTATGCAGCAACCTGGTCATTACTTAAGATTAGATCTATGTTATAGTGACAAAAATGATAAAACTCTTAGGAACTGGTATAGTGTGTTTTTTTGAAAACCTGAAATCTTGCAACATCAGTGAATTTTGGGAATAGGATACACTTGAGAGTTTGAACATTGTAAATTGGGAAAATTAAACATTATAAAGAAACTTAGAAGGATATGCATGTCAAATTAGCAACAAGGACAATTTGGCAACAATTTTTTCCCTTCTGTTATAAGTGATTGATTTGCTAATGGGGTTCAAATGATAATGGACAATCCATGATATTATATGTAGACAAACTATGTAAATGCAAAATTTGTAATTCTTTTGAGACAATAAAGGCCTTTTGAAACATAATAATAATAATAATAATAATAATAATAATAATAATAATAATAATAATAATAATAATAATAATAACAACAACAACAACAACAGCAATAATAATAATAATAATAATAATGATAATAATAATAATGACAACAGCAGCAATAATAATAATAATAATAACAACAACAATGTCCAGCATCAATCAGTTCACTTGCTCACAGTCAAGGTAATAACATTTTGCATGTAGAAGGTACTAAAACATAAATCTGACAAGGTAAAAATCTTACCCGTACAATGTGTTAATTTTCATTTAAAATTTTTTTTAAAAAATCAAATTACTAAATGATATTTATAAACAACAATATTTAAACAGCATCATGTGGTTGAAGTGTTAGTATTCATTCATTTTATATTTAAAATCCAAAGCGCATGTGCAACAGTTTGATGCTGTTTAAATGTTATTGTTTATAAAAAACATTTTGCTATATAAAATAATTGACTTATTTAAATATTTCTAAAAACAATATGGCGGCAGAGATATCACATGATCAGATCTCTGCTGACAATAATCTCAACAAATAATTTTAAAGTTCAAATATATGCTAATGTCATAAAAAAGAATGTTCGGATACCTACAGAAAATAATATCAACAAACAGTTTCAAAGTTCAAAGTTGAACCCAACAAATGCTAAAATTATTAAAAACAATATTCAGATTTACAACAGTAAAAATAAGGCAGTTTCACTCATTCCTAAGCCTGCTCCAATGTTTTCAGAAAACCACCCCAATTGACAATAGAGAATTAGAACTGAGAGCACAAGAACACTAACCCCTCCTTCTACCATCTAGATTAATGATACTCTTGCAATCATTAGTAAGAGCTTTAATAATACCATTCTGAGGGGATTTATTTATAAAATTTAAAAGATTTTTCACCCAAATACATTGTCACAGATTCAAACATTTTTTTTATAAATTTCCATTCCAACTATTCTATGAGGAAATAACCTAGAATACCCTTTAGGATACAATTAACCATATGGCAGAACAAACAAATCCTAGATATATTGCAACAGAGTTCTCTCATACCACCCAAAATGCTCAGTAACTTTACCTTAATCTCTGTTTACCAAAATCAACATAGCTGCATCAGCAGGGTACTCAAAAACACATACTTTATCAACACTCTCCAGGACATTCAAAGAATGATGCAGCCATTTTACAGTGTTATGTCATCCAATCCATCTACCTAAAGAACACCCCATATCATTTGCTACCAACAGTAATCAATTTAAAATACAACTACACCCAGATATTGACCCTATTCTAGACCTGGAGGCCACATTGTTCCTACACACCTGAGACTTAAAATTTCAGTATTATTCATGTGGCCAGTGATGTCATCTTGCAATACAATGCACCAACCCTCATATTTGTTGTCACCACCAGACCCACTTCAATTAAATTTTCAACCAGGCCAAAAACAAGCCATCACATATCACTTCAAAGTCACTCCTCCCCATTTAGAGACTCCACCAATGGATCTCACACTCAAACTACATAAATAGCTTCATTCAGCCTCTCACACACATCTGGACCCAGAACCAGAACCTGTTCAGACTACCACTTTCTCCAACTTAATATTTACAACCAATTTTAAAATTGTCAAACCATTACTCTCCTTGACAACAATTGTACAATCAAATGCACAAGGAAACATGTGTAGTATACTTAATAAAATCTCTATACAAACTGAAAATAATATCTTCATGTCTTCCATCCATGCCAACCCCACCACCCTTTCTGAAACCAAGAGAAAACCTAGCCACCTGAAAAAAACTCCCCCATCTTAAAAAATCAAAAAACAACTGATATTGATTTCATATCAGTAGATGCTGACCTGATAGACAATTGCTATATTTCCATGGAAATAGCCAGCCCCTCACCTAACTTCACCAACCCAGCAAAAATTCCCCTGCTCCATCAAATCAAATAAATGATACCATTATTATTATGCAGCCACAATTGCCAGACTAGTTCCAGCTGTTATAAATTACCAGCACACCAGCTTTATAAATCAATCATCAGCTGAAGCAGCTCATTCATGACCAATCATCATGTATCTACTTATAATAAACCATTGTTCTCATTATCAAATCACATTAAGCATAGTTTCTTTCACCATCCAGCCATCAGCTCTGCCAATAATAAAACCAGCACACACTAATAGTGACTTTTCTACACATCAAACAATTAAGAACTGTTTTTGTATACATTCATAATAAATGCAACTATAGACTTTGGACTGTCCAGCTTCAGCAATTGCAATCATACTCAGACCTCATTCATGTGTAAATATGATTATCATAATAATAAGAATAATAATAATTGATATTTCAATATTACTAATATCTATCAGCAATGAGCTGTGTTGCCAAAGCTACCCTGCCACATGTAAAACTGTAAATCTGTTTGAATATGCAAATATAGCAAGATCTAACATTTTTAAAATAATTGTAATCATGTGCTAATTTAAAAAAAAGAACTTTAGTATATGTAAACCTATGACTATAGATTGCCCATTTAACCCCAGCAATCCAAGCTATATAAAATTTACTTTTGTAACTTTAAAGGTAAAGTTTATTATTGAAACATAATAATAATAATAATAATAATAATACATTTTTTTATATAGCGCGATGTTTTTTTTTTTATAATCTATAATATTAATAAGCCAACAAGCTGATATACATGCGCTTTGCAGGTGTCACTATATAAATGAATACTTCCACTTTTTCAAACCCAAGATAAAGTCTTTAAGAAAATATAGGATGAATCCACCTATATTTTCGACCCAACCGTATATGTATGGGCAAATCTGAAGTGTTTGAAATGAAGAGCGTGTGAAGTTATTAATTGATCACTTTAAATTACTCTTTTACATCGTAAATGAATACGTCATTCCTATAATTAAACATATGTAAACAAGACATTTTTTTTATATAGCCTGATGGTTTTTTTTTATAATCTATAATATTAATAAGCCAACAAGCTGATACACATGCGCTTTGCAGATGTCACTATATAAATGAATATTCCCACTTTTTATAACCCAAGATAAAGTCTTTAAGAAAATATAAAATGAATCCACCTATATTTTCGACCCAACCGTATATGTATGGGCAAATCTGAAGTGTTTGAAATGAAGAGCATGTGAAGTTATTAATTGATCATTTTAAATTACTTTTTTACATCGTAAATGAAATACGCCAATGAAATTTCTAGAATTTACGATACGTAAATTCGTTTATATAGTGGTATCTGCAAAGCGCATGTGTATCAGCTTGTTGGCTTATTAATATTATAGATTATAAAAAAAAAAAAACATCGCGCTATACAAAAAAAAATGTCTTGTTTACATATGTTTAATTATAGGAATGAAGTATCTTAAATTATAGAAATTTCATTGGCGTCATTTATTTACGGTGTAAAAAAGTAACTTAAAGTGATCAATTAATAACTACATGCTCTTCATTTCAAACACTTCAGATTTGCCCATACAAATACGGTTGGGTCGAAAATATAGGTGGATTCATTCTATATTTTCTTAAAGACTTTATCTTGGATTTCAAAAAGTGGGAGTATTCATTTATATAATGACATCTGCAAAGCGCATGTGTATCAGCTTGTTGGCTTAATAATAATAGTAGTAGTAGTAGTAGTAGTAGTAGTAGTAGTAGTAGTAGTAGTAGTAGTAGTAGTAGTAGTAGTAGTAGTAGTATTGTTACTGCTACTGCCACTGCAACTATCACTGTCACTACCACTACCACCAATATCACCATCCACCACTACCACCACAACTACTACTACTACCACCACCACCACTATTACTGCCACCACTACTACTACTACCACTACTACTACTACCATCACTACTACTACTACTATCCTACTCTTCTTTCTCCTCCTCCTATTCCTTTTGATTCATTCTAGCAATATGTAATAAAATTTAAAACATTTATATTCAATTTATCACTGTTTTGTGTGACTTTATGTGTGAAATGTGTATATTTAATTATGAATACGCATCCAGTTTAATAATTCGGTGATAACTTTCTTAATAAACAGATCTATAATTCTTTTTAGGTGTATTATATATTTGTACAATATACATTTCTATATTCATTTTAGTATTAAGGTTAATTGTAAATCATGAGAGCTATTCTAGACATTAGATATAAACCAGAAAATCTAAGTGAGGCCTAGTCTTTCAAAAAAATTGGTGAAAATGATGGGTATGGTTATTCAGATCAAGAAGCTCTATTATGTTGTATAAACTTTTTGGACGATGACAGTTTGGTTACTAAATAAGGAAATATATATATAATATGAAAACGTGTGTGTGTGTATATATTATTTATTTAAAACGCTGTTTATTTAAGTATAATAAAAATAGAGATAAATTAGATATTTATTTCATTTAGAATTACGATAAAGTTAAACTAAATATTTACGAACTTATTTCATATTTCACGGATTTATTTCTTGAGATAAGAAAACTGAAATATATTTGATAAATGTGGTTAAAGATGATTAATAAAATATAATAATAAGTTGATAATCAAATAAAACGTATTTATGAGATTATTAATTAATGATTTTTTTTTACTCACAAAGTAATCTTTTATGATGGTATGGATCTATGAGATATCGTCTTAAAATAAATCCATCAATTGCCATTTTATATTTATAACTGTGCTATAAAAGAATATTTTTTTAAGATTCTTTATTTTATGTGTTTTTATTTATATTAAAATCATTTTGACTGCTTCAGTTAAAAGTCTTTTTAAAATAATAATAATAATAATAATAATAATAATAATAATAATAATAATAATAATAATAATAATAATAATAATAATAATAATAATAATAATAATAATAATAATAATAATAATAATAATAATAATAATAATAATAATAATAATAATAATAATAATAATAATAATAATAATAATAATAATAATAATAATAATAATAATAATAATACCCATCAATTATACAAATTCAGTATTTCAATATATAATTCCATTATCCTATATAACTTTTTTAGGCAATTGTAATTCAGATTAAATGCTTTTTATATATCTGTCAAAGAGTTGACCGGGAAGCGAACCCGGACCAGCTGCTTGGAAGAAACTAAGAAAACTTTATAATGGAATGTATAATAACTACCAGAACTCCATTTCAGGCTTTTTTTATTTAAACGTATAAAAATTATCAGACTTCCATTTTAATATTTTCTTCGTTTCCACTTTAACCTGTATTTTAATATATGCAAAAAAAAAAAGCTTACAAACACCCTATATATATATATATGTCAAGCATTGGTGGTCGAGAGGTCAGCGATAGCTACTTTACAAGCAGTTGTCCCGGGTTAGCGGGTTCGCTTCCCGGCTGATGCTATGACACATGAGAAAGAAAAAAACACCCTATATATCTATAATTTAACATGTTTGCAATACAAACACTTAAGTCAACTAATATGAGATTTATGGTCTAGGCATGATAATAATGATAAGATTAAGATTTTATGGATTTAACTGAAAAAAGAAAAGAGACAATAATCATTTCGAACTATTATTACAACTTCCTGCTACTACTATTATTATTACTGCTAATATATTTGTTACTATTTATTATTACTACTACTAATAATAATAAATTTGATAATAAAAAGGATTTTTATTGGTTTATAATTAGAGGGGATTTAAAAACAGACTTTCAAACTTTCTTCGGCTATCTACTCCATCTTATATGACTAATACACCTAACCACATGCATGTGAAAATGTAAATGATCTCCAATATAGATACTTTGTGTTGAACCAGCACTCACCAGTTGGTCCAGGTCATCATCTCCCACACGCCCATATATGGCCAATGCTGTTTATATTAAGATAGCAAATCTTCAAACTTTAATGGACATACCTCAATCTTCTCTACCCTCCAATTCTTCAACCATTCATATTATTGAAAATCTGATGATGTAATGCTTAAACCATTGTTGATGCCAATATTGCTGTCATATCCATGTTGACTTTAAGTCACTCTGACCCCTCATGTATATAACCTTAATAAGTCCATTTAAATACACAGAAGAGAGATAGGCAAAATTCAGGCTGAATCTGTAATATTTAAATACTGATATATGGTAAATGCTGAACTTTAGATGTAATTATGGAGGGGAGGAACAAACTTTTTTCAGCTATCCCCTATCTTATATAATAACATAAATCTGAGATTTTAGAATAAGCTATATTAAGACGTTGACAAGCAGTAAAAACGATTATTAGGCGTAATCAAAAATTAGCACTTGATCATAGTATCCTGTTGCCTAATCACTTTAATCTGTCTTCAAGCAAATTATGAATAAAAGAGCTGTGGTTAATTGCATATATATTTTCATATACACCTGGGTCTCGTTTTATGTGGATTATTTTAATGCGATTTTGAAGTTATGGGATTCATGTTTCTTCTTAATATTTTTCATATTTCACTATATTTATTAGATATCAAGAAATTTAAATTATTAATAACTTATTTTGACTTGAAATACTTTTTTTTCCAAAAATATAAGCTAACGTGAACATGGCCTGAAGCTATATTTAGAATGAATAATATACTTATACTAATGAGTAAATAATAATAATAGATTTATATTTACATATAAAAATATCGCAATAAATATTCAAAAATTTTAAACTTTTAAAATGTATTTTGTTAGGTATAACAGAAATAAATAATGTAGATTTTTTAAAAATAAATAACAAAGATTTTATTGATTTTATAAACTGAAAATAATATTTTTAATGATAATGTATAATCTTTTTGTTTTGATTGCGATCCTCATTTTTGTAATATAAAAACAAAATGTGAACATTTAAAATTTATTTAAGTAGTAAAAATCAGTTGTCAACAGAAAACCATTAACACAGCACAAGACTGAAATTGGCACTAGTTGTGTAAATGGGATGGAGCAGAATATGGTAAAAATTACAGTGGGGAATGGAAAATAAAATGGCTAACAAGTTTCTCTGGGCATAATTGTTGAGAGATTCTTGACTTCGTTCAAGAAGAAGCTACATCACATCACATCAACGAATATGATTTCTTACCAGTTTACAAACGAACCACACATTCGAAAATAGCGATAATGATTAAAATACATATGAAAAAATGTCAAATTAAATACTGTAGTTAATAAAAAAAAGTAAAAAAAGTTTGTCTTCTACCAAGTTTTTTCAAACATTTGATTTTTTTTATTCATCATACTTTATTTCCTTATTTTTTTAATGCGAATTTTAAAGTAATTTTTCCTTGCTGCTTTGCTTTTATGTGAATTCTGAAAATTACAGACCTCCCCCCCCCTTTTTCAAGGTAAGTTAAGTCTATTTTTGTGCGATTTTTTTTAATGCGAGTTTTCTGTGGAACCTATCTACTGCATAAAATGAGACCCAGGTGTATTCTGAACATAATAATTGTGACATACTAAATTGATATATACATAAACAAACCATATTATATAAAAGTCATGTCTTTATCCAGAAAACCAAGAATATCAAATGCAAAGCTAAAATAGCATGGCTTGTTATTAGTCTATAAAGATTACAAAATCAACACATATAAATTGGGAAAATCATTGTATGAGAATTTTTCTATTTTCTTGCGAATTTGTAAAACAGCTAAAAAGATTTGGCAGATTTTTCTAGCATCGTTTAAGATGTTATTTTATTGATTTTCTATAGTAGACTAAAGTGATATTACAATTTAGAAAATATTTTAAAACTATGTGCGATTTTGTTTATACTTGGATAACATATTTAATTCCTATAAATTAACCTGCATAAACATGTATATGAAAATAGCTATTTCCTGAATTGTTATTGTTTATATAGGACACCGTTAAATTAAATAAAACATGGAGTGTTTTTAATATATGCTTCAGTTCCTAACTGTTATTGGAATTTATATTTATCTCTCAACAGTAACTTTAGCTGACTTTATTAAGATTTATAAATATTATTAAGAAGAAAAAATATAACAGAGTAGCTTATATAGTGAAGACGAGAAGAATGCATTGACAAAATTCTTTTGAAGAGAAATTGAAAAGTATATATTGTTTCAATATATAAAAAGAGAAGAACCTTTTATAGCCTTTCCCTGCTCCAAGTCTCATTATATAATCAGAGATCAATCTTTGATCATGATTTCTTATTGCCTTAAGTTTAATAATGGTTGTATTGAAATGCTTTTGTAGTGTTTGGTCATATATAAATGTAAATATAATGCATCATATGGCAAACAAAATAAAAGGGAAAAATTCTGAGAAAAGATAGCAAATAATAGTGAGAGTGACTCAAAATCCACGAGAAAGCGTTTTGCATTTTGTCCTATTAAAGATCATATCTGACAATGTAAGTGATCATTAGTATCTTAGGAAAGATCAATTTGATAGGGCATCAAGATTTAATTCGTTTTAAAAATCAAAATATTTAGATTTTAGGGACAAAATTACTGATCACCAAACATACTGAAAGAGGTGGAAACCGAAATTTAAACCCCTTCCAGTACTGATAGTTCGCTACAGAAAAAATATAAGAGAAATTTGGTGTTGCTTTTATTTTGATGAAAAGTATAATTAGAAAGGCAAGATTAAGTAGGGATTTATCTGCTAGAGGTATTAAAATATGTAGTCCAATATGAAAAAATCAAATGTTTGTTTGAAAAATACTGACAACGAGTAAAATCCTAGACTGTCATATAATAAATACTTTCACAAGAAATATGAAATAGTCATATATTTTTCCAAAAGAAACACAATCTGGGAAAATCTTTAATAAAAATAAATAATAAATATGTAGTTTGTAACATGGTGTGCTATAAATATATTTAAAAGGGGGTATTTTATCATATGTGGAAAGATGTAAAAAATATAAAGAGAGACAAATAATGATTTAGTATTCTTTAGAAGAGTCTACTGAAGTTACTAGGAGCATATGTTTGAGGAAAATATAGATTGAAAACTCTAAGAAAAGATATGGAATATCAATAAAGGTAGAATATCATTGATTTTGTTTGACTAAATTTTAAAAGTAAATCCATATTAAACTATTCAAGAATAACTTTTAAAGTGGAAAAATATATAAAAGAAGTTAGAAAGATACCATCATCCATATACACAAAACAGAGATTGTTATAATGTGCAAATATCCAAATAAGTTTTTTAATAATCAATTTAGTAGAAAAGTAAAAAAATAAGGCACCCAGAGGAAAACTCTTAGAGTTTAATTTATTTAGTCTAAATAAGGGTGTCATTCTTCCATTGAGTGTCCAATGTATGTTGTTATGATGAATAACAAATGTTGTATGTTTAACCAATTTCCCAATTAAATTTACTTCCTTCCAAAATAGAAAGGCAGTGAGACCAGCAATATACCTTTCTTAGCAAAATGATATTTTAATACTAAAGAGAGAATAAAGACTTCAAATTTGTACTTCAGAGCAGCCTCCAGAATCTTCACTCCTAATTGACACATAACACTGAGTTTAAATGATTTTATTTTACAAGTTTTTACTTAATAGAATCTCTAAACATTCAAAAGGTCATCTGTGCAACAGAATAATAGTAAAAGAAAAAATCAGAATGAATGTCCAAAACTTACAGATGCATATGTAAGATAAAAAGTAGTAATAATTAATGACAATAATAGTAATTGACAAAAATAAAAGTCTATCTTTAGTAAAATCATCTTCAAGTTCAAATTAACAATGCTAAATTATTTTTTTCTCATTGTGGTGTGTCCCTATCCACTTCAATACAATGAACAACTTTGTCATAGCATAGCAATCCTTATGTGGTTATCAATGGAAAATGTCTGCAGTGATCAAAGTATGTTATTTAATTAGGTCATGTGACATGTGACTTGATTTTTTTGTAATTATTTTGCTATTAAGGCTTTGACAATTTTATATCGCTAATGCTATTAATACACGGAGTATCTGAATTTGGTTCAGTCCCATATAGCTATTTATGTTAGATAGCTGGATTGGGAAGACATATGAATGTCTGAAAATTTCAGATTTTCTACTTAATAGTTATCCATTAGATAAAGTGTTGGACTTGTCCTGGTATTTTTAATCTAATGCTTGAATATCCTAGCACCTCACTGAGGAAGCCAGTAGCAAAATCCGGTCTAACACTGGGGATATTCTGTAAAACTTGTTAAGAGCTTATTTGCAAGCTCTTTATATAACATATGTTATTTAAATATGGAAAAGGCTTTAATTAACTATGTTGCATTTTTGCTGAAGTAGAATTTCAAAACAGATTAGAAATAGAGCTGACAAAATAAAATAGTAATTCTAAAACTAAAAACATCTTTGGACTTCATTAAAATATAAAATTAGATGAACCAATGAAAGCATTGCTATGTTCATCAAACTGAATATCATCATCTTCAGTCTCCAAACCTTTTTCTAGAAGCTTTTAAATCTGCTCTTTTATTTGAATATTCATAACTAGTATTCTCCATAGTCCATTTAAAAATATGTTTCTAATTTTCTTGTCTTGAAGTAATACCAAATCTAGTTCCATTTTTTGATAATTGTTACTAATAATAAATTATTAAACATTTATCTTCACTCGAATTCACAGCTCAACAGCTTCTCATATTTTACCTTTCTTTTCACAATTGTTCCACATTTTTATTCTATATAAAATGATACCATAAATTAAATAATTATCAAGCCTTTTTAAAATATACATATAATATCAAATATCACTTAATTAGCATTATTATTTAAAGAGGAGGGAGAAAACATTATGCTATTTAGAAAAGCTACATATACTATCAACAGATTAAGTATCTCAAACATTCAAACTTGTATTCCGCCATTACTATTATGGATAAAAATAGTAACTTTTTAACAGAGTTTTAAAACAATCTAGTGCGTTTAACAAAATAAGAATCTGGAAAAGTCTCCAATATTTTTAAAGGATTGTCTTAGAAACAAACAAGATTAACAAAGCCAAGAACCTTACTCAGATTGTGAAATTTTTACAAGTTTTAATCTTAAGTCTAGTAAATATAATTATATGATAAGTCCCCCCCCCCCAATTTGTTTAATTCATTAACAAAATGACAATGTTAGACATTATTATTATATAAAAGTAATTTTTTAATACTGTGCTAATTTTTTTTTAAAAAAGCCTAAATTTATTCTTGCCAATCATTCAACTTTTTAACTGATAATCCTCAGTAACCGATGATTAATTATCCTATGAATTTTTCCCCGATTGTTTTCCTATAGAGATTAATGTTATATATAGAGCTTGCAAAATAAGCTCTTAACAAGCTTTGAGAATATCCTCAAACCCAGACCGGTATCTGCTTCTGGTGTCGTCAGTGAAGTGCCAAGATATTCAGCATTAGATTAAAAAATACTAGGGCATGCCCAGCACTTTGTCTAATGTATAACTATTGCGTAGAAAATATGAAATTGTCAGACATCCATATGTATTCCAATCCAGCTATCTAACTCAAATAGCCATATGGGACGGAACTAAGTTAGAAACTGGTCTGGGGTTGAGGATATTCTCAAAGCTTGTTAAGAGCTTATTTTGCAAGTTCTATATATAACATTTGTAAATACAAGCTTTATCAAATTAAGTCATATGACATCTGACTTGATTTTTTTATCATTTTATAGAGATTAATGAAAATGCCTTTATATTAAATGGGCTATTTAAGCTTAGTTTCAACTTTTACATTTCTTACTTAGATGCTGATGCATGATTACTGCACTATATATGAATATGTCGACTAAGTTTTACTTTCCAGCTGCTAATAGCAGCTTGCAGTCTTGATTGATTTGATTAAAGAGTGGATAACTTAAAGTTGATACTTCATCAAGGCGTATGTATTAAAAAAATACGTATTGCTCGAATACTGATTTAATTAATCTCATATATATATATTTTTCATATGTCATAGTATCGGCCGGGACGCGAACCCACAACCGTCTGCAACCAACTACTTGCTTGCAAGGCGGCTGCGATGACCTCTCGGCTAACAACGCTTGACATCTCATATATATTTAGGTTTGTTTTGTGGATAGTTATTAATATGGTAAATAGTTTTCTTTCGAGATTACATCTTTTAAGTAATCCTTTCTAAGCTTTTAAGTAATTCTTTCTAAACAGTAATATTAGCTTTTTTAGATTTAAACGAGAATAACCCACTCTCTTTTATGCGGTTCAGTGTTGTCTCACAAATGACCGTATTAAAGCAAGATGACATAATTTTTATGCTACTGACAAGCAGAATTAATATGGCAAAGCTAATAAAGCAAAAAATGCGTCTCAAAAATATTTCAGATTTTTAAAAATTCTGCATTTCTTTTTATTTATAGAACAGATACTTGGTGAACAAAATTGAAACGGATAAAATGAGTTTCTTATATTTCAGGAAATTTGATAAATTTATTTAAACACTAGTCAAACAGATTTTTTTTCTTATTGCTTTTTAGTAGTTTTATTATCACTTTTTGTTGTTTTTAGTCATATCATTGTTATGATTTTAATATTATTGTAATTAATAATATTTTTGAGTGGTGGATCGTGTGAAAGTCTGTGTTCATATACCCTATATATTACTCATATTGATACAGGTATATAATAAGCCTGTGTTTCAGTTATTACACAGTAGAGATGTCTGCCCATCCCTCGTATATGTATTAAGTGGATTGTGTCCTGTACATGAGGGGTCAGATTGACTTTATATCAACATGGGTGTGACGAGAATATCGGCCTCAGGGTGGCCTTTGAGCGTTCCATCATCAGATTTTCAATTGAATAGACGGTTGAAGAGTTGGAGAATGAAATGGATTGAAGCCTGTCTATTAAAATATGAAGATTGGCTATCTTAATATATATCTGAGCACTCATTGCATATATGTGTAGAGATGATAATCTGGACTAACTGATAATTGCTGGTTTAGCATGAAATAGGTATATTGTTGATTATTTATCTTTTCGATATATGGTGAGTGGTGGATCGTGTGAAAGTCTGTGCTCATATACTTTATACATTATAATATATACTTTTGCAATCTTTTGCATTATATACATATATTTGCATGTTTTTCATTTTTATTTTTATCAGTACATCTGTCACCTTTGTTCAATCCTATCACAACTATCCGTCTAGAAATCAGACCAATCTTCCACACAAGAGATACATTTTAAAACATAACGTTTTCAAGTAAACTATATGGCAAATGTTACAATTTAATTTCATATACAGATTTTAAGATAAACTTTAATATATTTCAAACTTCTATTCTATCAGTTATTATTGAAACATGATGAAAGTTTAGAGATTATCCACTTAATGATAATATTTCTGTAGTGTAATTTTTATCACATCACTCTCACATGTCTTTGATCATATATTTATGCTTACAACCCTCCACAAGGTGTTAAAAAGTAGATAGAAACCAGCCCCTACCTTGCATGTGTGTAGTGAAAATAACACTACAGAAATATTATCATTAAGCGTATATGATCAAAGTCATCTGAAAAACTGAACCATTAATTGGCCCAGTTTATAATCTCCTACACATATCTTCGAAATTTGGCCAATTTATATGTAGATAGCAAATTACTATAGTTAATTGTCAAGGTTCAATTTTTTGCACTCACAACTTTGATAAAAATCACTTTATAGAAATATATTAATAATTTTTACTAATCATTTATAAAACTGGACGTTATCCCTTGTCTAAATGTTCACTTTAAGCCACACTTAATAAATAATATACCTGTGGTGTTATAAAGGTATCGATGCCACAATTTCCTTGTCTATGTTGTCAGTTTTGATAATTATCATTATACCATTTTTTGTACAAGGTAAGAACTTGTTTCAATCCACTTTTAACACCCTGTGAAGGAGTATATAATCATTGCAATATAATTTATATTTGCAAGTTTTTTTTTGTTTTCCATGTTCACCTTAGTTCAATTCTCATCACATGATCACCATTTCTTATGCTTGCTCATCACTGCTATTAAGATCCTAAGATCTAGGTGCAGTGCTCTCAGATCCAAGGCTCCTCACTGATGAAGGCCACAAGCCAGAAACTAGTCTGGGAATATTGGATAAGTAGGCACTAGATGGGGATTCTATGCACAAGCCTTCTGGCATCCATTGATTATTCTGGTTTGCACTGAGTGGCAATACATATAGAGAGTTTTGCCTGTTTTAATTCAATTCTATCACAACAATCCAACAGGCCAGAAATTAGACCAACCCTTCTCACTAAGCCATATAGCAAATATTACAAATTAATTTCATATAGACATTTTTAGATATGCTTTTAAATCAAAAATATGTCGTGTTACTATTTATAAGTAGTAGCAAGTATTATTTTACAAATATATTCTATTGTAATCTCTTGCATTATATATATATATAATAAAAAATGATAATGAATATAACGGTGATAAGATATTATAAAAAGATTTATTTTTTAATTTAATTATGTATATATATATATGTTCACAAAATATTGTTTGATAATCTTATTAAAAAGAGAGTTCAATACCTATATTAATTTAGTCTATTTTGTGTGTGTATATATTTTAAAACTTCCTTTATCAATAAGTACTGCTAAATATACTAACTACATGTTTTGGAACAATTTAGTTGATAAATATTTAAGACTCTATAAGAATAGCTTCAACCAATCATTATTTTACAATTATAATCTTTGTATTTAATATATATTAAGACTATAACCTTAAGTCTATGCACATAGATTCGACAGTAGGAACCTCTACAAATCTTAACACAAGATTAACGACTCTATATATGCGAAAGAGGGACCTCTGCAAATCCTAACAGAAAATCAAAGACTCTATATATGCGACAGTAGAGACCTATAAAAATCTTAACACAAGATTAAAGACTCTATATTTGCGACAGTAGGGACCTCTACAAATCTTAACACAAGATTAACGACTCTATATATGCAACAGTAGGGACCTCTACAAATTCTAACACAAGATTAACGACTTTAAAAAACAAAAGTCATTAATCTTGCGTTAAGATTTGTAGAGGTCCCTACTGTCGCATCTAGGTGCATAGTCTTAAGGTTATAGCCTTAATATGTATTACTTACATAATGAGTATGCACTTAACAAATTATTAATTAAAACTTTGTATTTGTATATGACAAAAGAGGTCTTACAGTTTGTTAACTCTATTTCATAGAATTAGCATTGTATGAAGTGAATATTAAAAAGTCTCCGAATAATATCTGTTGGAATTTTCTTTATAAATGCAATTGTTGCTTTAAACAAATGCTCTATGCTTTAGCATCTTCTTGACCATGAATTCTTAGTTTTATATTAAATCGTTGGTTCAAAAAAGGCTTTGCTAAAGCTATTGTAACAGATTATAGATACATTTCAGACATGTTTGTGGTAATTGATATTTTGTAGTGATTAGTGTATTTGTGTTCACTTTATTATGCAAGTTATGATATTCTTTGATTAACTTACTTATTAATGTGCTTCTAAAATGATAATTCCTGGTATGAAGTCTGTGTTTTAAGTTAAGATTGAAAATCTAATATAAAGCAATCACTGTATACAGTTAAATATTGCAGCTTATTACTGATTATTTACTAAATGTATTTGCTTTTCAGTTCACACAAAACAAACATATATATATATATATATATTGACAGATTATGTACAAGTCATCATCATCATATTAATCAACCATTATAAATCCCTGCAGAATGAAGGTCTCTCCAAATTCAATCCATTTCCGATCTCTAACCTCTCTTCTCCACATCACTCCTGCACACTTTCTTATTTCATACATCCATCTCACATGTGGTTTCTTTCTGGGTCTTTTACAAACTCTTGGATACATACATATGTATTAATAAAAAATTCTATTATTTAAGATAAACTGTCATTGAGTCTCAGATATGTTTACCACATCTTAAATAAAATCTTGTGTTGCATAATTCATTTTTGGGAATCAGAAGAACCATCCTAAAGTTGTTTATCAAGAAGAGAATATATTTTTTGGCTGCTAAATCTGTATCATTTTTTTATTTAGACTAGAACTTTTTTTTCCTAAGCAATAATGCGCCAGTTTTGAATTCAACAACAAAATATTTAAAATTGCAAAACAAATATTCAGTTTTTCAACATAATATGCAATTTCCTGTCTTGATCAATGAACGAACTGCCATTAATATATATTGTAGCACACTTTTACTTATTAGATTGTTCGACCAACATAAAATGACAGCTTGCATTAACTGTCCTACATGTGTATAAGGATTAATAAAATATTTTCCAGAATTTTCTTTTCTTTAAAATGTTTATACATAAAATGGTTTACATAATTAAAGGTGTTTATATAAAAACAATTATATACTCTTGATGGCAATTTTTATAGTCTGAATTAGAATTTGGACCTAATAAAATAAAAATATTTTCAAAATAAGCTTAAGATTTTGTTTTTCAGGTAACCTAAACATTAACCAACTAAAGTTAACCATTCATTATTAATCTGTGAATTACTATTAAAACAGGCAAAACTCTCCATACAGTAGTGCCAATTAGTACAAGCCAGAGTAAACAATGGATGCCAGAAGTCTTGTGCATAAAATCCCTATCTAGTGCCTACTCATCCAATATCCCCAGACTAGTTTCTAGCTTGTGGCACTACTGTATGAAGAGTTTTGCCTGTTTTAATAACAGTTATGAGCAAGTATAAGAAATGATGATCATGTGATGTTTAGTGGTTTAAATTATTATTCAGTTATTCTTAGCTACAGAATACAACAAAAATGGAAAGAAACTCAAATCCTCTCTACCAGACAGATAGCAAACCTGCTGAATATTTTTTCTTCTTATAAAAGACTGTTGAAGAGATCTTGACTATAGCTGTTAGATATTTATAGTCTGTTTATCATTTGGCAACACCTTATAACAATTTTATGATAATGAGATTAGCCATGCATTTAGGTTCATTTCCTTTTTTTTCTCAGATAGTTAACCCACAGACAGCCCAATTAGTTATTGGTAACAGAGTATCTTGTTAATTTCAACTTGAACATTAAAAGCAAGAAAAACTTGCCTAGCCTGGTACTTATTTCTTTTTCATTCTCTGTGGAAGAATGTTGGAAAGATTTTACTTTTTAGTAGGCTACTTAAGATTATTTTATCGTTTACACACACACACACACACACACACATATATATATATATGTATACAGTACATACACACACACACACACATATATATATATGTTTGTAGTCATGTAATGTAGATCAAAGATATTGTCACATTTTGAAAAACAATGATTAAAATGCAATAATTGTGAGTATATCACAAGTGATATTGAAAAATCTAATATTGGCAAAGATGATGCCATCCTTTCCAGATTTTCAAAAAAACTAAAATGGAAGACAAAGAAAATAGAAAATAAATGGGGATTACTTAATATTAAATTTTGGAGGTGATAGGATTGTTTTTTAAATATTTTTAAAGTTACCAGATGACAGTAAGAAAGGAGAAAAAGGCAAACGTTAAAAAAAATTAATAACATCGTGAATAGCTTTCATAAATGTAAAACATAAATACTAATTAGTATTAGTAGGCAAAAATTTGATGGATGAAATTAATCATAGAATAAGGGGATACAGTAGAAATAACATAATATTAAAAATATTACATTTATACATCTGAAAAAAGTTTTTAAATAAATGTATTCTACCAATGTTTACTTAAGGGACTAAATTTTGAAAAATACTTGATAAAATAACAATACAGATACTATAAACTCATCAATAAAGTATGGAGAGATTATGTCCAGATTAACAAGAAGAGATTAAAAGCAAAATGCATAAGTGAGAAAAAGATGAATATTATTAACATCATTAAAAAAAATTAAGAATTGAAATCAAACAGGATTAAACATAATGATAGAAAAAATAATAGATAAATAACTAAAGTCCTAAAGTGAATGTAAAAGATTATAAAATACTTAGAAAGAGATTAGGTATGAGATTAATGATGTGAAATAAAGAAGTAAGAAGTGATGTAGAGAAGAGAAAGTATGGATAAAAGAAAATATTTCAGTCAAGCGTTGTTAGCCAAGAGGTCAGTGCAGTCGCCTTGCAAGCAAGCAATTGATTGCAGACAGTTGTTGCAGGTTCACCTCCCAGCTGATGCTATGACATATGGGAAAAAAAGAAAATATTTTAAAACCAGAGAAGTTCTGTGGAAGAAATACAGAAGTTTTTTGGAATGATAGAAAGAATAAACATTATCAATCCAATAAAATGGTTTATAATTTATAGAAACTATTCTCTAATGTATCAATAATGAATTAAAGTAATGATGATGATGATAATAAATATTTATTATTGGCAATACTTTTTTTCTTTAATAAAATGAATAAGTCTTTATTTTAAAAAATACTATTACTAATATTAGTAATGACTGGAAGGTTGCTATTCTAAACAAAATATTATTACTAATATTATAATATTGTTTTATCTAGATTAGCATTAAACAGTCCAAAATAATAGTCATAGATCACATGACCCTATCTCTTAAGCTTGTAAGTTATGAATAATGAGGATTGCCAATTCCTCTACAAGCTTCTGATAAATGCTTAGCCAGAGCCAGCACTTAAAATATCTCTGTCAGGCACCCCTCCCCAAATCTCTGACCATAGTTTCATGCTTTTGGCACTCCTCAGAGAGGTGTCAGGATAGGTTCAGACATGATCTAAAAATACCAACCCAAAGCCAAGCACTTATCTAAAAGTTATCTATTGAGTGGAAAATCTGAAATTTTCAGGCATTACATGTCTTCAAACCCAGCTATCCAACTCAAATAGCTATATGGGGCTGATAGATTTTCAGCCATACCATATATTAGTAGTCTTAGCAATATAAAATTGCATAAGACTTAAATAGTCAAAATAATAGTCATAGATCACATGACCCTATCTCTTAAGCCTGTAAGTTATAAACAATGAGGATTGCCAATGGGGAGGGGTTCCTGACAGAGATATTTTAAGTGTTGGCTCTGGCTAAGCATTTGTCACAAAGCTTGTAGAGGAATTGGCAATCCTCATTGTTTAGATTAGCATTATATAATATGTGTTCATCATACGTGGTTGCTAATAATCAATTATTCAATAGATGCAGAAAAAAAAAATTAGATTCAGACTTAAGTTTTAAAAAGTAAGACAGTCATAAAAATTAAATATAAACAAAGCATAACTCTCCATACAGTAGTGCTACCTTGTGCCAGCCATAGTAGTCAATGAATGCCAGAAGGCTTGTGCATAAAATCCCTATCTAATGCCTACTCATGTGATGCTTAATGGTAAAAATTAAATATATTACTTTAATAGTTTTATAATAATAATTATAAGAAAGAAAAAATAAAATAAAACAAAGAAAGATATTATTATTATTCCTTCAATCTAAAATTAACATCTGCTAAAACAATTTTACAAGAAAGTTGAGAGTAAAAAAGTCACAAGAAAAATATAGTAGTTTCAGATTATATTTAATTGAATTTATTAATTGAGATGTTTTCCACAGATGTGTATATTTTTATAATAAATCCATTATTCCAAAATTTCTGCTTTAATATTTCATATATTCACATGGAATAATAATAATAAACAGCCACTCATAAACACTATGGCCATTTCACCCAGCCACTCCAAAAGGGTTAAAAAAAAACTACTCTAGAGATAAATTTTACAATGACTGTACAAACCAATCTCTGAAACACAAATATGTCCATGTGTAGAACATCCTGGTCCATTTTTTTTTAATTGATAGTTTACATAATGTCTTTTAATTTCTCTGGCAGAAATTTTTTATATACTTCCAATAGGATGTTTAATTACAACTCTCCAATGAATTCTATTCTCTGCCACATTTTCCCAAATGGAAAAAAAATCGCATTACATTTCATTATAATGTCTTTGAGAAAATCCTTATATTGTAGATGAGGTCTAACTCTCATGAAAACCATATTCAAGTTCACTACAAAACACTCTTTTACAAAGTCATCCACTATTCATATGTTTTGTATATCCAATCTAATGTAAGTGTAATTTTACAATAATGAACTCATAATCAGCTTTTTAAGCTAATGCACATGTGCTTTGTGAATCTTAACAATAAATGAATACTCTCAT
Source organism: Epiperipatus broadwayi (assembly GCA_028023455.1). Lineage (NCBI taxonomy): Eukaryota > Metazoa > Onychophora > Udeonychophora > Euonychophora > Peripatidae > Epiperipatus > Epiperipatus broadwayi. Next base: position 2,183,632 of record JAQFVV010012510.1, on the reverse strand, counting down.
TTTCCGATACAAGATAAAGTCTTTGTGAAAGAATAGAATGAATCACCTATTCTTTCAACCCAAACATTTAAGTATGGGCAAATCTTAAGTACTGGAAATGAGAGCATGAAGATATTAAACACATGGTAAAAGTAATTTAAAGTGATTGTTTAATATCTTCACGCTCTCATTTCCAGTACTTAAGATTTTCCCATACTTAAATGTTTGGGTTGAAAGAATAGGTGATTCATTCTACTCTTTCATAAAGACTTTATCTTGTATTGGAAAATGAGAGGATTCATTTATTGTTAAGATCCACAAAATATCTCATTTACATAATGAACTCAATAACATCAAATCATATAAGCTATACTGATTAGTATTATGATCTTGCCATCATATTTTTAAACGATATGGAGCATCCCTTAAATGAAACTTTTCTAATATGTTTGTATTCCACCAATAGAATTTCAAATTTCACTTCCATATACTAAATTGTGTAAAATAACAGCTCTATATACAGCAAACTTAGTTGCAGTATTTCCTGTGATGAAACTATCTTTTAACTTGTTAAAAGCATCTTGTTCTCAATGCTCCAAAAAAAGATCTAGAATGATCTTGATCAGCAAATGTCTGTATGTTCTTTGCAGATTTAATCTATCAAAAGCGCACACACAAGATACAAGAAATGTATAAAACAAAGAACTAGTAAATGTATAAAATAAATTCTAAGATACAATCTTAAAAAACAAAAATCGAAAAGCAGATCCATAAGAAATGATACTTTACAAGTTTAATGTCAAATCAAATGAACAATAACTTTTTAATTTACAATATACCTTTTCCAAAAATACTGGAAAATATAAATCTGCTCTATAATGCATTTTGATCAAACCAGCCACTTCAGATCCAAGTATTCTCAAATGACATTTGCAATTTAATAGCTATTTACAAACCTACTGATTGTCTGAATTTCCAGATATAAAGAAAAGTTTCTCATCCGAAAGCCTCTGATTTTATTTTTTTGGTTTCAAATTTGATCTCAAAGTTAAAAGTTTGAGTTTTCTAAACAGAATATCTAATCATTTAGTAATATAGAAGTTTTATTGCCATAATTATATTATCTACACACTCTTGTAGAATATATTCTTATATAATGCCTATTTATTATGATCTCATCCTCTCTTGAATATATAAATTTTCTAATATATTTTTTGATATCTTTTCTTTCGATCATTACTTTACAATTCTTTTTATAGTGATTCATAGTCAATCTTATAATATTGCTCATTAATTTATATCTTATTTCATTATTTCAAATATTTATTTTTGGGGAAAATATGCCATCACTCCTGGTACAACCAGCCTGTTTACCCTTCCCATTACAATATATTAAAACATTTCATGGGTTCATCTGAACAACAGGATTAGAAAAATATTTATTTTCTGAGATGTAATAGAATTTGTGGAATGAAGTCCATCTATCTAATAAAATATATTTTTTAATTCATAATAAATGATTAGCAATGTTATTCTTTGTTAAGTGGAATTTGTAAAAATGCTGAAATAATTCCCAATTAGAGATGGTATATAAAAGTAAATATTTTATCATCATCAACCATTATCAATTCACTGCAGGATGAAGGTCTCTCCAAGTTCAATCCATCTTTTCCTATCTTTAGCTTCTCTTCTCCACATCTCCCTTGCACACTTTCTTATTTCATCCATCCATCTCACATGTGGTCTCTTTCTGGGTCTTTTACAATCTCTTGGAATCCCGTTTCAAATTTCAATTGTCCATCTATTATCATCTCTTCCAATATAAATATTTTATAAATTGCATAAAATTTAATATGTAAAAGCTGATATGGAAGTAATATATTGCTACTACTACTAACAGCCTGTGTAAGCATATGGAATAATGATCATGTGATGTGTTGATATAAAATAGAATGGGTGATTAATATATACTACTGGGCAATAAAGAGATGTTTAGATAATTCTTAATAGAGTGTAAATTAAAATCCACTATTTTTTTATAATGTCAACCATTTTACACACACACACACACACAAAATCATTTTCATTCATTATATAGTTTTCAAAAAAAATATTTGAATGACATTATTGCTCAAGAATTCATAAGAGGTTCGTGAAAATGCCTACACCAGAATCAATCTGTTGAATCCACATTCCAGTATCTGATCTGCACCACAGTGTTAAACTTCACGGAACATCATCTAGTTAAAAAATCTTTGATTACTCTATGATTTATTTACTTAACTTTATTTACTTATACTGAATATTTCTTATATATGTAAATAGAGGGATTTGAACTTAGGATTTCTCAGTCTGTATTCATTCTCCACTCCATTTCAAGCAACCAGTACCACATACATGAGAAGCAGATAGATGATCCCCAATATACATATTTTGTGCAAAACCAGCACTCTGTTGGGCCAGACCATAATCTTCCACACATATGTATGATCAGTGCTCAGTTTATATTAATACAGCAATTCCCTAAAGTTTACTGATTGGTTTTTGTGCAAAACCAACACCCTATCACATGTGCCAGATCATAATCTCCCACCCATGTATACAATCAGTGCTCTGTTTACATTAAGATAGCAAGTCCTTACAGTTTACTGGATGGTTCTGCACAAAATATGTATATTGGGGATCATTTGCCTTTTTTGTATGGATGTAGTCATGTGTATCAGTTGCTTGAGATAGATTGGAGACTGAAAAGTCAGAGTTCAAATCCCTCTATATAACTTATACCTTTATAGCAATCGATTTGCAAAGACTTCTGGACTACATATTTTCCATTTTATATGTAAATATTGTTACTTTAAATAACAGGAGGTTTTATTCATGGCATAAATGAAAAACTTTCAGTACATAATAAACGGCACCAGAAAAATTGGAAAATCTATTTTATGTTGATTGGATTTTTTTTAAATTTAAAGTATGGTTTGAAGCTGTGGGCAAGTAGGAAACTCTAGAGCTCAACATTTATCAATTATGGCTCAGCTCTGACTCTTCTAGTGCTCAAATTTTTTTTTCCATATGTCAAAGCATCGGCTGGGAAGTGAACCCATGACAACTGTCTGCAAGCAACTGCTTGCTTGACCTCTTGGCTACCAATGCTTGACTAGTGCTCAAACATTTAGAAACTCCTGAGGAATAAATCTTCAATTATATAATATATAATATTTAAATTTAAGTATAATAGAATAAGTGGATACATATTTAATATTAAATATAAAACAGAATGTGTAATTTTGAGCAATCTCTTTGAAATATTAACTCTTTGGCAATTTTATATTTTTTCTTAATGGTCATTTGAATTCAATTTCCAACTCTTTATTTTAACAAATAAACCTTTATTTTTTTATTATATTCCACAAATTTCAAACTATTTTTTAGAAGTATAAGTTTACAAATGAAAATCAATTTTAAAAATAATATTTCATCTTTGGAAATATATAAAAGAAAATAATTCTTATAAACTCTTTGTAATCGAGTATTGTGAAAAGATACATGTTGAAATTCAAGACTTTTATAATGTGTTAAGCATCCTTTCAGAAAACCTTGCCAGAATCATAATGCTGCATTATTTTAGCAGTTAAAAATTATGCCTATATATGGACATAATTTATTATGTAGATGAGGCATGATATGTAAATGTGGCATTTAAATATTAAATTTTTGGCCAATAAAATGCATGAATCCAATTAGCTTTTTTCTTATTGGTTGATTGCTGAAAAAATATTTTTGAATAAAATATAATTTGTTTTAACTTCATTTCTAAAATTTGAATGAATTATTGTTAAAATAGCACTGAAATTCTGTTTTAAAATTTAAAATTTCACTTTTAAATATTAAATAATAGAGATAGGATTTTTTATATATTATATGCTTTTATTGACTTTACACTAAAATGGAAAAAAAATTGTTTCTTCAATCACAATTGGGTTTTTTTAGATTTAATTGAAAATAAAAGCTTGGAGGGTCCAGAAATTAATTAAGTCAATACCTTGTTATAAAAATAGGAATTGATTTAATTAATTTCTGGACTTTTCCCCCATGCTTTTATTTCAGGTTAAATCTAAAAACCCCAATTGTGGTTGAAGAAACTTTTTTTTTTCTTTTAGTACACAGTCAATAAAAGCATTTTATATAAAAAAACAATTTATAACTATTATTTTTTAAGTTTTTAGTATTGGCACAGTAAATGAAAATGTAAACATTATCATACTTTAAATTGACTGGACATTTGTAATTTATATATATATATATATATATATATATATATATATATATATATATATATATATATATATATATATATATATATATATATATATATATATATAATATATATTATATAATAAGTGATTAAAAATATGAAATATTTTTAAGTGAGTAATATTTAATATTTTTACTTTGATTGGATTTTTTTTAAATGCTTATTAAAACTATATTGCAAATGAATTTTACTTAATACATATAATTTTACTTTAAATCAATTTCACACATACAATGTATACATATCACTAGATATTTCTGCAGTAAATTCATATGTATACTCTTCATGTATATATCATATTTAGTATGTGTATAGAATTATATATGTATAAAAAATCAATAAGTAACTTTTTTGTGTAAAATTGTTGACAAAACTATATTATACTTAATATAATTTAATGTTATTAAATTCAAAAGAAAAAATCTTTATAGTGATTTCTCATGAATTAAACAAACAAATAAGAAATAGATTTTTCAACTTCAATAAAAGCATTTAATAACACAAACTTCTTGCTTTACATTATTAGTTTTTTTTTTTGTTGCATCTTCTAAAAGAAAATATTTTGGATAAAATCTGAATTTAAATATATTATGATTTTAAAAAAATATTTCACAAATATTTGCAAATTTTTTTATAAATATATAAACAATAATACTTCAGAGAACAATCACATCTTAATACATTACTAAGACAAATTACAAGCAGATTCCAAAGAAACATTTTTAAGTAAAGTTGCAAATACATTTACCCTTTCATATATCAATGGCAATCCATTTTGTCTTTGATAAAAGAGTGAATTGGCATTGTTGTATGAAAAGATAAATGTATTTGCAAGTTTATTTTTAAATGGTTCTTTAGAATGTGCTCCTTTTATCAGACAAAATGGATTGGCACTGATAGATGAAATAGTAAATATATTGGCAAATTTATTTTTAAATGGTTTTCTAGAATCTGCTTGCAATTTGTCCTAATAACATATTTGTCTGTGTGTTTATATTCCTAAATGTTATATATTTGATCAGCAGTAAAAATCATTTATGTGCAATTTAAATTATTATTATTTAATATATAAACAAACTATGGAAAATATGTTTTTATGTTTAAAATCTAAACATAAGAATAAGCACTTTTAAAAGCTCCCATAAGCACTCTTGGGCTTGAGAACAAAGGAACTACCAATCAGTTGCATTGTTGACTCATTTGTTTAAAGTCTCCATACAGTAATGCCACCTATAGCGGCCATGTAATGTTTAGTTGTTTAAGTTCTCTTTAAGATACTAACATCTTCACACTTTATAATTAATAAACCGATATATCTTTTAATTTGCCTTTTTTATTTTCAAAGTAAACTTTATTGATCGCGAATATAAGGTTATATCAGTAAGTTACAAAAGCTACAGTCAGGATAAATTTCAAGTGACATATATACTTAGATTCCATTTTTTTACCATAAAATAAATTCAAACATGATAAAACAGTGCTAAAAAGTATCTGCAAGAGAATAAATTTAAGCCCAAAAGTAATCAAAATACCATTCAGAATTATGCAGTCTTTCAAACAATTTTGAAGAAATATTAAAAAAAAGTCTGATTAATTTGCTTTTCAGTTCTTATTTTAGATTTCTATTTTGTGCCATTCATTGTGCACCAGTGACTACATATACTCTTATCATGATTATCATTATATCATTTAGGTAATACACAATAACAATGAATAGCTTCATGAATACATTATATTTAGTTTTAAATCATAGTGAAATGCTTAACGAATAGCTTTTCGGTTCTGCAGCCTGTGATTGCATGCAAAAGCTTTCATTTTGCTTTTTATATTGATATACCATTTTTTCACTATAGAACAAAGTAATTTCTCATTTTCATCAATAGATATTAAAAGTATCAAACTAGCACCATCAAGTGAAAGCCTTCATAATCAATGGATGCAGGAAGATTTATGTATAAATTCCTATCTAATGCCTACTCATGTGATGTTTTGATGGTTTTATACCTATTTTTCCCTTACGCTAATGGTGACTGTGGTTTTTGAAAAATCAAAGACACTAAAATATATAGACGCTGAATTGAGTTCAGATTTATATGACTATACAAGTGAAGGAACTTGGGTTAGAAACGTTATGGTATTTTCATCTTGGGCTTCTAGCTTTATAGTTAACCAAATAGGTAAATGGTGACAGATGTAGAATTGCATTGGATCATGAGATCTAAGTAGAGTACTCTCAAATCTAAACCTCTCACTGATAAAAACCTCAAGCTAGAAACTAGTCTGGAGATGTTGGATGAGTAAACACTAGATAGGATTTATGCACAAACCTTCCTGCATCCACTGATTATGAAGACTTGCACTTTGTGGCACTACTGTATGGAGAGCTTGCTACTCTTATTAATAGCATATGTAAACATATGTAATGGTTATCATGCAATAGATATTAGTTGTGTTTTTTTTTCTGATTTATTTAGCAAAACTTTTTAAAATCTTTTTCTCATTCTGTATATGTACATTGATTTTTCTGTTAGAAATTCATCGTTTAAGATTGTATGACAAAATTTCTTTAATATTTTGTTTTGAAGACATATATTTTTAAGGGTTTGCTGTATATAATATATATGTATGTGTTTTATAAATAAAGTGAATATATCATTTTCCCACTAGGCTATAAATTAAAAGCACTCTCAATGTTGATCAAAGTTGAGATTGATTTTAATTCATAACCTCGGGGGAAAAGAGATCTACTCCCTTTATTTACATATCATCATTATTTTCAACCATTATTAAAAGACTTTTAGATAAAGATCTCTTCGTTCAATCCATTTTCTCCAATCTCTAGCCTCTCTTCTCCATACCACTGCCACACACTTCTTTCTTTTATCCATCCATCTGACAAGTGATCAGTTTTAGGTCTTTTACAATCTTTTGAAATTCAATTTAGGATTTCAACTGTCCATTTATAATAATGTCTTCTATCAATACTGTCCAGTTCAACTCCACTTCTGTCTTTTAATTCTTTCAACAATGTCAGTAACATCTGTTTTTTCTCTTATCCATGTATTTCATTTTCGATCTTTTCTTGTTATACCTAACATGAAACTTTACATACTTTTTGAGTGTTCTGAAGTCTCTGTATTACTCTTCTGTTAATTGTCCAAGTCTCAGATCCAAAAGTAAGAACTGGTAAAACACATTTATTAAAAACTGTCTTTTTTAAATACATAAGCACATTTCCTTTTTATAATAAGATATTTCTAATAAAAGCACTCCAACCAAGTTTAATTTTATCATTAATTTCATCCATTATGTTTCCATTTGTAGTAATAATCTAACAAGGTATTTCTAGTTGTTAACTTCTTCTAATTCATCATTATCAAATTTTATTTTTAGTTTTTGGAGAAATTCATTGAACATTACTTTAACCTTTTTAACATTTACCTTTATCCCTACTTTCTTACTTTCATCTGATCACTCTTGTAACATTTCCTAAAACTCTGAAGCATTATTTGCAAAAACCTGCTACATCATCTGCAAAATCTAGATGACCTAAATAATCTCCATTTACTTTTACTTCTTTAGCTTCCCATTTTAATCCACAAAATACTTCTTGCTGCACTGATGTAAAATGTTTTGGAGATATTTAGAGTCATCCTGCCATTCACCTTTGTTAATGTTAAACTTTTTAGTATCGTTAGGTAATCTAATTGTTGCTGTTGCATTTTTATAAATATTCTTTCACAATATGACAATATCCTGGGTCTATACCTTGATGATTCAATGCTTTAATCACTAAATACATGCTTATAGAATTAAATGCCTGTTCATAATCTACAAATCCAAACCATAATGGCAAGTCACATTCATTGATCATTTCTATAACTTCTGTCAATACATGGATATAATTCACTGTATTAAAACCACTTTTAAATCCAGTTGTTCTTTTGATTGGTTAAAATCCAAAGTTTGCTGTAGACAAGTTGTAATTATTTTGGTAAAAAAAAATGTATAAAACTGATAAAAGATTTATAGGCCTGTAATTTGTAATATCTTCTTTATCACCTTTACTGCATTCTTATAATCATTTGGTATGTCTTTATTATTTAGATATTTGGTATATAACTATGACAAAAAATTTCTATTTCTTTATCTGCTTCTTTTAAGATATCGATAATAATTCAATTATTACCTGGAGCTTTTCTCTTTTTCATAAATTTAATTAAGTGTTTCACTTCTTCATTGAAAATGCTATGCAATTCATAAGATATATTAATTGTAGGAGGGACTTTTCCATGACCATCTATTTTTTTATTGCAGAAATAAATTTTCTATCAATACCAAAATGTTGTTTTACACTCTTGACATTTTTATTCTCTTCTATAGCCTTCATTGCTAATTCACATTTATACTTTTTTATATTATTATCAACTCTTTTCCATATCATTTTACAAAATTTGAGATTTTCAATCCTTCTTAATTCATCAATTTTCTATATTTAAATATTCCTTCTTTTCTTCATATTTTCTAGTCTCAGTAAAAATTTTACAGGTCAATTTCTGTTTTCTTTGTTGCAGTTTTTAAAGCATAATCAGTTATTTTTCTATTGATTTCATTCTTCCTATTGGTTTCATTTAAATCTGAATCCTGTTCAAGTTCACTTAATATTTGAAAACGATTTGAAAGTTTGAATTTAAATTCATTAGTCAGAAGATTAGGAATATTAACTATGAACCTTGTTTTTTTTAAATAATTGTTATCTCTCTGGTTTTGTATTGACTCTGTTTTATATCTAACTAATCAATTATCACTTCCTGTGCTGAATTTATTAAGAACATTGCAATCTTGAAATACATATTATCTGATAATCAAAATATAATCCAATTCTGCTATGCCTTCATTTGGAAGATTCTGTGTCTATTTCCATTTAAGATTTTTTTCAATAAAAAGAAGAATTCATAAAAGAAAGTTTTTATTTTTCTGCAATCTCCACAAATCTGTGTTCTGCCTCATTTCCATCACCATAACCAAATTTATCTACAGCACTTTCATCTTTCAATTGTTTACCAACTCTAGCATTAAAGTCTCACATAACACTTTTAAAATATTATTTGGTCTGATCAAAAGCCTTTTGTGCATCTAAATACAAATCTTCTATTTCTTGATCACTATGAGAACTTGTTGGAGCATAAACCTAAAATATCTGCATTTGGTATCTGCTATTAAGTTGAATACCTAATTTTGCCACTCTTTTCGATTCACCATCACTTTCCATATTATTGCGCTTTCACTTATTTATTTATAATAAACCTATTCCACTTATATTTTCAATATTTGCACCTTTGTAGTACAGTACATATTTTTTAAATGTATCGTCTCTCTTCACTTTTTCTTCTAACTTCACAAAGTCTTATAATGTTCCATTTAATATGAGATAGTTTTTCTTCCAATTCTTGCAATCTTACTTTCCCTTGAAAATGATCTGCAGTTGTAAGTAATAAATAAAAAGACATCACCAAATGACAGCCTGGGTTTACAATCAGAATATTCTTAACACCCTCCACCTTTGATTGCCAACCATTGCCTCAGGTGGTGACTTCACAGCCTCTTGGAAATAAAGGTCACAATTTATTGTGTCTGCTATAATTTTAAATATCTATTAGAAAAAAAAACCCTCACACACACATTCATTCTGCCTTAGAAAACTCAGTTGACATTTTACTTAAGAGTTATCAAAAAAACAACGTCCATGGTATTTTTTGATCTTAAATTTCAGAGGTAAAAGCCAATACACTCATCACACTGGGTAATGCATGTCAGTGAGAAACCCATCCATGTTCATATACTATATGATAATCACATAGTAATAACAACTGCAACGACAAAAAAAAAAGATAAAACATTCTTTGAATAGACAAATGCAAAAGCCTTTTCAACAGCCCATGATAGAAGAACAATAATAAAAAATATATTAGTCACCTGGTTAGATAATAGTCTACTGACCAATATTAATTGACTTTAGGGAATGGCTATGATCCATATAAACGAAATATATACTCTAAGCTTAATTGCATTAAAAAAATATCGAATTTTACCCAGCCTAGATTCAAACCTAAATTATATATTTGTCAGAAGGATGCTACCATTATACGATTAACAGTAATTTAAATCGAAGTTAAACAAAATCATGTAATATTTAGCATATATATAATTTGCAGATTTTTTAAAAACAGAATTCTCAAATATTGTTTATAACAATTTATTAAAAAAAAAATTAGAATTTGAAATGACAAATAAATTACTACCGAAAAAAATGTTGAACGAAATTTATATTAATTACTGCAGATGCTGATATTTTTGATTTAATTTTCGCAATTAATTTTTAAATGTTTCTAAATTGCTAGTACATTCTTGAAACAGGTCATTTGATTAGAAGAAGCATCCTGCGACAGAAGATAACACATCATTTAAAAAGATGGATGTTGTCATCTTTTCTGATGATGAGTCAGGCGGTTTGACTTCATGGGAAGTTCTTCCTGTGTTATCAGTAGTGATTGTCGGTAGAAACTAATATTCGAGATTTGAGATGGAAAAGCATTCAACTTGAGGAAGTGTTAATTTTAATGAAGATTTTATTGAAAACATATTCAAATTAAAAATGTTTCAGCATACCGCAGACATCGTCTCTTGGTTTTAATTGACTTTGATTAAGTATTTATTTATTATACATATTTAAATAAACGTAAGTACACACATATAATTTTAAACATGTTCATTTACATTCTCGTTTAAAAAAATAAACGTTGAAAAGTATTTTTAAGACGCAGAATAGTCTAAGAAAAATATTAAAAGTTTTAAATTTGTATTTAGAATTAATAACTTTTGCAAACTGTGTGAGGGGATGCATATATTTATAAGAGAATGGGAGAGGGAGAGGTTCGCTGTTTGCAGTTAATTGTTTCTCATCAAATGGATCACCTTTTGAATGCTTTTATTTAACTCAGAAATTCTATTTGGTCATTTATTTGTTGATTTTGGTCAAATCTTGTAAACAGTTTTTAACACACTTCCATTAGATATATTTTCTTCAAATTTTGAACACGTGTTTAGGTATCTATGACAATGTAATATGACGAAACGATATTTCACGCTAGTCCAGCCTACAGTGTTGGTGAATAACATCTTAAATCACATTGATATTAGTTCAGTAAACTTTCTGTGCTGCACAATAGGTGGCACTACGTATGCCTTTATTGAATTTCATTGCTAATACACTAAAAAATATGTACAGTTAATTAAAATAGAAGGGAAAAAATCAGTTGCAAAATATCTGAATGCTAAAAAATAAAATAATGTATATAAAAAATATTTTATAAAAAATACTTTAATTTTATAATTAATGCATTAAAATTCCAAACAAAATATTTATGTTTTAACTACAAATTGGACTGTTATATGTAACTTGAAATAAAAGGGTGGAGTGTTCATAAATTAATTAACTCAATCACTAAAATTAGTAATAAAATTAATTAATTTATGATTATTCTATGTTTTACTTCAAGTTACACATAACAACCCAAATTGTGGTTGAATATATATATATATTTAGTTTTTAATCTATTACTCATTAAATTCTATAAAACGTTTTTATAAAATATTTATAATTATATTGTTTATATTAATAATGTGGCTCTCAACTTTTCTAATGCCATAACTCTTTAATACAGTTCCTTATGTTATGGTGACCCCCAACCTTTCATTTTGTTACTGTTATGAATCGAAAATGTGTTTTCCAATGGTCTTAGGTGACTCCTGTGAAAGGGTTGTTCGATCCTCAAAGGGGTTGTGACCAGCTGGTTGAGAACCGCTGGTCTAATTGCAACTACAGTGCAACAAAACAGAAATAAGTTAAACAAGTAAAGCACATTTTAAACAGATTCTCATAATAGAAAAACTAAGGAAAATCTATCTGAAAGTTCTTAGAAGGTTTTATGCTTTCTATCTTTACTATGTTGCACCCACTAAGAATAACTACATATCCATTTACTAAATCAAAATTGATGATTAATTTGGTTAGTGTGGAATAATATTGACATACAAAGGTGTATATATATATATATATATATATATATATATATATACAGTAGAATTTGTGAATGAGGAGAAAATAACAAAGGCAAAAAAAAAAACGATTTTAAATCTCATCACCCACATTCTTATGATTTGAGAAAGAAGGAGCTCTGAGAAAAGTACTTGTTATTGTACTGAAACATCGGCTATTTAGCTATTATATTTTTACTATGTGGACGATCTTGGAAATAATACTATGAATTCATGATTCATCTGTGAAAATATTAGAATTAATATATATATTCTCACAGATAAATGATGAATTTATATTATTATTTCTGAGAGCTTCCATGTAGTAAAAATATAGAAGATAAATAGCTGATGATTCAGTACAATAACAAGTACTTTCTCTAGAACTTCTTTCTCAAATCATAAATGAATGATGAATTCATAGCATTATTTCTGAGAGCTTTCAGATAGTTAAAATATAATAGCTAAATAGCTGAAGTTTCAGTACAATAACAAATATTTTCCTTAGAGCTTCTTCTTTCTCAAATCATAACAATGTGTGTGATGAGATTTAAAATCATTGGTTTTTTTCCTTTGTTATTTTTCTCCTCATTTCTCAAATTCTATTGTGTGTGTGTATATATATATATATATATATGTGCCTTTGTATGTCAATATATAAAAATAAATAATTTACATTGTAGTGGTTTATCCAGATAATACTTAGAAAATTTTTAGGTTTGAACCAAGCTTATGATTTTTTTTTTTTCAAAAAATGAGTCCATACTAGCCAAGTTAATCATCGATTATAATTTGGCCAATGGATATTTAGTTATTCTTAGCTGGTGCAACATATATATATATATTGAAGCAATGGATCTGAAGTCCAATCCATGCTTCACATCTTCCTATAAACTTAATTAATATTGTAGACCTAAATTAAGTTTATAGTTCAATATCAGCAGGGTTTTGCATTAGAGTTAAAAATAATGATGCTTATTAAATGTGTATGACATTTAAATATTTTGTTTTAAATAAATTTCATTCTATTAAGAAAAAGTGCTTAACCTATTAGTCAAACATATATATACATCTAGCGTATATATATGAGTTAATGCAAAATTCTGCTGAAATAAAATGCTTATTCTACTATAAAAAAAAATAATAATATATTGTTGTTAAAATTTTGTTAAAATATTTAGTATGATTTGATTTTGAGATAAGCCTGCCAACATTTTCTAAAAGAATGTATAGTTTTAATTAGTGAGCCATTCAAGTGTAATTAAAGATGGCCTTCTCTTTCTTTCTTTTTAATTAAGAGAATTCAAACTTTGAAGTAAGAAAGTTAGAGTAAAAAAGTAAAGTTATTTTTAGAAAGTGTTGCTTTGAAACAAAGGAGCATGGGGAGGCTTATCAAGATCTCAGATCATACAAACAATAGAAGGTAGCTGACAGAGAGGGTATAAATAGAAGGGAGAACAAAAGATTGATTATTCAGATTTTTCTTTTTGAAGAATTCACATATTCAGATTTTGCTATTGGAAGAGTGATATCAGATTTTGCGATTGCAAGGCATTCAGATTTTGCTATTGCAAGTTTCAGTCAGATCTGCTATTGCAAAGTGCATTCAGATTTCTTTTTGGAGAAATCTTTCAGATTTGCTTCACATTTAGCTAAACTCCAAAAAGTCTACAATTATCGTCTACAAATCATGAAGAAGTTTGAACCTGCTCAAGCTAAAAATCGTATAAGTATGATGGATTCTAATATGCTCGGCTAGGCAAATAAATAGCTTTGCCTATCGCCGGGGTTCCTCAATACCAGAAAAATGCCGTAGTATTTACTTAATCATTATCTGAACTCTGTGCCGTGTCTGGAGAACTTTTCGTGAAACCATACTACATATTTTCATTGTCCGGACAAATACCTGTCGACGGTCGGATCAAGCCACGAACGCCGTAGGGAACATGACCAAGGAAAAGGGACGGTAATCGTATCTCCTCTATTGAACTATTTCTTATGCTACCTTTTGTTCATATATTTGTTTAATTGCTTCATTGAATTGATATGTATTTGCTATGTAACCATTTTTATTAGACGAGTCTTAATTATATATATATTGTGTGATCATCTATCTATATTTAACCTTTTTCCCTTCGCTATTCTTCCTTACTAACCTGTGTAAATATTTAATATCCCATTGCGGTTAAGTTTAATAGTTAATTTTTGTTCAGTAAAATCTCTTTCCAATTTTATTTATGTTTGTTAATTAAATACGAGCCAGTTTCTTTTGTGTGCCAACTTGATCTCTTTGATAACGCCTCTTTTGTCCGCCATTAGCTTTACGTATACCTGATTTAACTATATACGTTTTAAATAATTTTTAAACACTGTTTTTAGCGCAAAGCAATTAGAAATGCTTTGCGAAAGATTCTTTTTTTATCGTACGTTATCGAGAAGATTGAGTTGACAATTTTTATTAAAATTGGGAAAAGATTTAGACCGCAAACCTATTAATCCGTTTTTATTGTCTAATTATTTTGTTTCATTAATTTAGAGGAATAGCGGAGGCCATTATATCATTAGTCATATTTTAAAGCCATTAATTAAACATATTATTTAACTATCAAAAGCTTGAGTTTCCTAATCTTATTATAATGCTTTATATTACTTTTCAATGATCCAGGCACGCATAACGCAAAACACATATTCTTAGTACTTTTGCACATTTAACTATTTAGCTCCTTAGGATTTCCCGTCCATGTCTCTTCCGCTGTTGCTAAGCTTTGTGGCCGGTTGAAAAATAATTTATGTGTGGCTCAGATAGTGTTGTTCGGTTCATAATAGCTTCGAGACTCGACGAATAGGGCAGAGGTCATAGTATTCTTGATTAATATCTCGCGTATGGTTGGCCTTGAGGTACTTTCGCCTAGTATTCAAACTGGGTTAAATCAACATACATAATCTGACTGTCACAATATATATATATATAATTATTCAAAACAATACAATAATTAATACAGTAACAATATTTTAAACAAATATATACCAATTTAATAAATAATTCAAAAAATAGTTGTGGTATTTTAAATCAAAGTTGTGCAATATATAAATGGCTATGTTTTTGTGGAAAGGCATATATTGGGGAATCTCGATGTACATTGGAGAAAAGATCAAGGGAGCATTTGTTATTATATAAACGAGTGCAAAAATCAAGACAAGAGAATGTTAGAAATGATGATGTATCACCATCAGTATTTTTTGATCATAATGTAACATGTAATTATGGTTTTGATTTTGATTTTAATAAAGTTAAAATTCTGTGTATTGAAAGAAATAATAATAAATGCAAAATTAAAGAAGCTATGTTAATAAAAAGTGAAAAGCAACAATTGATAAATAGACAGACAGCCAATATAAAAATTAATGAATTGTGGGAAAATTGATGTATGACGTATTGCTTTTGTTTACATGTGTAACGGTTTTTTCTAATACAATTTGAGTCTAGTTGACAACGACTACATAGATAGTTGAAAGTACTTCTATTAAATTGGTATATATTTGTTTAAAATATTGTTACTGTATTAATTATTGTATTGTTTTGAATAATTATATATATTTTATTATAATTGGAATACAGACATTGATTAATAATTTATATATATATATATTGTAACGAGCACAGACGTTCGTTACATTGTTTTTTTTTTATATATATTATTAAACAAGTTAAAATAAAAAGTTCGCATTTAAAAACTTTCTTTAAAAATTGAAATTAAAATATCGTCTTAAACTCTTATATATTAAGTCGCACAGATAATGAAAAAATTATTAAAATAAAATTTTTATTAAAGAAAAAGGTATTTTTAAAACTAAATTTTAAAAAAGATTTGGAGATAAAATTATATCTTTAAATTTGTCTTGAAATATATTTTTGATTTGGAAAACAGGGTAATTAATTAGAAATGGAAATGATTGTTAATTGGTTAAATTAAAACCAGCCTTGAGCATTTAAATGTAATAACCTCAGTCAGATAGAAAAAAAAACAACAATAGAAACTGATTAGCCAATGAAAGAAATCCATTTTGGGAAATCGGACCTCAGCGAAAGAATCATCACTCCATGACGCAATGTTAATTCAATCCTTGACATTAATATAAAAAGGACAGGTTTTGGAAAGCTTGGTAGTTCAGTGAATGAGGAATAATTGATTATTGACGATGTAACAGCTAGGTGTTAGTGCTGGGGGGATTGAAAAAGACGCACAGTTTCAATCCCTTCAGTTCTGTAAGAAAGGAAGAAAAATGGGCCATCGTTTCTTCATTGAGGACCAATTACACTAAAAAAAAAAAATAAAAATCTCCAAAGGATAAATAAATCGATCAACCGGATACAAATCTTCGGACGACGTGGGAATTCACGTGCAAACGGCAAGGAATATACGAAGATGAACTATTTCAATAACCGTAAGACTTTAAAATTTATGAACAGTAAATTAAAAACTTTCCAGATTTAAATGATTTCAATATTATTCTATCTGACCAACATTATTTTATTAATTAGTTATAATTTTATTTAATGTATTTAATTTGTAAAATCATTTCCATTTATTTATTTATTTATGTAATTTTGTTCTGTAAGTTTTATTATGATTTTTGTTTTCCGTTAAATTAATTATAAAAATGTTAAACTTAAGTCGGGCGTGAATGGCTGTATCGATTTGTAAAGATATATTAAGGGAGGGTAATCTTGGGTTGTTCATTTCGTAGTTGAATTGGTTCAATGGATTGGATATATTTATGTAATTAGTAGGTGTAATATGAGATCCGCTACGGGCAGGATTATAGATATACGCCACACACCCTCTGTTTGCCTATGGATGGGTTTGTAAGTCGGCAGAATACCGCAGCCCATTCCTATGGAGTTTTTAGTTTATTGATCTACTTGCCCACAGATGTCACATCCCTGTGGGTGGAGAGTCAATGTCGTTTCTATTTCTACATATTGTTCAGATGTACATTCCTGACAATATTGTTGTGTTGTCGTATCATGCTACATTGAATACATGAATGTATCAGATGGATTGGCGCCAGTTGATTGCGAAATGTGTTGCCTAAGGTTAAGTAGGGATAGAATATTTTATTTTTAAATGCAAATCTATGTAGTCGATTCAGGCTCGATCCTAAATAAAACTATTAAATTTAAGTTATTTATAGACGCTTGCATGGATTGTTTATCGGTTAACTATGTTTTGCGTTTCATATTTGATCAAAATATATAGACATTCGATAAATAATGATACCTTACGGTGAGTATCTAAAAAATGTATTTATTCGGATGTCTTTTAAGTTATTGGTGACGATGCAAGTATCTTACAATGAATACTAGAGGGTTTCTTATAATTCCCTATGCAATTGTCAGTAATCAATAATTTTGTATTTTGATCGTTTATGTTTACTTTGAAATGTTTTTGACCGTTGAAATCTATGTAACCGATCTATAGCAACATATTAAACAGGTTTATAAGCCCATCTGTGCGAACTTGATTAAAAATGTAAATTTATAATATAATAGTAACTCAATGTAAATTAAAGTAAAATCAAAGTTAAAAAAAATGTTAAATGTTTAAATGTAAATCACTAAAATAATTTTAAACCTTATATATATGTGCATAAATAAATCTGTTTGTATGATAATTACTGGCAGTGGCTTACTTTATTCTTTTATATACTAGTAAATGATATTATTAAATCTCTGCTATTCCACTGAGCTAGTGACAATGGGCTAACGATCTAAATATGTAAATAAAGTGGAATCCTAACAGCGCGTATCTGCCTACTCTATAAATTTTTCTAGGCTCAAATGCCTAGATGGCGCCCTTTGGTAGTGCGGTGCGGTGCGATCTCCCACTTCGTTTGGATCATTATAATTGGCATCCCAAGTGTGGCCTTACCTCAGAGATTGACCCTGAGAAGGGGAATTAATGCTGAAATTTCCGATCTTTAATAAACCACAAATACCCTGAGCAAATTTTATCAAAATGAATGTTTTATCTGCTTACATAAGTCGGATATTTTTAAATTTTATAAAAGCACTGCCAGCAAGAAATTGCGCATATATATTAAATAAAAGAAAGTATAAATAATTTTAAAACTAATTTTTGTAAATTAAAAAGAAAATCAAAAGGTTGCATTGGATATGTCTTTTTTTGTTAATATATATTTATGCGTTAACGTGTATAGGCGCACAGCCACGGAAGTTTATGATCGAAATGTGGTACCTTACGATGAGTACCGTTGGGAATTTACGTCAGTGTAATCCTATTTATGCATTTCAATCAGTCATAAATAAGTTGGTGGTAGTTATAATTGTGCTGCAAATATACACGTATAAATCCATTATCTTGGAACATATTTATCTCAATGCAACCTTCCTAAATAAGTTAAATAATTTGTTTGTCATGCCGTAAGTAGAAATCAAATGGATAAAATAAAATAGAATTCTCGGGGGGAGGGGCGTTAACGTAAATGGTCCTTAGGTAGGCGATGGTCAACATTTTCTTTTTCTTTTTGTATATAGTTTTTTGTAAAATTATTAACTGAATGTTTGTAAATTTTGTTAATACCGTAATTACTAACCCTAAGTAAAATATTTTTTTTTTTTTGATCATTTTTTTTTAAGTAACTTTACTGATATGTAACGAGCACAGACGTTCGTTACATTGTTTTTTTTTATATATATATTATTAAACAAGTTAAAATAAAAAGTTCGCATTTAAAAACTTTCTTTAAAAATTGAAATTAAAATATCGTCTTAAACTCTTATATATTAAGTCGCACAGATAATGAAAAAATTATTAAAATAAAATTTTTATTAAAGAAAAAGGTATTTTTAAAACTAAATTTTAAAAAAGATTTGGAGATAAAATTATATCTTTAAATTTGTCTTGAAATATATTTTTGATTTGGAAAACAGGGTAATTAATTAGAAATGGAAATGATTGTTAATTGGTTAAATTAAAACCAGCCTTGAGCATTTAAATGTAATAACCTCAGTCAGATAGAAAAAAAAACAACAATAGAAACTGATTAGCCAATGAAAGAAATCCATTTTGGGAAATCGGACCTCAGCGAAAGAATCATCACTCCATGACGCAATGTTAATTCAATCCTTGACATTAATATAAAAAGGACAGGTTTTGGAAAGCTTGGTAGTTCAGTGAATGAGGAGTGATTGATTATTGACGATGTAACAGCTAGGTGTTAGTGCTGGGGGGATTGAAAAAGACGCACAGCTTCAATCCCTTCAGTTCTGTAAGAAAGGAAGAAAAATGGGCCATCGTTTCTTCATTGAGGACCAATTACACTAAAAAAAAAAAATAAAAATCTCCAAAGGATAAATAAATCGATCAACCGGATACAAATCTTCGGACGACGTGGGAATTCACGTGCAAACGGCAAGGAATATACGAAGATGAACTATTTCAATAACCGTAAGACTTTAAAATTTATGAACAGTAAATTAAAAACTTTCCAGATTTAAATGATTTCAATATTATTCTATCTGACCAACATTATTTTATTAATTAGTTATAATTTTATTTAATGTATTTAATTTGTAAAATCATTTCCATTTATTTATTTATTTATGTAATTTTGTTCTGTAAGTTTTATTATGATTTTTGTTTTCCGTTAAATTAATTATAAAAATGTTAAACTTAAGTCGGGCGTGAATGGCTGTATCGATTTGTAAAGATATATTAAGGGAGGGTAATCTTGGGTTGTTCATTTCGTAGTTGAATTGGTTCAATGGATTGGATATATTTATGTAATTAGTAGGTGTAATATGAGATCCGCTACGGGCAGGATTATAGATATACGCCACACACCCTCTGTTTGCCTATGGATGGGTTTGTAAGTCGGCAGAATACCGCAGCCCATTCCTATGGAGTTTTTAGTTTATTGATCTACTTGCCCACAGATGTCACATCCCTGTGGGTGGAGAGTCAATGTCGTTTCTATTTCTACATATTGTTCAGATGTACATTCCTGACAATATTGTTGTGTTGTCGTATCATGCTACATTGAATACATGAATGTATCAGATGGATTGGCGCCAGTTGATTGCGAAATGTGTTGCCTAAGGTTAAGTAGGGATAGAATATTTTATTTTTAAATGCAAATCTATGTAGTCGATTCAGGCTCGATCCTAAATAAAACTATTAAATTTAAGTTGTTTATAGACGCTTGCATGGATTGTTTATCGGTTAACTATGTTTTGCGTTTCATATTTGATCAAAATATATAGACATTCGATAAATAATGATACCTTACGGTGAGTATCTAAAAATGTATTTATTCGGATGTCTTTTAAGTTATTGGTGACGATGCAAGTATCTTATGATGAATACTAGAGGGTTTCTTATAATTCCCTATGCAATTGTCAGTAATCAATAATTTTGTATTTTGATCGTTTATGTTTACTTTGAAATGTTTTTGACCGTTGAAATCTATGTAACCGATCTATAGCAACATATTAAACAGGTTTATAAGCCCATCTGTGCGAACTTGATTAAAAATGTAAATTTATAATATAATAGTAACTCAATGTAAATTAAAGTAAAATCAAAGTTAAAAAAAATGTTAAATGTTTAAATGTAAATCACTAAAATAATTTTAAACCTTATATATATGTGCATAAATAAATCTGTTTGTATGATAATTACTGGCAGTGGCTTACTTTATTCTTTTATATACTAGTAAATGATATTATTAAATCTCTGCTATTCCACTGAGCTAGTGACAATGGGCTAACGATCTAAATATGTAAATAAAGTGGAATCCTAACAGCGCGTATCTGCCTACTCTATAAATTTTTCTAGGCTCAAATGCCTAGATGGCGCCCTTTGGTAGTGCGGTGCGGTGCGGTGCGATCTCCCACTTCGTTTGGATCGTTATAATATATATAAACAAACATTACAAGCATAAAGCTAAACTAGTCAATATATAATTAAAATTATCCAAATCCAAAATTCAATTAGTCCAGCATAAAAATAATATTAAAACACAACCAAAGGTTTCACTGCTACTTCTCAAGTGTAAAGAACTACAAAAACTATACAATATATATAATATTACCATTACCCACAAATCCATTCACTTCCCATCCACCCTTAATATTAAAAGAACTCTTAAATAAGTTAATTGCTTCAGAATAATAAATTTTCAATAATAAAGATTCTTTAATTCTTCTTTTGATTTCATTTCTCTCAAAGAAGACAACCTTAGCTTCATCAAAATTAATAGTGTGGCCTGTATCTTTTTCATGGACATACAAAGCAGAACTAAGATATCTATTTTTAACTCTACTTTTATGAACCTTTATCCTTTCATTTAAACTCAAACTACTCTGACCTATGTAGACCTTCTTACAAAATAAACAAGGGATAAAATATACTACACCAGGAATAGTCTTTCTATCAAAAATTTCTTTTGTATTATTTAATAAATTATTCAATGTAACACCCCTTTTCCAAGCAATTTTCTTATTTCCAAACAATTTACTATTTCTACATACAATTTTATAAGAAGACAATTTAAATGGAAAATAAAATCATATTTTTCTTTATCCTTTACATATATATATATATATATATAGTAAGAATATCAAGTCATACATCATGTGACTTAACTTAATAAGCTTGTAAATGAGCATGCTAGTAGCTCTAAACATGTTTTTTCCAATAAATTATTTATATACTTGCATTATATAGTTTTCTAAGATATTCAATGCCTTTTCTACTTTTTTGCTTTGCTTCTATTAATAAGATAATTAAATTGAATGAAGTATTGTAAAATGTACAAAGAAAAAGTCAAGTTTGCAGATATTTGACAGTATTTTAATTTGTATAAGAATGTGTCAATATAAAAATAGAAAGTTCACATTAAATTATGTACATATTTATTTGTAGTGCAGATCTGTTATTGAGGTTCCAAAATAATTTATATTAAGCAGACAAGCAATGGTAAACTGATGAAAATTAAATATTATTCTGCTTTCATCTAATTATGCATATAAATCTTTGAAAATCAAACTTTATATATCTACCAAATATATTAAATAACTTAAAAACTTAAATAAATTGAAAAGTATTTTTATACAGCATCAATGATTTTGATATTAGGGAAAAAGTATGCATCTATATAAACTATATTTACTGTAATAACAGGACTTAAAACTAGCAAACTCTTCTTCCAGTAGTGCCATGGTAATCATGATATTTTAGGATTTAATACCAACCCTGTTCATAGAATTATGGTAACCATGACAGTATAAAGCCAAAGATATCTAAAATGTATAAATATTAAGCTGGATTCAGATCATTGACTTGGATTGAAAACATTATTGTTTTTATTTTGGGCATAGTAGTTAACTAAATAGGTAAAAGGCAGCTGCTGGAGGGTTGCATTAGATCCAAAAGTTTAGATGCAGTGCTTTCAGATCCAATACTTCTCACTGATAAAAACCACAAGCTAGAAACTGATCTGGAGATATTGGATGGGTAGATACTCGATTTGGATTTCATGCTCAAGCCTTCTAGAATCTATTGATTAGTAGGGCTTCCACTGGGTGACCCTACTGTATGAAGAGTTTGCTAATATTTTAATAGTCTTTGTAAGCAAAGAAAATGTGATCATGTAATGTTTTAATGATTTAGTAATAGGACTTCAAGCTAATTATACATTCTGTTTGATACATAACTATTAAATTTTTCTAGTGTTTGCTATTTTAAAATGAATGCTTTCTGATATGTATTATTTTTCTATTTAAAAAACATTTAAAAAAACCTTTTATTCCAATAAACATTACATTTCCTATGCTTGCTTATAACTATTATTAAAATGGGCAAAACTCTCTATATGTATCATTACTCAATGCAAGACAGAGTAATCAATGGATGCCAGAAGACTTGTGCATAATATCCCCATCTAGTGCCTACTCATCCAATATTCCCAGCCTAGTTTCTGGCTTGAGACCTTTGTCAGTGAAGAGCCTTGGATCTTAGAACCCTGCACCTAGATCTTAGAATCTAATGCAACCCTCCAGCAGCCATGTTTTATCTCTACTTAACTACAAAACTATGTCTTAAATTGAAAACCCTATAATAAATTCAATCCAAGCTCATTAGTTATATAGTCATATATGTCAGAACTCAGTTCAGTAACTATACATTTTGGTGACTTTAGTTCTTTAATAACCATAGCCAGCACTATACTATTAGGCAGGATTGGTTTTAAGCCAATAAACATCACATGATCACCATTTCTTATGCTTGTTATAACTGTTATTAAAACAGGCAAAAATCTCTATACATGTTGCTACTCAATGCAAGCCAGAGTAATCAATGGATGACAGAAGTCTTGTGGGATTTTATGCACAAGCCTTCTGGCATCCATTGATTACTTTGGCTTGCACTGAGTGGCAATATGTATAGAGAGTTTTGCCTGTTTTAAAAACCTTTTGTTGGAGTTATTAAAATTAATTAACTAAACAATGAGAAAATGCAAAAAAAAAAAAAACATTGCTGAAGCTTAGTAATAAACTATAAATAATCTACATTTTATTATCAGATGTTTCCCAGTCAATCTTAACCTTTAGATATGTGCTCTGAAAATTAACTCTAGGCTTGCATTATGGAGTAAACATGAAGATTAAAAACAGAGGAAATTTAAGAATAATATAAAAAAATTCAGAAATTGGCAGCAATTGATTTTTATAAATTGTTAATGTTTTCTAATTTGTCAGATATAGACCATGAAAAGTATTTAAAGTAGAAAAATATTCTTAATTCAAAACTTTATTTACTAAAAAGAAGTTGAATTATTTACCAGACTGGATTGGATGCTAACATTATTTATCTACTATGGAAGGCAGGTTTGTACTCAATTTAAACTCAAGAAAGTGCTTTTATGCAGATAATATGAATTAATAGTTTAACTTCTTAAAAATTGAAATGAAAATTATTACCACACAACACTGTAAAGTTTTTACAATTTAAAATCTTCTTCCTTCTCGTAAATATTAAATAATTTGAATTTTTAAAATTGCACAAGACAGACAACCTCTTGAAAATATTACACATGAATCCTAAATATTTGAAGTACAGGCACTCTTCACATATCTGGAGCTTAATTGTAAATATAAGGGATTTGAACTCAGATTTTTCAAACACCCTTCAACTATCCACATTATCTCATATCACTGATGCACATGATCAAACATGTGTAGAAACAATCATACAGAAACGATCAATAATGATCGTTTCTATGTGTGTTTGATCATGTGTATCAGTGATATAAGATAGTTGAAGGTGCTTTAAAGTCTGAGTTCAAATCCCCTATATTTACATGAATCCTAAAGTAAAAGAAAAGAAAAAATAGTGAGTTTTAGTAGTTTGATGTTTGTTATTTTTCAAAAATTTTTGTCAAAGCATTGATGGTTGAGAGATCATCGCAGCCGCCTTACAAGCTGTTGTCCTGGGTTAGCGGGTTCACTTTCCATCTGTTGCTATGATATATGAGAAAAAAATTTTTTTTGTAACAATTTCATAAAGTTAAATTTTATAATTTTTAGTTACATTTCAAACATTTTTTTCTTGCATAAATATTAAATAATTAAGTTTTTTAAAGCTGAGTAAAAGAAACTCACTTATTTATAAACCTACAACAATGCAATTTGCTATTAATATCATTTGCTACAATTTTTTTATCAATTCCATACTGTTAAATTAAATTTAAATATTAAATTTAAATCTTTTTCCTCTCATAAATAGTAAGTAATTAATTTGTTAAATTATGAATAAAGAATTTTAGCTGTTTGTTCACCTACAACAATTAAAAATAGTACATTGCAATCATTGATAAAAACAATGATACAGTTTGTAAATAAAACGTTATTAATGGGTGAATATAATATTACATTATCAAATTATATAATATTAAACCTTTAAATTGCAAACTTACATATGGGAGAGTACCCCCAAAAAATCAAAATTCATTTATAAAATATATTTATTTGTATAATCTGAAATTTGGTCTTCTTCAAAATGCTATCCATTTTAATCCAATGGGGGGGGGGTACTCAAAATATTTTTTTAATGCTATCAGTATATCTGCTATTTTTGTTTCACATCTTCAACATCAGAAAAATCTGTTCATTCAATGTCTCTTTTCATCAGAGGAAATAAGAAAAAGCACTTATGATAAGATTGCGTGAATATGGAGAACGGGGCAAAAAATATTTCATTTTTGATCAAAAATTGCTTAGCATTCAGCTCTATGTTGTCATGATTAAAGAACCAGTTACTTGGTTACCATAAATCATGCAATTTGGGATACAAATTCCAAATGCACAATTCATTTCATATCAAAAAAACAAACAAATGAGTATTGTCTTCACATTAGATTTCACTTCTGTATTTTTTAGAGTAAGAAATGGGACTTTTCTATAAGCTGAATTACTATTTTGTTTCTGAATCATAACTGTAGTTTTTTTTTTCATATGTCATATGTGTTGACCAGGGAGTGAACCTGGGCCAGCTGCTTGGAAGGCAGCTATGCTAACCACTAGGCCTCTAATGCTGTAGTTTTTAGAGTTTCTTCAAAGCACAGTATGCAGCTAAGTGATTTTCACTGTAGAGATAAGCTTGTGTTATACTCATGGCAGCTTCCTTGTTTATGTGAATCAGTCATCATAAGATAGAATTAATATTGACCAACTTATTGGGGGGAGGGGGATTTGTTTGAACAAAACACAACCTTCTCCAATAAGTCATCAAGTATATTCACTCAGACAGATTTCACTAACATTTATCTACTAGTGGAAGTCTGTATTATGATTATCCCATTCTTCAGAAGTCAATTCGAGTTTTTTTTTGGATATATATATATATATATAATATTTGTTTTTATTAAACATATTTCTCTTTTATTCCTATATCTTTTTGCCATTGACTATATTTTTATAGATCTTAATTCAGTGCAATTTTCTTATTAGATTATATAATCAAGATATCAGTTTTGATTGCTTAATAGTATTTCTCAGAATTTGTAATATGCTGAGAATAGTTTTAGAAACACTTTTAATTCAATAGTTTGTAAACCCTGAGGAAGGTTATTGAACAGTCAAAAGTGACAGCTTGATTAAAGAATATAATAAGGAAATTGCATTGCATTAAGAATGTGGGTATGGAACTGTTTAAATATTATTACCCTTTGTCCAAATTTTTGAATCATGGTTCTACATGAAATACATACATTTAGGATTATTGGTGTTTTTTACATGTGTGTGGTTAATGCGTATTGGTTGTTTGAGATGGAGTGGAGGATAAGTATATTGAAAATCCTAAGTTCAAATCCCTCTATTTACTATAATAAACATTCAGTATACTGAATGAATAGGTTAATTATATATTGCCTTGGAAATAGATTACATCATAGCATAAGTCTAGCCCATCCTCTCCTATTAACATAAATGGCAATATAATGGTCCAACAATATGAGGAGTTAGATTAATGTAATGTCTACATAGATTTGACTGGATGGTTGAATTGTTGGGTGAGAAGATTGAAGCCTGTCCATTAAAGTTTAAGGAATTTCTACCTTAATATAAACTGATCACTGATTGTATATATATATATATATATATATATATATAATCAGTGATATCTCCCACATATATATATATATATATATATATGTGGGTCATTGTGATCTGGCCCAACATGAGTGCTCGTTCTGCACCAAATATGTATACTGGTTATCATTTGTCTTTTTCACGTGTGTGTGACCATATGTATTGCTCATTTGAAATGAAATGGAGGATGACTTTAGATTGAAAATTCTAACTTCAAATCTCTATTTATTATTGCCCTTTGTTTTCGCAATCAAGCACTTAAAAAACAATGAAAGTGCAATTAGTAAAAACAATTGTAGGTTTTCAAAATGGAGAATTTGGAGGAAAGTAAAAAGGATGCAATCGGCAAATAAAATTGGTTAACCATGTTAAAATGTTGATAAGAATAAGTAAATATATAGTATTTGTAAGAAATTATAAGAAGAAAATTAATTGAAAATATACTGAAAAAAGGAATTGATAAACGATTTTCAGGACAGAGATTTTTGTAAATATTAAGAAGTCAAGCAGAATATACAGGTTTGAGAAAGGTGGTGTGTTTTCTTTTATGAGATTTTTTTAAGTACAAGTAATAAGAATGTTAGTGATATAAAGAAAGAGTTTTAGAATGCTTTTTCTCATTCTATAAACATATTTTTTCTGAATCAGTAATAGAAAAGGCAGTAATGATACTGAAAGCAACAATCTGAATAACCAAGAATATCTTGTGATTTTGTTTAAGAATAAGTGCATACAAACATAATTAATATTACGAAATGATATGAAAATCATTTAGTTATAAAAATACTAAAGAAGTTTATTATTATTCTCCTTAAACGAAGTCAAGAATATCTCAGCAATTATGCCCAGATAAACCTGTTAGCCATTTTATTTTCCATTCCTCACTCTAAATTTTCCCATATTCTGCTCCATCCCATTTCCACAACATAATCTTTGTCAACTCTATAACCTTTATATCTAAATCCCCTTTATCTTTTCCCAAACCCAGCATAAAAACCAATAATTGACTTTCTGTATAATCACTTTTTTCAAGGCAAAACTCACCAATGAAATATCTAAATAGCAGCGACGAAGCGTGACTTTTTTAGGGACGGAAGCACTACATCTTTTTTTTTTAATAATGTTTTTATTTACATGCCACAACAATTTTCACCCATTACAAAGGTCGTGTATAATTTAAAATGCGATTTGGTTTAAATTATATATCAATTTTATACTTTACTTTGCTTAGATCGCATAAATATAGGTATATTCCATGTACCACCATAATACACATATAGCGTCTTATTATTTGGCCGTTTGCTATTTTTTAAATTATTTTAAAATAATCTGTAAAAATTATATCATGCCACATCTGCGTTTACTATGGCAGGATGATGAAATCAAAATTTTATTAAAGACAATAAATGTTTGTCGAAATATATTTTAAGTTGAAAACAGGATTTAGTCAACCGTGTCAATTGCTAAAATCTTACGTGAAAGTAAATGGCCAAATATAAAAAAACATCCTGTTCTTGGATTAAAACAAAAGCTGGGAGTTATTTTGGTGTATAATAATATCAAATTTTAAAGCTGCTAATTGCTAATTTTACTGGAAAGTTTTTGTTTATTAAAAATGTAATTTTATCATGAGAAAGTGTAAATAGGCTGTTTTTGCTACATATATACTCAGTCAAATTTTAGAAATGTCTGCAAGCTGAATCCATGCCTGTTTGAATTTTAAGATGGCCGAGTAGTTAGATAGATTGTATTGTTTGTCATGCTTAAAGAACGGTTACCTTCATCTCCATCCTACTTGCTAAATTGGTACATAATCAACATAGTGGTCGATAACTTTCCTGATAGAAACCTATTGCAATAGTACTTCAGCTGTTGCCTATCCAGGAAACAAAGCCAAGATGCAAGCTACTGCCCAGGAGTTAAGTAATAACCTTCATGACTACTGTAAGACTTCTCGGACGGACTTTAATTATTAATTTTCAAAACTATAGTTGACACCCAGTTTAAAGTCTAATAGTTAGAATCTTTCTTTTACTTCAACCTGTAAAACCAATAATAAATACTTACTTGATTTACTGTAAAAAAGCTCTGTCAAATCTATTATCTCGAACCTGTTAAATCAACTCTGAATTCTATTTCATATATAATTGTTATAGTTTGCTTTGTTATACTAATAAATTATGATTTTAAGCATAGTTTTACTTAATAATAGAATACTGGCCAGTGAGATATTAATGAGACATTTAGTTATTTTCATTAATTCTGATCCTCTTAAATATGCTTTCCTTTTTATTAAATCTGATTAGAGATGCAAATTAATTGTTTATTAAATGAGGGTATTAATATATTTAAGTAACCCCTCTCTCTTTATAGCATATTTTAAATGCTTATAGAGAATGTGTGTAAGGCTAGTTTGACTAGTTTTCTCTATAAAATATGTTATTCGGGATTTATCCGAAACTAAGATAGCCTTTAGCTTGATGGATGACAATTTGCATCATTATTGAGCTATATTATTAGACTTGAATATTAGAGAAACTTTGTAAAATGGTCACAATATTATTACTGTAGTAATTAAATTATATTTCTGGATAGCATTGCAATTTATCACTTGGAAAAACATGATATTAAATAAATATTATATTGGCATATTAAATTCTCATATGCATAGATTATTCACTGAGCACAAAAGTCAGCTAATACATTTAAATGAGTCTGAACACTGTATTACCCTGGACTGATAACATTCCATTGTATAATGCCAGAAAACATCTATTTGATCTCAATGTGATCCCTAAATAGTGTAATTTAATTTATTTTGTTTTTCATTGCGAATAATTTTAATAAATATATTGTTAAATTTATCCTGTCTTCATTATTCTTTTATCATATCTCAATCCAATTTACTTACTTATTAATTATATTACCAAATATTATTATACTAAATGTCAATATTATATTAGCTTAGCCATTAATAGAAGTTTAGTCCAATTTAATGCAATGTGTGTGTGGTTGACTATAGGGTCTTATATTGTTCAGAGCTGGTTCATGATTAAAATTAAGGCCCATGTGTAATCTCAGAAATGTCTCTCACATCATGGTAAATCACAGAATACTGGTGAATGAGTTGGAGCTTGGTTTGGACTCTGGATCTTACCATCCCATTTTGATTGGTTTTAGTGTATTTTACCTGGACTCTGGATTTTGTTACCAAATGCTTTTAAAATTCTTAACTTTTAATTGTAAATTATAATTTAGCATTTGTGAACTTTTTATAATCAACATATAATGAATTGGTCAAACTCATTCCTTGCCATATATAAAAACAATTCAATTGTTGGTAAAAAAAAAAATTGGAAGTCAACAGAAATTTCATTCAAAAAATAATGAGTTTGAATTATTCATTCTTTTTTATGATAATCAGACCATGATTAGTTTAATTATAGATAATACTTTATTATCAATATATTTTTATCTTGCAAATCCTTTTAACATTCTTAAGTTTTAATTGTAAATTAGATTGTAGCATTGTGTGGACTTCTTATAATCAACCCATAATGAGTTGATCAAATTCATTTCTGGCCATATATAAAAACAATTCAACTGTTGGTAAAAAAGTTGAAAGTCAATGGAAATTTTATACAATAAAAAAAAAGTTTGAATAGTTCATTCTTTTTTTATGTTTAGCAAAATAATTGAGATTTTTTATTTTATGTTTTGCAAAAGAGCTTATATACACTAATGTACTTATTGTTCTTACTACACTATTGTATGTGCAACTTGTTGGATCGATTTTTTGAGGTTGAAAATGTACATATTTTAGTGAATTTTTTAAATTGAATTTTAATTAAAGCCTTTGAAAGTTTTAGTGAATTTTGCTACGGAAGTACTCATTCCATTCAATACATGAAAGCTTTATCCCTGCTAAACAGTCAAAAATAAATAAAATATTCTAACTTATTTATATGCTCAGGTATTTTTTGTTTTTAATTTTATCTAATTTTATAGTACTTTACTCTAGTCATTCATTTATACAGATTAAATACAGATTTAAATATATTTACTCAAATGTCACTCTTCTTTCTACTAAGGCCTAATTGTGCTTTTAAATGGAAAAAATTTTCATAAGCCATTTATACATTTACATTTTCATTGAATTCATCTATAATACACAATATGTTAATGGTAGTTTGCAAGTTCTTCTTTACTTTTACAGTGGACCTTTTAACTTTAGCTTATTCCTATCTCATTACAGATACATTTGAAACATATACTTTTTCAAGTAAGCCATACAGCACATGTTAGAACACTTAATAGAAGAGCAACACAGAGACATCAGACCACTCAAAGAAGTATGGAGAGATGCATGTTAGGAGTAACAAGAAGAGATCAAAAATGAAATATATGGATAAGAGAACAAACAGGTGTTATTGACTTCATTAAAAAAATTAAAAGACTGAAGTGGAGTCGAGCTAGACATATTGCTAGAAGAGATGATAATAGATGAACAATTGAAATCTTAAACTGGATTCCAAGAAATTGTAAAAGACACAGAAAGAGAGCACATATGAGATGGATGGATGAAATTAGAAAATGTGCAGGGATGATGTAGAGAAGAGAAGCTAAAGATTGGAGATGGTTTAAACTTGGAGAGACCTTCATCCTGCAGTGGATTGATAATGGTTGATGATGACACATTAAATCCATATGCACATTAATATTTTTTGAGATATTTAAACTTAACTTCGTATAATATCTACTTAAATATATTTCTAACTTCTGTTCCCTCACATGTTACTGAAACATATGATCAAAGATTATGTGAAAAAGATAATTGATAACAACAAATTCCATTTCGATAATATATTAATTATAAATAATAAAAATATTTATTGCATCATATTATATACCTGTGCATAGTTACTATATACTAAATTAATATTTTCAATATTGGCAATGCAGACAGTAAAATATATTTTACAAACAATTAATAAAATTGTATCTTTAATCTCTTAGACATCTTCTCTACTTATGAATTAAATATATTAAACTTTCTAAATAAAGAAAATATAAAAACAAAGACAATTTCAATATTTGGTGGTGTCTTATATGGAAAGTTTTCTGTTTAAAAATTAAGATTTAAAAAATAATTTGTCTTAAAGCATAATGGTCAATGCATACACATAACTATGCTCATGACTAGGGGCTGAGTCTGAGCTGAGAACACATCCATAAACGTTTTAGACCACAAATGTTTTTTTAGTAGAAAACTGTTAGATGATCATGAGTGTCATACAGTAGTGGTCAGGAAATGGGTATTTAGTTATTTTCATCTAAAGATCAATAATTCAGATTAATCTGGATTGGTCAGGTGAATCTCAATTAACTGATAGTAAACCCATAGGTATATAATTAGAAAGGACTTGAACTCAGATTTTCAAGTTCTCTACAACTATCCATTCAATCTTACATAACTGATACACATGATCACATGCATGTAAAAAAATAAATGATCTCCAATTTAGGTATTTCATAGTGAACCAGCAATCATCAGTTAATAGTTCAGATCACCAAGTCTCACACATATTAATAATCAGTGCTTAGTTTATATTAAGATAGCTGAAAATTGGGAGGGCAGAAAAGATTGAAGCTTGTCAATTAAAGTCTGAAGATTTTCTATTTTAATATAAACTGAGCACATATTATATGTGTGTGAGAGATAGTGATCTGGACTAACTGACAAGTGCTGGTTTAGCATAAAATACATATACTGAAGATTATTTATCTTTTTTATATGTATGTATTCATGGTATCCATTGTATAAGATGGAATAGATAGTTGTAGAGAACTTGAAAGTCTAAATACAAATCTCTTTTAATTAAATAATGTTTAGCATAGACAATATATATGTATTTAAACACTCTATCTCTATCTATCTTATATATATATATATATATATATATATATATATAATATACTGTATAGATAAATATTTAATTATACAATATATATATATATATATATATATATAATTGTATAATTAAATATTTATAAATACAGTAATTAGATGTATTTTTATATTGAACTATTTCCATCATCTAATATGTGTGTTGAATGTCTTTAGAAAAGTTTAATTTTATTTAAATATTCCAAATGCATTCAATTGTTAGTAATATCACAGCAAACAGGTTAATATATGCACCAACTGTTAGTAATATCACAGCAAACAGGCTGTGATATTACTAACAGTTAGTGCATATACTAAACTGTTTGCTGTGATATTACTAACAGTTGGTGCATATACTAACCTGTTTGCTGTGATATTACTAACAGTTGGTGCATATACTAACCTGTTTGCTGTGATATTACTAACAGTTGAATGCATTTGGAATATTTAAATAAAATTAAACTTTTCTAAAGACATTCAACACACATATTAGATGATGGAAATAGTCCAATATAAAAATACAGCTAGAACACCATCATCACAAATCTTCAGAAAAACAGTAATTAGATAATTAAAAATTTTATTCACTTAGGAACGCTTTTGATTATCTTAGTAATCTTTGTCAACTAACACTTTGAAAGGCTAACCTTCCCACAATTTTATGATCTTAACATTTTCTGCCTGCCTGTTAATTAAGTCATGTTTGTATTTGTATATTAGCATAGCTTCCTTTATTTTCCTTTTATTGTTATTTTTTTTAATTTGCAATATTTTTACATTATTAAAATTGAAGTCAAAACCATAAATACATGACTTATTATGGCCATAAAAAACAGATGCTGAAATATTATTATCTACTTTACAATTTTGTTTCGATTTCTGAACCCGTTTTAATAACAGCAAGTGTTCTTTAGTTTTTTTTTTGTAACATACATCTTGATTCACCTATGTATACACTACCACACCTACATATCCTTTTATAAATGACATAATTTTTATTTATAAATGAGGTTTTATTTTTAGAGTTATTTATTAATTTGTTTAATGTAGGAGGTGTGTAAAATGCAATATCACATATACCTTTATAAATTTTCCTTATAAAATTTACTTGATCATTCAAAATATATGGTAATGATATCCATATTTTTTATTGACAGGAGAATCAATATTATTATTAAAATTGTTATTCTTATATTTTGTATTAATACAAAAAATATTCATAAAATATTCAGAAAATATTCATATGCTGATTTACTAAATCTCTTTCTATTTCAAAGTTGTTCAATCAATTTGAAGATAATATGATGAAAATATATCAAGCAATTCTTATCCTTCAGTATATTAGTAATCATTTAGACTTTTAGAACATGGGACACATGTTGCATGGTTTTCTCTTGTATTTGATAATAAAAAGTACAAAGATGTAATGATAATGGTTCAGTAATTTTTTATATGTCATTAAATTTCTTCCCCAAAGCATCATGTGTAAAACATAGCAATCAAAATTTTTTCTTAGCTGTTTGATAATATAATATACCTATTCTTACAGTAAAATTATATTTAGAAAGCAATTTGTTGTGACATTATCTTCCTTAAATAAGGTTCCATAACATTTATTGACTATCAACAACTGATGCACATTCTATGAGAGCAATATGAACTGAGATATTCTTTTAAAGTGAAGCTGTGTTTTTCTTCACAGTTAATTAATTAACAGCAAGTGTAGATAATAATACTCAATGTTCAAAAAATACGTAAAATTTTATTGCTTTGAACTTGATATTTTTATACTAAATATTTCCTATTGTTTGAAACTATGTTTGTATGTAATACAGTCAAGTTAAACAAATCTGTCTTTCTTTATTACTCTAATGATGCTTGATTTATGCAACTTAATCAATCTGACAGTTTCAACTGACTAACAGACTTTTTCAGAGCTATTTCTTCTTATCCAGTTTTTCAAATCTAAAGAAATCTGTCAATAAGTCCAAATTGTCAAGTTGATTTAAATCAAAATTGTCAGATTGATTAAGTTAAATAAAAGAAGCATTGTTAAATTAATACTACCAGGTTAGCATTTAAAAACAAATACGAATTCATATTCAGCAGGCACAATTCTCCATACAGTAGCGCCACTCTGTGCAAGCCAGAATAATCAATGGATGCCAGAAGGCTTTTTCATAAAATCCCTATCTAATTGCACTGAGTGATACCACTGTATGAAGAGTTTTGTCTGTTGAATAAGTTATGAGCAAGCATAAGAAACAGTGATCATGTGATGAATTCAGATTTACTTATAAATAGTTTTAGAAAAACTTATGAACCCACATTTTTAATATACACTGCCATTACTGCATTATAAAATTATGATTTATTTATCTATCTTAAAGTTAGGTAATCATTGTGTGACATTTATTAACAAAGTACACCGAATGAACAGGTCAACATTTTTTATTGGGTTGGAAATCAAACATTTTCATATTATAAGATGTGATATGTTGGAGTATTTCCATCATTTATGAGTGAATGTTAAATGTATCGAAAATTTTAAACTTTATTTAAACTTTCCAAATACATCAACTTGTTAGTAATAACACACAAATAGACAATACAAGTTGATGTATTTGGAAAGTTTAAATAAAGTTTAAAATTTTCGATACATTTAACATTCACTCATAAATGATGGAAATACTCCAACATATCACATCTTATAATATACCATCATTACAAACCTTCAGACATATTTTCATATTACTTTTAAAACAAGTAATCGATATATAGATATATGTCTGTTTGAACATCGTTTGAACTCACTTTGTGATTTAAAAAAAATACATAAAGTTTGTTTTTATATTTAAAAAAAAAAATTATTGATATGATGAGGTTGTTAACTTTAAAAAGCACTGCATAAGTAGTCATTATTGAAAACATGAGAAAAATAATAATAAAAATACAAGGAATTTTACTTTTGTTTTAAATTGTTAAGTAATTTATGCAGTAATAGTAATAATATTTATATTATTTGGTAGCACTGTAAAAATAAAAGTTGACAATAAATTAAAATTTCTAAACTTATATTTTGCTGGAATCTAACTGCTCTTTTCATAGAACAAATATATATAGCATGCTATATTTAGTGAATTCTTTATGTTATTAACCTTACACTTAAATGGATTTGGTTTATGCAATTTATTAATTGCTTATTATTAGAACTGCAGAAGTTGATTAATAGCTATACTAACAATATAGATTTTTCTATATGTATACCTAGTTGGTCGCATCGTTGATTAAAGTTCTTATTCTACTTGTAACATTAAAATAAAATTCTAAATTAGCGGTTCACTATATGAGCAAAATTTCCCCGTTGTGTGGTGATATAACAGTTTTATTATGGAAATTTATTATATAGGAGTTTTTAATTCAGACTTTCACGTGACCCTAAATCATGTGACCCTAAATCATCCATGCTATCTCATATCACTGGTGTACTTGATCACGCACATGTTAAAAAGATAAGTAATCACCAATATATGTATTTCATGCTAAACCAGCACTCGTCAGTTGGTCCAGATTATCATCTCCACACATATATACAATCAAAGCTCAGCTTATATTAAGATAACCAATCTTCATACTTTAATGGACAGGTTTTAAACCACCCCGCCCCACAACTCTTCAGCCATCCATTGGATTATATCCTGTACATGAGGGGTCAGAGTAACTTGTGGTCAACATGGGTAGGATAAGAAGATTGGCACTAAGGTGGACTTTGAGCATTCCATTATTAGGTTTGCAATAAAATGGATGGCTGAAGAGTTGCAGCATGGAGTGTTTTGAAACCTGTCCATTAAAGTATGAAGACTGGCTATCTTAATATAAGCTGAGCTTTGATTGTGTGTATATATATATATATATATATATATATATATATATATACATATACATACATATATATATATATATATATATATGTGGAGATAATAATCTGGACCAACTGATGAGTGCTGGTTTAGCACAAAATACAAAATATGTATATTGATGATTACTTATCTTTTTGACATGTGTGTGATCAAGTGTATCAGCAATATGAGATAGCATAGATGATTGAGGTCATGTGAAAGTGTGAGTTCAAACACCTATATATTACATATATAAGTGCAGGTGTGACAAAGTCTGTACTGTAGGAAAAAAATTCACATAGGAATTTAGATAATATAAAAAAGTATTCATATATACAAAAATAATATTTTTGAGGAAATAAAAATAATTGTATTTGATCAATACTAGCCACTGATATTGCCAAAATAGATGCATGATACTGTCAATCTCATCATCACTTGACTTATTAATCATTTAACCCTTAATCAAAGAGCTAGTTATCATTTTATAATTTACAATGTCTTTTTTCTATTCAAAATGATTAAATTAACTTAATTTCCTCATCCAATTTTAAATATTTTTTTATTATATTTTATTTAAAATTTTCTTTTTTTATAGTCTTATACCCAGCCCATACACATATCATATACTAAAATGCAATTAAATCAGTTGTTTTTATACTATATCTCTTTTTGATAATTCCATTATATGGTAAGATTTGCTATAATAAATATATGTGATTCTGGTTATGCTATATCATTCATTTATTGTAGAGTGTGTACAAATACAAGTTTTTGGAGAGTAATTTCTTTCAGTAAGATTAAAACAAAATTACTATCCATTACAATAATTTAAACAAAAACAATTTAATATGAAATCAAAAATATAAATGTAAAAACACAAATAAAATTAATTCCAGTAATATCAATATATTTTTTTCTCATGTGTCATAGATCAGCCAGGAAGCAAACTCGCTATCCCGGGACAACTGCTTGTAAAGGAGCCATCACTGACCTCTCGACCACCAATGCTTGACAATCAATATAATATTTAAGTTTTAAACACTGCAAATATACAATTTTTGACTTTAGTAAAAACTAAAATATTTGAAAGCATAATATAAAGAGTATAACAAACCTATCCTCATAAAAATTATAAAAATTCACAGATAATTGATTTAGTCCTATTATAGTAAGAATTTTTCCTTTCTTACTTAAAATTATTTCTGTTTTGATATTATTAACTTTCAGGGGGTGGATATCTTAGTGCAACTTATATTAATAACGAGGTACTTGTGACTTTTCTGGCAATCCAAGATTACAGCCTGTATTTTTGATAAATACACAGCTTCAAGGACCAAAGATGTGTTCGTTGTTAAATTAAAAAAAAAAAGGAATAAATTCTGATAAATTTCATTAAGAAGCTTTTTTTCAATTATTTTTTATACTTATATTATAAATGGGAAGTATGAAATTCTCTTATCATTTCTAGACTTTGGTTCAATCAGCATGTTTCTTTTTGTTAGCATCTTTTTTGGTAAATTGTCATATTGATAAAAATTTGGGACCTCTCTGTCACAGAACATGATCTAGTGAACTATTTCCAAAGATACAGGATCCTGCCCTCCTGAAAAGCGTGCATTAATGGTCATAATATGATGACATACTGCCACCATGAATAAAGTGTATATATTGTATTTATATTTTTTTTTCATTTTTCTGTTAATAAGTTAATTCAGAAAAAGGGAAACTAATTTGTACATATTATAATTAATTTTTTCACAATGATTTTTTGTTTTAAATAACAGTAATAAAAAAATGTAAATATTAAATATGACTTTTACTAGCTGGCATTTTTTTATAAATATTTGGATGAGGGTGGGACTGTAATATTTATCAAAAAAATACAGGACGCCATCTTGGTTTACCAGAAAACTCACAAGTAAAAATAAAAATCATAAAAATTCACAAGTTATTTTATATAAAGGACTTCTGCTTCATCACTTGAATATATGAAATAAATTAAATAAATAAGTCTGGCAAAATATGAAGAAGATATCTGATGCTTTATATTAGAGAGAAGACCCTAAAATATATATTTAAAAGCTTGCATTTTGTTAACCAATGGTGTTTAACATAGCATTTGCAGTTATTGAAAGTTAAAACAGGCAAAACTAACTATACATATTGCCACACACAGCAAGCTAGAGTAAACAGTGGATGCCAGAAGGCTTGTGCATAAAATCCCCATCTAGTGCCTACTCATCCAATATCCCCAGACTAGTTTCTGGCTTGTGGCCTTCATCAGTGAGGAGCCTTAAATCTGAGTAGGCACTAGATGGGAATTTTATGCACAAGCCTTCTGGCATGCATTGATTACTCTAGCTAGCTGTGTGTGGCAATACGTATAGTAAGTTTTGCCTGTTTTAGCAACAGTTATACACAAGCATAAGAGGTGGTGGTCATGTGATGTTTATTGAAAGTTGTATCACTTTTTCATTGGAATGTTTTTTGTGATGGTAATTTTAAAACATTTTAACTCTGCTTTTCATGCACATAATTAAATTATTGTGTGCACTGTACATAATAATTTTAAAATATATACAGATTTTTAGCACTAAAAAAAAAAAAAAACAGTTAAGTGAATTGCATTGCCAACTTAAGCTTTATAAAATGTAACAAAGATGTCTGCCTTTCTACCATTTATTATATTTATATTTATTGTACAAATTTTAACTTAGTGATAAAAAATGTTGACTATACAATTGATTATTATAAAAGCCTTGTTGTTGGCAAACCTTATTCTATTTATTGGATAATTTGAAAGCAATTGTTATTACTGCAAACAGACAATTTCTTTCTGTTTAATAATAGTGGACATTGCTGAAAAACAATTAGCATTTTGAATAATCTAGTTTTTCCAAAAGATTATTTAAATACTTTTAAAATGTCAAGCATTAGTGGTCGAGTAGTCAGCACAGCTGCCTTACAAGCAGTTGTCCCAGGTTCGCAGGTTCACTTCCAGGTCGATGCTATGACACATGAGAAAAAAATAACTTTTAAAATGCCAGTTCTATTTATCACTCTAAAATCTAAAATTTCAAATCATTTACATTAATATGATTTATTAAATGCATAATACTAATACATTACATTATTATAAAATTCTTCAGGGCCTTTAAAACTGTGTTGCATGATAAAACTATTAATTGTGGAGGCTTATATTATATAGATAGTAATAATAATTATAAATGTTATAAATATGAAAGACAATTTATTAAATAAACAATATAATTGTGTTAGTATACATAAATTATGAAAAGTTGGGCATTGTTTGACTTTAATGAGATTTTATTTTTTTAAATGTTAACTGTTAAATGCTATTCAAGATGACATATATGCCAAAAGCTGGCTATATGAGTATGTGTTGTTTCTGTATTTTAAATATTGTAAAATTTATCCCAGAGTTTTTTGTTTATATATATATATATGTTTAAAAGGTGATATTATATGAACTAGTTGTTAGAAAAAATGTAAATTCATAAAATTATTCAACTGAGTCAAAAAGAAAAAAAGAACGCAAGTTGAAATAATAAAATTATGCAGTATAACAAAAATAAACGATTAACAGTGTCTAAACATTAAAAGTTGTTAGTAATTTTATATTAGCAATTCAAAGTAATAAAATGTGATATTGTAAAACAAAAACTAATGTGCATATGTGAGAAGTTATTCGTATACCCATAGTATAAAAAAAAATGTCATATCACTTAAATAGCTAATTCATGAATCACTGAAATTTATCGACAATTTGGTGGATCTAAAACAAATGTGTTGCAATAATTAAATTGAATAAAGATTATTAAAATATTGTAATATGATAAAAGGTAAATTTAATATGTATTGTAGTATGAAATAATGAAAAAAAATCACATGATATTTAAAATAAAGATCAAGTTGTCAGTAACTAAATGAAAACTTTATCCTGCATTTAATTTTTATAAGTATCTCAAATACAGTTTTGGCACTTAAATATTATTGAAATTAATTTATAAATGGAATATTGGATATTATGAAATGGATTTGTTTGTAAAGAAAAAAGTTATTTTCTTTATTTAATAATTAAAAAAATAGCTAAAATGAGAATGTTATTCAGATACAGAAAAAGAAAGATGTTTCCTTTTGTGTTTACATTTATTAATTAAATGAGTCGTTAATAAAGACTGGCTAAAATTAAGACACATCATTTGGAAAGCAAATCAAAATGTTTTTTTCACTTTTCCATTTGTCAAGTGAGAAAAATGCATATATATAAAGAGATAAAGAATACTTGAGTTAGTCCTTAGTTGCCAATGAAGTTAATTGCCAGAGTAAAAATCATCAAGTATATAACTTCCCCTAAGAACTACAGAAGTGAATGCAAGAAAAAAGCAGTTAATTGGTGAAACAAAGTTAAGCCAACATTAGCATGCCATAAGATATTATTATCAACTATTTGTCACTCTGGAAAGTTATTCAGTACAAATATATGTTATAAAAGTAAGTACTAATTTTAAACCTTAAATGATGTACTTTTTACTATATGAAAATGTAAGTGCTGGTAGGAATAGTGAAAAAATTTCACCAAAGCTACAGATACAGAAATATTGCAACAGAAAAAAATGAACATTTAACCCCCCCCCCCCCAATAGAAAGATTGACATTTTCTTTATTTATTTTTTATGTGTTTTTACAAATATCAGATATTAAATAATGTAAATTTGTATTAGACATCTTACTAATTGATTGCAGATAATTAACAAGTGATTTGTGTAGAGTGTGTAATGCCTTATTTACATATGTTTAGTTTCATTTAAGAGTGACGTTTTGTAAATTCTAGATAATTTCATTGACATCATTCATTCAGACATAGTAAACAGTGATTTAAAGTGATTGATTTATCCTCACGTGTTCATATCCAATACTTAAGATTTTCCCATATATAAGCATTTGGGTTGAATGAATAAGTGGATTCATTTTATTCATTTGCAAAGACTTTATCTTGTGTTGGAGATAAAAGTATTCATTTATTATTATTAACATAAGTAAAAAGCGCATGTTCGTTAGTTTGAAAGGCTAATCTTTAGTTTATTACAATTTATAAACAGAGCGCTAATGCCTAAAGAAGTTAAGTGAGTAAAAGTAAATGTGCTAGTAAATCCATCTAAAGATACAGATATTCATTCTATAAGGATGCTTTATGTTTTTGTATAGAAACAGTGTGATTTTTGTTTAATATTTGCAAGGCAAAACTCTCCATACAGTAGTGCCACCCTGTGCCAACCAGAGTAATCTATGGATGCCAGAAGGCTTGTGCATAAAATCCCTATCTAGTGCCTACTCATCTAATATCCCCAGACTAGTTTCTGGCTTGTGGCCTTAAGCCAGAAACTAGTCTGGGGATATTAGATGAGTAGGCACTAGATAGGGATTTTATACACAAGCCCCATAGCATCCATTGATTACTCTGGTTGGCACAGGGTGGCACTACTGTATGGAGTGTTTTGCCTTGTTTGTTAACAATTATGTGCTAGTATAAGAGATGGAGATCTTGTGAAATTTTTTATTTTATTAAAGTGTTATTTTAAATTTAAGAACAGTAGTTATATCCATTTTTCATTTCATTTTTAACCTGTTTGCCAATGGTGGTATCAGAAGATGTAGAAAAAAATTTAATTGCAAAACAAATAAAGCTACTTTGTGTTAACCAATGTTATTTTTATGCTCAGTCTAAAGAAATAAATAAGTACAATTTATCATTATTTTTCACCATTATTCATCCACTGAAGGATGAAAATCTCTCCAAGTTCAATTCATCTTTTCTGATCTCTAGCCTCATTTTTTTATATCAACCCAATATATTTCCCTATTTCATCTAATCATCTCATATGTGGCCTTTCTGTAGATTTTCTACAATATCTTTGAATCTGATTTAAGATTTTAACTGACCATCTATTATTATCTCTTTGTGAAATATATCCAGCTCAACTAAACTTCAGTCTCTCAATTTTTTCAATGATATCAGTAACACCTGTTTGTTCGCTCACCTATGTATTTCATTTTTGATTTCTTCTTATTACTTTTAATATACATCTCTACATATGTTGTTGAATGATCTGAAATCTCTGTATTGCTCTTCTATTAAAATGACAAAGTCTATGATCCATAAGAAAGAACCAGTAGCATACATTTATTAACAATCTTCCTTTTCAAATACATAGGCATATTTTCTTTTAATATTAAGTTATTTGTACCAGAAATACTCCAACCAAGTTTAATTCTATCATTTATCCATTGTGTTTCCACCTATTGTAATAATCTGACCAATGTATTTATTGTTATTAACTTCTTCTAACTCATCAGTGTCAATCTTTATTTTCTTATTTTGAGAAAATCTATTGAACATTACTTTAGTCTTTTTAACATTTACCTTCAATCCTACTATTTTACTTCCATCTGATATCTCTTACAACATTTCCTGATGTTCTAAAGCATTATTTGCAAAAAAAACAACTACTTCATCTGCAAAATTTAAATGACTTAAATAATCTCCATTTAAATTTACACCC
This sequence comes from Epiperipatus broadwayi, assembly GCA_028023455.1. Taxonomy (NCBI): domain Eukaryota; kingdom Metazoa; phylum Onychophora; class Udeonychophora; order Euonychophora; family Peripatidae; genus Epiperipatus; species Epiperipatus broadwayi. Next base: position 2,140,134 of record JAQFVV010012510.1, on the reverse strand, counting down.
TTTGCATCTCATTTTAATCCATAAAATATTTCTTGAAAAACAGCTATAAAAAGTTGGGAGATATGGAATCACCCTTTTATACACTCCTCTCAATGTTAATATTTTTAATATCATTATGTAATCTAATTGTTGCAATTGTATTTTTTATAAATATTCTTCAAAATATAACAATATCCTGGCTTGATGATCTAGAGCTTTAATCACTGGAAGAAATGCTTATAGAACCAAATGCCTTTTCATAATCTACAAATCCAAAGCATAATGGCAATGCATATTCATTGATCTTTTCTATAACTTCTCTCAATTCTTGGATATAATTCATTGTATAAAAAACACTTTTAAATCCAATTTGGTCTTTTGGTTGGTTAAAATTCAAAGTTTTCTTTAGATGAGTTATAATCATTCTCATAAAAAATTGTATAGAATTGATAAAAGACTGATAGGTTTGTAATTTCTATCTTTTTTATCATCTTTTTTAAATACTACATTGTTCCAAAAATCTGGTACATCTATTTTTTTCCATTTCTTCACCTGCTTCCTTTAAGATATCAATTGTAATTTCATTATTACCTGGAGCTTTTCCTTCTTTAGAAATTAAATAGCATATCTTATTTCTTTATTTAAAATCTTGGGTGATTCAGAAGATATAGCAGTTGTAGAAGATAATTTTTCTTATTTATAATTCTTGATAGAACTCTTCTACCCATTTCATGATGTCATCCCTCTTTTAAGTAATAGTATTATTTTTTTTTCTTATTGCAGAAATAAGTTTATTGCCAATACGAAGATGTTGTTTTACAATCTTGAGACTTTTATTCTCTTCTATAACTTTCCTTGCTAGCTCACAATTATAGTTTCTTATATTATTATCAACTCTTCTCACACTATTTTACAAAATTTGAGATATTCAATTCTTTTTAATGTGCCATTTTTATAATTTTTCATAGTTCTTCTTTTTTTCACTTTTCATAACTTGTCTTGTCTCAGTAGACTTTTACTAGTCAATTGCTGTTTTTTTTTTTAACTAGGTGTCTTTGTTGAAGTTTTTAAAAGTTTATCAGTTATCTTCCTATTGATTTCATTCAAATACTGACTCCTGTTCAAAATCTGCTAATATGTGAAAATGATTTGCAAGTTTTAATTTAAGTTTATTGGAGATGTTTCTGAAAATTAAGAATATCAATTGTGAATATTGTTTTTCTTAATTTTTGTCTCTAGTTTTGCATTAACATTATCTTACATGTGACTAATCTATGATCTCTTACAGTGTTGAATTATTAAAAACATTACCATCTCGAAGTATCTGTTTTCTGTTAGTCAAAATATAATCCAATTCTTATGTAACTTTATGATGCTTCCATGTCCATTTTTTCTATTTAACATTTTTCTCAAAAAAGAATTTATAATATAAAGTTTTTATTTTTCTGCAAACTCCACAAGTCTATTTCTTTTCTCATTTCTATCACCTTAATCAAATTTACCTACAACACTTTCATCTTTCAGTTGTTTTCCAATTCTAGCATTAAAGTCTCACATGACAATTTTACAATGTTGTTTGATCTAATCAAAAGCCTTGTGCATATCCAAATAAAACTCCTGTACTGTCTCAAAAGAATGAAAACTTGTTGGGGTATAAACTTAAATTATCTGCATTAATATCTGCTATTAAGTTGAATAACTAATCTTGAAACTCACTCTAATATACAATCAATCTTCACAATGAATCCTACTCCTTTTGCACTTCCAATGTTTGTGTCTTTATAATATAGCACAAGTCTACTTTTAAATTCAATTGTCTCTTCATTTTTCTTCTAACTTCACAAAATTCAATATTAATATTAGACAGTTCTTCATTCAATTCTTGCAATCATCCTTCACTTGAAAGTGAGTTGGAATTGTAAGTACCTAAGTAAAGAGTCATTATTAAATGACAGCCTGCGTCCATTATCAGGAGATTGGCTGGTGGCTTTAGAACTTTTTGTAAATAAGGGCCTTGATTTATTTTTGCTGCCATGATTGTAAATATCTATTAGAAAAAAAATTTTCATTCACACACATATTCATTCTGACTTCAGAAAATTCATCTAATATTTTGGTTAAGAACTATCATGCAACTGAGAAGAAATAACACGGTATTTCTTGATTTTAAACTCAGAAATAAAAAGCCAAATAAACTTACCATAATAGTTAATAAATGTTGATGATCATTCCATAAATATTCATATACTATATGAATAAATACATGGAGTGGACATTAGGAATTTGCCCCACTCAGTTTCATTAAGGACTTCAAGAGGAATCAAAGGATCTCTTTCAATTAACAGCAAATTCTTTTTGTTATTCACAAGACTATTACTGCTATGGAAATATAAACATTTCATTAGTATTATTTCATCAAAATTATATTTTTAGAAAATCACATTATGTAATATAAAGAGCATACCAATAGCTCAAACAAGGCCCCAGACCAATTGGTTCCAAGCTTATGGTTCACTTCAGTGAGGAGCTAGAACATTCAGACACTAGTAGCTAGGTGAGCCATAATCTCAAAACCATTTGGTCTGGGGATAAGAACATTCCAATAGAGATTTTAAACATTTTCTCTTACCACACTTATCAATTAAAAGCTTGTTGAGCTATTGGTACGCCCTCTATATTACATATTTGTAAATACAAGCTTATACAAGCAATGTCATGCTATATATAACTTGCTTTATTGATTACTAAAATCACATTATATAAGTTAATGATAAGAGATGGTTTTACTGATCCATCCAGTTACTGATCACTATTATACTAGATGAATTAAATTTTTATCTTAAACAGGAAGATATCAATACATCTTGTCATCATTTTTCTATTTTGTTCATGATGATGTACGAATATATAACTAACTATCTATGACTTCCCAACAAGTGACATGATCAACATATGATCAAATTCATAGTCAGCATTGATTGCTCATTTTATCAATTGGTAAATAATGATGCAACCATCACTTGATTGACAAATTACTTGGGGTGGATTGTTCTAAATTTGGAAAGTTTAAAGTTTAAAATTTTCTATACATTCAACATTCACTCTTAGATGATAGAAATAGTCCAACATATGACAATCTAATAATATACCATCATGACAAACCTTCAGGAAAATGCTAAGTACTTGGTATTGGTCCAATGCTATGTTGAAATTTAGACATTATGAAAAATTATATCTAAAACTGGCTAAAGTAGAAAATCATTTAAATCTTTTATGCAAATGTAAATCAGAAAAGATTGTTCCTAAGGGTTTGCAGTTAAAACTTTCTATTTCCTCCAAGAGAACTCAGAAGATTATTCAAGAGAGAAAATGAGACCTTATTGAAAGAAAGTATAAAGGTTCTGCAGTTCTTCAAGTATCAACATTGTGTTCCATTAGACATGAGGAATGTTTTCTACAAAATAAACTTACAGATGAAGATTTCTCAAGAATTTGTCAAGTGGTGAACGGATAATATTGTAGGTTGTATGAAAGGATAAAAGAACTTCAGAAGAAGCGTGTAAATCTATATGGGCAAATCAAAAATTGTACTGCTTCATCAGTGAAAAATATTAGTTCTAAATACCTTACTGATGCTGAATTATTAGTTGTCAAAAATGGTTTGAACTTTGCCATTATACCATGTACTGTCCCATTATTGGATCTAAGGTCAGTCACTGAGGAGGTGATCCAAAATTTACCTTAGAAGAAGCAGAAGAGTATGCAAAAGGACACTTAAAAGACATCAAATCATGTGATGAGAGCAAAGCTATTAAATCTCTCAAACAGGATACATCTATAATCATTCTTCCTGCTGACAAGGTAACTCTGCAGTTGTAATGGATAAAACTGATTATGATAACAAAATACTAGGTTTTTTCACAGCAGGCCAATACAAAAAACTAGCAAAAATTCAATTTCAAATACAAAAGTAAAATTACTAACATTACTCTGGGGGCCTTGCAGGTATATCAGTGGTTCAGAAAAAAAAATAACTTCATATTTCAGCAAGAGTCCTCACCTGTATGATCTACCTAAAATCCATAAAGTCAATGTTCCATTAAGGACTATTATTAATTCTGGAAATTCATCGTTAAAATTTGTCAAGATTTCTTCTGAAAGTTTTTAGTCCATTGGCATACAGAACACAATCCTTCATCAGGGATTCTAAGCATTTTGTAGAATTAATCAGGAATGTAAAAACGGAAAGAACTGACACATGTTAAGCTTTAATGTGGAGTCTATTTACAAATGTACCATGTGATGAGGCATTGTCAATTGTAAGGAAAAGATTATATGATGATAATAGTCTACAAACTATAACAAGTCTACCTATTGGTAGTATAATGGAATTATTAATATTCTGCATAACAACAGTATACTTTCAATATAATTCAGAATTCTTCCAACAAAATCAAGGGCTGGCCATGGGATAACTACCGTCACTGTTGCTGATCAATATTTACATTGAAGAACTTGAAACCACAACCATAAATACTACTCCAGGTCCACTTAAAGTGTGGCTATGGTAGGTTGATGATACATTTATGTTATGGCCACATGGTGAGATACAATTACAGTCATTCTGGATGCATATTACCAACATATCTCCTTCAATTAAATTCACAATAGAATTAGAACAAGAACTAAAATTTGGTATTCTTGGATGTTCATATGACAAAAGTCCCTCAAGACAAAGTAAAAACAACAGTATATAGGAAACCAACACACACTGGAAAGTACTTAGCATATGCATCCAATCATACAAAAAGCACTAAACATGGAATTATACTATCACTATACAACAGAGCAAAGGAGGTTTGTTCAGAAATCAGTGATTTAAAAAAAGAAAAGATTCTCATAGAATAAATACTTATGAAGAATGGTTATCCATCAGTAGTCATCAAGAAAAATATTTAATAGACAATACAAAGGGACACCAAACAGGAAAACAATTATTGGACTGTAGTGTTATTTATACATACCAGAAATGACAGACAAATTAAAGAAAATCTTTAGTCAATATAACATTAGAACAGCTTTCCAAAGCCATACCACACTTTGAGGAATTTTTACTTCTACTAAGTCTAAAATGGAAATGCTGAAGAACAAAAACTGCATCTATGAAATATCATGTGAATGTGGAAGAAAATATATTGGTGAGACATGTCACCTTGTTGAACAATGATTCAAAGAACAAAACTTAATGGTTAAAAGAGAAAAAACAGATTATCTACTGTAGTAGATCATATATGTAGTAATGATCATATGTTTAATTGGCAAACTACAAACATATTGAATAAAGAGGAAAAAATGCATAGAAGAAAATTCAAGAAAGCTGCTCATATAACAATGGTAAATAATTATATAAGTCAAACCAGTGTGACAATACACAATGTATAGAAGCCTCTAATTAATCTTGCTCTTAGGAAAAATTAATATTAAAAAAATACAACTAATTAACCTTGCTCTTGAAAAAAAATTGAAAGACACAGGAGAATTTGAACCAACTCTCATATATAAATATATCCAATTTCTACTATCTGTTGCCTATGACAGAATAATTGAGTTGGTTAGAGTGTTTACCTTAAATTCAATATCCAAGAATCCAAAGGTGTGAATTTAATTTCTATATGAATACTATTACTGTGCATATCAGGGCAGAACACCTGAAGAAGGATGGAGAATAATACTAATCAAAATGTTGTGTAATTACTAACCTGAATTGGTTATTTATGTGTTATTACTAACAAGTTGTTTGTATTTGAAGAGTTTAAATAAAATTTAAAAATTTCTATACACTCAACATTCAATCATAGATGATGGAAATAATCCAACATATCACATTTATCATCATCACACACTTTCATGTTGGAATAATAAATATCAATATAATAAATCAAATAATAACCATGAATGTCCAAAATGGGTCAACTTATTTTTTTTTTTAGAAATAAAATTTTTAAACATATTGTTTTAAAGCAAATTTAATTGTTAGTGTCTTATTTTATTTGTTCATCAATTCATCATACTTATACATATAAAAAATAATATTATCATATCCTGAGTACAATATCATGCATATTCTTCCTGAGCTTGAATCCTGAGTCGTAATGAGAAAGATTGATGAAACTGCACTGTGATGCCCTGAAACTTCCATATATGTTTCTCCCTTTTTTTCATGTCTGAGATCAAAGTTGGTCATGAATTAAGGATTTTAAGAATTTTAAACATTCCTATCATGCAAGGCCAAGTCTCATTCTGTTACAATATATCTCTATATAGGTGCTAAAATAATACAGAGAAGAAAGTATTTAAGGCAGGATTTACAAAAGAATGGAATATTTAAAATATATCCAAAATAATGCAAAACAGAATTGTATTGAAGGTAATACAAACAACTCAAAATTTTATAATTGAGATATATTCCAGAAAAGTAAAAATTAGGAATTTATGAGCTTTAAGAAATTATTACATAAAAATCAAGCTTCTTAAAAATAACAAAAATGAAGACCAAAGTCGCCAACAATCAACACAGAATAATAAACTTACTGCAGTAGTGACTTTAATAGATAAGTATCTTAAGATCTGAGTAACATAATGAATGACTCTAAGGAGAACTCAAATGTTTCAGAGACATGATGAAACATGAATTTAAAAATACTATTATTTAAAAGACTGTCATACTAAGTTAAATTTGGTTGAAAATTCTACATATAGTGCAGAAACCTTGAAAGAATCTAAAAGTGTCAAGTGTTGGTGGTCGAGCGGTTAGCCCAGCTGCCTTACAAGCAGTTGTCCTGGGTTAGCGGGTTTGCTTCCCAGCTGACACTACGACACATGGAAAAAAAAGAATCTAAAAGTGATGTTGAGGCTAAGCTAGGCTATAAAAAGAAGGTAGTTGCTGTAGAAAATTATATTTATTCTGAATCTTAGCAAATAAATATTGAAGAAAAGCCAAGGGAGGAAGATCATCTTTGATAGATCTTTGTAAAAATCTGAAGTAAAAGATTATCAATGTCCAGGCAAAAATTAAATATTTTAAAAAAGAAATTATTTCTAAACAGCAGGGTTTGATTTTTTAATAACCAACAGATAGAAGATGACAAAAATTATCAGAGATGTGGTCTTTATTTAATATTATGTATCAGAAATGAAATATAGCTTGTGAAAATAAAGCTGCTAATTTATCAGTTAGCCAGGCAAAGAAATTTAAAATTAATTCCAATAAATGAAAGATCAGTATAGAAACAAACTCTTTATAAATAGAAACTCTTTGTAACTATTAAATATAACTTATAGAAAAAGAAACAGAATATGACATAAAATACTAAGAAAGAAAAAGTCTAAAAGATAAAAAATAGTAAATGATTATAGCAATATCCTAAAATACCACTTAATATAAAAATGAAGGTTACTTTGTTAGTAAAGCACTAAACATCACATGATCACCATTTAATTTGACATTTACAGATAAGACTAGAAACACTTTGAAGTAGAACAATTATGTGTGTCAAGCATTGGTGATCGAAAGGTCAGTGACAGCTGCTTTGCAAGCAGTTGTTCCGGGTTAGCAGGTTCACTTCCCAGCTGATGCTATGACACATGAGAAAAAAAATTATGAGTAGTGGAAAAATAGAAATATTGATTGTAAAAGAAAAAAAATCATGTCAAGCATTGTTAGCCGAGAGATCATCGCACTCGCCTCACAAGCAAATAGTTGTTTGCAGATGGGTGTGGGTTCGTGTCCCGGGCGATGCTATGACATATGGGGGGAAAAAATCAATAAAAGTAGTGTGGTATTATTGATTTTGACAAAACACCTTTAAAGATAACTTGACTTTATCAGTTGTGATAAAACCCCATGAATTATAAACCATAATACTTAAAGTTGAAATGATAAATCACTTTATAAAAATTATGTCAGAGAAAGAAAAAACATTTAAGCATCAGAAAATGTCTAAGAAACCTTGACATAAAAAAACCTATTATTTGGCATCTTAAGGTAAAAAACTAAGCATCAGTAAGTTTCTGAAGGGAAGTTGCAGCATGGAAATGCATTATCTAGCTACTAAGCTTGTAAAGATAATATCTAACATCATTAAAGTCTGTATTAAGAGATTATAATGTAAATCAATTTAAAGCATTTGTAAATGTTAAAGAACTTGAATATAGAAGGAGAAAAAAACAACATTTTTTATAATGTCAAACATTATTTCTATATTTTGAAAAGCTTTACCAAGATAACAGATATGAGTCAGAAGTTATGTTATTTATAGTGATAAAAGTGAAATAAAGCATTAGAAATGTGCACACTTTTTAAAAGATTTTTTGGCAAATGTTTCTCATTTGATTGATCATCAAAGGTTGAAAGTCTGTGAATTCAAATTTATTAAGCAGGAAAAATGTGGAATTATATGTACCAAGCATATGCTTTTTAATAATAAAATCCTGTGGAAGAATCTCTCATCTTTTGTACTTCTATTTTGCCAGGCATAGAAATCATGGCTTATATATTCAAAACTATCAAGGAAATGATTCCCAGTTCAGTTATTAATTACGTAATTTTTTTTATAACCTATGATTGATCCATGGTAGATAGCATGATGTGTTTGCATATGATAAGGTTTATCATATTCCCAATTTACAACACTGAGATAACTGAAGCACACAGGCTTATTATATACCTGAGTTTATATGTGTAATATATAGGGTATATGAGCACAGACTTTCACATGACCCACCACACTCCACACTATCTCATAACACTGATACACTTGAACACATATATGTTGAAAAGATAAATAATCACCAATATACGTATTTCATGCTAAACCAGCAATCATCAGTTGGTCCAGATTACCATCTCTACACATATATGCTATAAGTGCTCAGATATATATTAAGATAGCCAATCCTCATACTTTAATGGACAGGCTTCAATCCACTCCACACTACAACTCTTCAACTGTCCATCCAATTGAAAATCTGATGATGGAACGCTCAAAAGCCACCCTAAGGCCAAGATTCTTATCACACCCATGTTGACCTAAAGTCAATCTGACCCCTCATACACAGGACATAATCCATTTAATACAAGGGATGGGCAGACATCTCTACTATGTAATAACTGAAACACACAGGCTTATAGCATATATGTGTAGAGATTGTAATCTGGACCAACTGATGATTGCTGGTTTAGCATGAAATACTTATATTGGTGATTATTTATCTTTTCAACATATACGTGTTCAAGTATATCAGTGTTATGAGATAGTGTGGAGAGTGGTGGGTCGTGTGAAAGTCTGTCCTCATATACCCTATATAACACTGAGATAATATAAATTGACTGAGGAAGTGTAGATTAATATTTCTAAATGCAAATCTGAGAAAAGGAAGAACATGACCTTTAGCATTATCAATGATGAAATTTCTAATGTGCAAATGTATTGAATCTTGTTGTATCTCTTAATCAACAATTGCTCTTAAAGTTAGAAATACTGGATATAAAAATATTAAATGTATAAAATTCATAAGGAATGGTTAAAATCCTTAAATAATTAATATCTAAACAAAAATACTAAAAAAAAAACTAATGAAAATTATTGATAAAGTATGAAAGAATAGTAATATATATCAGCAACGAGTCAAAATATTGAGTCAGGTAATAAAATCGGAAGAAGGTTTCAAACTCAAATTTATTCCTCATTTTTAGGAATGGAGAATATAACAATAGAATAATATAACCTGAATGAGAGTATGTTTATTTATGCTATATTTTGATCTGTCCTGGATCGATTTTAAAAAGTAAATTTTATGCTGATATTCCACTTATGATTTTCTTTTTGTTTAACTATATTTCCTACTGCTTATATATAGATCCGTTTCTTGTCTAACTACCTGTCTATTTAGCTAACTTGTCTTTCTTTTCAAAGTTGATTGATTAATATTTCCGTTTTGTGTTTGCTTTAACCTAAGATGGAAATAAAATGCTGTTATTTACAAGTAAGAGAATATTACGTTTTTACATTTAATCTTTATTACAATGTTTTATTTTACCAGTTAAAATGTGAAAAAATAACAAAAAGTAAATCTGATCGTCAACTTGTCAAAATACTGCCGACCGTTTTTTTTCTTTTACAGAAAAAGGGTTGAACTGTTTCTAAAAATGATTTCAAATATTAATTAAATGTAAAAAGGAATTTTTCAAGGAAATAAAATGTAAACTATTTATTTAAATATGTCTGTAATTTTTTTTTAATATAAAATAATGAAAAAGGAAGGAAATTAAACACATTAATTATATATATACAATTATTTTGAATATAAAAAAAATTATGGCGTAGTGGTAACGCATGCGTCTGCAACACTGTGACTTAGGATTCAAATCTGGGCGGGTAAACTTTTCAGATCCTAATTAAGTTTAAGGTTTTGTTTTCTAAAACCCTGTTCATAATCAATCCAGATAATGGTCATCTAATCCTTAGTAAATGACAAAATTAAAACAGAATGTATTTGAAAATCAATAATATCTTTTTTCTCACAATTTTCTCAAAAAATAGTAAATAAAAAAATGAGTTGAAGATTTGAACAGTTATCGATTTTTGTTTTACCCATCAATCTAATAATAACCAGATAATCTCATAATTTTCAGTTTTGAAAGGCTGTTTCGCCTTTATTTTCATTGCTTTTATAAATAGTTTAATAATATGTGGGGGAAAAAACTGAAATCTTTCCTGTTTCTTTTAAATATAATTTTGAACATAAAATAAACGTTTTTTTTATATATTAACAATTATTACTGATAATTGCTTAACTCTTACTTAGTAGTTTGTAATCTGTGTGTCCATTTTTTTACTTCAAAGTTTTAGTTGCAAGTTTATTGTCTTCAGCAAAAATATGCTAACCAAATTTTATATTAAATTCATAAATGGATGGCTGAAAAGTTGTGGGTTGGAGTAGTTTGAAGCCTGTCCATTAAAGTATAAAGATTGGCTATCTTAATATAAAGCTGAGCATTGATTATATATGTGTGTGAGGATAGTAATCAGGACCAACTGATGATTGCTGGTTTAGCATAAAATACGGAAATTGGTGATTATTTATTTTTTCAACAGTTTTTTTAAAGAAATCATTCTTAAATATTTATGAGAATTACAGATCATATTTAAGTGTTCAATCTAGAAAAAAAAATTATTCATCATAAAAAATCTTGTTTTTAGTGTAGAATTCAAATTACACTTCTCAGCAAAACTAATATTTTTTATTTTATTAATCTGACTTTACCATTTCAAGTCATCCAAACATAACAAATAAAATGATTTTTAAAACATCACACAGATTCTAATGCATTGAAGTCTTTTCCAACATCTCTTTTAATAAAAAATGGAGAATTATTCACCAGCTATTAATCAACTGAACATAATTTGAACAGTTTTTTATTCTTTAGATAAGTATAGCTATATACTTACTTATTTAATATTAAATGGCTGCTGGATTGGTTATATATCATTTATCCAGGGGGGGGGGGAATCCTGATTTGAATCTGATAAAATTTCAAAATTGTATTTCACGTGAATTTAAATCTCCAATTATGGCTTCATTATAATGATGTTCTTTACATAATCACTATCTCTTATACTAACACATAATTGTTATTAAACAAGGCAAAACTCTCCATACAGTAGTGCCACCCTGTGACAAACAGAGTAATCAATGGATGCCAGAAGGCTTGTGCATAAAATCCCTATCTAGTACCTACTTATCCAATATCCCCAGACTAGTTTCTGGCTTGTGGCCTTCGTCAGTGAGGAACCTTGAATCTGAGAGCACTACACCTAGATCTTAGGATTCAATGCAACCCTCTAGCAACCACATTTTAACTCTACTTAACTACAAAATCATGAGTTTTGCATTGTTTAATAACAATTATGTGCTAGTATAAGAGATAGTAATCATGTGATGTTTTACGGTTTAATACCGATCCTGCCTAATAGGATACTGGTGGCTATGGTTGTTAAAGAGATAAAAATGCCAAAATGTATGGGCCATATGACTATATAAGCTATTGAGCTTAGATTGAAAATATTATTGTGTTTTCAATTTCATTCTCATGGTTTTGTAGTTAAGTAGAAATAAAAGGTGGCTGCTGGAGAGTTGCATCAGATCCTAAGATCTAGGTGCAGTGCTCTCAGATGCAAGGTTTCTCAATGATGAAGGCCACAAGCCAGAAACTAGTCTGGGGATATTGGATGAGAAGGCACTAGATAGGGATTTTATGCACAAGCCTTCTGGCATCTGTTGATTACTCTGGTTGGCACAGGGTGGCACTACTGTATGAAGAGTTTTGCCTTGTTTAATAAACTTTGCTTTGTTTAATGATGTTCTTCATTTCAAAATGAATATTTATAAATATAAGCAATTGTCAAATTGCAACAAATTTAATATTTCAAATAGTTAGGTTTATATAAAGCAAATTATTTGATCATTGATTTTTAAAAATTAAAATACAATTTTGATTCTTTTATAGAAAATTCCAACTCAATATTTAATCAACAAATAAGTATTTCCCTAATTGTGTATATCAATTTATTACTTTTTTCCTATATTTGTAAAATTGAAATATTATTTTTAAGAATGATTTTTGTTTGTAAACTTATATTTTTATAAAATAATTTGAAACTTTTGGAAATATAAGGAAGGAAATGGATAATTTGTTAAAATAAAAAGTGGAAAATTTAACTTAATGAACACTAGGTTCTCTCAAAAGGATTACAATGCATTTAAAATATAGGTATATCTCAATAAAAATATGATTCTCTATAAAATCTCAGAAATAATGCAATTTCTTCCAGACATTTAATACATTTACCAAAGTGATATATACTTTATTTAGATCCTTAATTACAAATCTTGCTTATAAACCAACCATAAATAATATTACAAATAAATAAATATTTTGATAGTTTATTTATTTTACAGCAGCGAAGCTACAATATATAATGTATTGCTTCAATTATGAACTATTGAAAAAAAATGTAAATAAACAAAAAAAATTACAAATTGTAAACTTAATAAATTTTATGATTAATAACAACCATTTTTTTTATCTTGGAGCACCATGCATGATCACATTTATTAATATTTTTACAGGTTATTAAAAAGGTCACATTTTATTTTTCACTTACTTTATTCTTTCTTAATCTTTTATAAGCACACTAATTCATATAATAAAATGTTTTATAAGTGTAAAGTTAAAAGCATGAAAGTTAAGAAAATTTATAAAGTATCGGTAGTTTTCATTTATGCATACTGTGGCCACTAGGTGATGCTGCAGCAACCAAGAAGCCTGAAACTGATAAATTTCTATCCAAAAATGGATAATGACATGTAGGGATGATTGTATATATTCCTCAGTCCATACAGACTTAAAACATCAAAACAACTAGAAAGTCCATACATTACTGATAATAACATTGCTATTGGTTTTCAGGGAGAAATAAAAACTACTGAAAAAATATAATGAGCCAGAGCATATTTAGTTAAGATGAAAATTGAACACTCCATTAGTTATTTTATCTTACAAAATAAAGATACAACAAAATAAACTTTATTTTTAAAAAAATGAGTAAACACATGTATAATAAATAAACATGCAAATCTGATTTTCAATGTGTCATTAATGGCTAAACTATTTATTTAACTTTGCTTATATTATAACCTTTATATATGAATATTATACCCATAGAAATGCATTTATGTTCACAGATATATGTTGAAAATGCCAGTTCAGTAAAAAAACATTCCATATTAAATTGTTAATCAATGCTTATCAACAAAATATGAGCTGTTGTACATGACATACACTGTATTGAAACAAAACTTTAGTAAATATTGCAGATTTGCTGTATATCTTTTTTTTTCTTTTTTTTTATATCATAATAACTGTACTTATCAAAATTTTAAATTGGTCTATAATATTCTGAGTCAGTATACATGAAGCATAGAATGTAAATTGTTTCTCTAAAAAGTGATCCATTATAAAATATCATTGGCCTTACTGAACTCCTAAAAATTTCGTTGAAATTTTGTTTCCTTTTCTCCATCCATTACTTTAATTGGATCCATAGTTTGATTTGAAGTTAACTTTGTAAATGATATAATTTAATATTGGTACCTTTTAGAAAAACATGATTTAATTCAATATGATTATAACATCTCTTACCTATAGAAGATATTTTAAATAGATTATTATTCTGTGCACGAGAAGAATTATTATCAAATTTACATTAAAGTTGGAATAATCTTAAAATTCATGTCTTTACTTTATGAACAATAATGACAGTTGATTTTTTTTAAACTCCTATGCCTTTTGTTGAACACTAACTTAAAGAAAAGTTTTTGATAAAATACCAATATTTTTTATTTTAAAGAATAACTCAAATAATAATTAAAATATTCATTCCTTTTTTTTTTAAAAAAAAAACATTCAACTTTTCACATTTAGTTTTATCTAATAAATAATACATTTTATACATTATTTATAACTATTATTTAAAAAAAAAAAAAATATTAATTTATCATATTTTAAATACGAATTTATTATGTAAAAGGAGTCATGTCATGTGAATCTATAAGTGCACACACACACAAATCTAAACATCAACAATTATTCTATCGTTTATTAAATGAAAATGTATCAATAATATTATGCAGTCCATGCTTGTAATTAAAATAAATCAAAGTAATCATTTCAGATTCATTTCGATTAAATTTTTAAATGGTTGTTTAATCTATTAAAAGCGTTTTAAACTGATAATTAATTCTAATTCTAACTTAAAACTAAATCTTATACAAAGTTAAATCAATCTACAATTTATTTGTAACCTTGATGATAATATTTTTTTTATATTAGAAACTTACCTGCATGCATGTGTTAATCTCATAGATGACCTGACTTCAAACTAAAGTCAGTATCATGAAAACTATTATATATATATGTAAACCAAAATTTAAATAATATTATACCTTTATTGTTTTGGTTTTAATCTACTGAGATAATTAGGTTTTTGTGATATTTTAAATTTATTTATGTTATTAGATTTTTTTAGTACTGAATAATTAATAAAAATACTAATCATTACAATGAATTTATTTAAATACAAAATTAAATATTTATTCTATTTCATTTTTGTGTACATATATTCAACAGTTGTTGGCTATCCAAAAAGCTAGCATTGGTCTATAATAAAATTTGGTGTGCTAATGCTATAAAATTTATTGTAGAAGATAGCTCTAGCTAACTATATTAATGTAAACTCTATCTAAATTGTCTCTTTTAATATTTGAATTCTATAAATGACATACTTTTGCTAATTTCCTTTATTAACTTAATGTGGTGCTATATAACCTAATCACTGCAGTTATATTTATTTCTTTTTTTTTTTCTTATTTTAATTATTATTAATTATGCCTACATTTCAAAGCGGCATGCATTTAGTTACAAAATATGTTTTTGGAAGATATTATTTAAAATCTTCGTATTATTAATTATTATAGCATCATTTTTTTTTGCACGCTGTTTCGAAACCCTATCTATAAATAATGGCGACGCTTTTGTGCTCGTTATTTTGTCATTTATTAATAAATTAATGTAAATATAAAATGTGGCTTATAAATCCAAATTTTCAACCTTTAATTATTATGTTACTAAATATTAAACTAGCCTGGAGTATAATCATAAGTATGTTTTTCTTATTAAAGTATTTGTAAGACCCTTAAATATACTTTCCCCTCTTTAAGAGTTTATTAATTATAGATAACTGAAAAGATTGAATGGTATAAAGTAAAGTTTGTATATATATATATATTTCCATCAGTAGCATATACGTATTTCTCATGCTACAGAAAAGTTAGCTCTTTTGATCAGGCTAATAAACTAATGTTCATGTAATGTATGGTATTTAATTTATAATATACTTTGGCTTGGCAGATGTAAAATTTATCAATATTTTATCGTTGTGCTGTTTTATAAATATATATATATATATATAAGATGGAGCCATGGTAAGTCCAGCCCATCTTCCTCTCTTATGGATAGTGCAGTAGCTAAGACTGAGCTAAGGGCCAGATTAGCATGTAAGCCCCCCGCCTCTTATGAACCTAATAAAGATTCTCTTTTAGCAGCATGACCGGGTAAACCGGTGTTGGTCATGAAAACCCTAAAATCTATTCATCCATCCACAGAGCAACTTTATTATTATATTTTACTTGTGCATAGCGTATTAGTAAAAATATTTATAGCCAACTCTACCTCCCTAATACGCAGCCTTCGGCATTGAACCGAAGCATTCTTGAAAATCTGTTCAATCTAAAGCTATCTGGGATGCTTCATACGTCCATATTTAATATATAAATTTGTCATAATCAGATGTATTGTTAAGCTTCTCTCCAGACTTGGTTTGATTACATGTATAATAGCCACTTGAACTGATGATGAAAAGGCATAACTAATAAGTGGAATGTAGTGATTTGTTATATAGCATAATATTTGGCTCCATCAATAAAATAGCAACATGCTTATTTTGCCAATGTATCAATTTTTGTACAATTGCCTAGAGTAATGTTACTTAATAAATAAAATGCCTGCATGCATTATCCAATGCTAAATTATGGGTTATATCAAAATATATATATAATTGTCAATAAATATATTACTAATTCATCATATATCAGTTTCTGTTTTATTATTAAATCAATCCAATTCATTAATTAATCATAGCTATTCATTAGTAAAGCCCCTAATAATTAAATATATTAATTTTATCATGGGGTCATCTCTAGTATTTAAGTTGTTTATATATATGTTTAAGTCCATGAGTCTGATTGTCTTTTCTGCTCTGCTAGTGGGCCGGACTTAAGAATTAATTCTCATGTGCCATCATTGTTATGTTATCCATTTGGTGTTTGATCTGGGGCTTAGAGAGTGGGTTCGAATCCAGGTGGTCCCTGACCTAAATCTTGTGCTTGACTGGGTTTGAAGTACATTTTGTGAGTTCCAACTTGTGTAAGATGGATAAACATTTTAGTTTGTGGCTTCTGGATGAATACTCACTAAATAGATTTTATGCACAAAACTTCTTGCATCCATTGATCACAAAGGCTTTACTTAATGGCACTAATGTTTGGAGAGTTAGTACTCTTATTAACAGCATGTATAAGCATATGAAATGATGTATTATGTGATGCTTTGATAGTTTTTTCAACTCTTCAGTCCTCAATATCACTGAAAATCTGATTATGAAACACTCAAAGCCCTTGTTGATGCCTATATTATTGTCATATCCATGTCTTTAAGTGACCCCTCACATATAGTAGTACCTTAATATCTATTTAATTACACAGAAAAGGGATAGGCAGAATACAGGCTAAATATGTAATATTCAAATTTAAGTATACTATCTAATACTAAATGATTGTAATTACAAAGGACTTGAGCTCAGACTCTCAAGCTACAGCTATGCATTCCATCTTATACAACTAATACACATAACCACAGACATGTGAAAAATATAAATGATCCCCAATATACAGATTTCATGCTGAACCATCAATCATCAGTTGATACAGATCACCATCTCCCACACATATCTACAGTCAGTGTACAGTTTATATTAAGATAGCAAATCTTCAAACTTTAATAGACAAACTTCAACCTTCTCCACCTTCCAACTCTTCAGCCATCCATATCATTGAAAATCTGATGATGAAACACTGAAATCCCTTGTTGGTGCCAATATTATTGTTATACCCATGTTGACTTTAAGTTAGTCCATTTAATTACACAGAAAAGAGATGGACATAATACATGCTGAATATATAATATTCAAAGATAAGTATATTGTCTATATTAAATTTAATGTAATTATAAGGGACTTAAAATCAGACTTTCAATCTCCCTACAGCTATGCACTCCATCTTGGACTATGATTACTGGAAAAAATAAATGACTTCCAATATATGTATTTTATGATGAACCAGCAGTCATAAGTTGGTCCAGATCACCATTATTCACATATATATTGTGCCATTACAATTTAGTCATTAGCTAAATTTATAGTAATGTGCATGTAAGAAAATGTAAAACAAAATCATCACCACATTTTTATATAACCATAAAAGAAGCTGTAGGGCATCCAGGTTCAAACCCTACAAGGTCCAGTTCTAAAAGCTTTAGATAGAAAGAGAGTGGGTCAGCAATTATATGCTTTACTTGTTTGTGTGTTAATAAATCTCAAAAAGAGAAGCACACACATTTAATATTTAAATTTTCTGTTAAAAAGCAAAGTTATAATGCATACGTATAGGCAGTGTATGTGTAAGCTATGTAATTGTTTTATATTTCAACTATTCAACATTTTAACTTTCTTTAAAACTAACCTATGCTTGATCAATTCTAATATCTTATTCTATGCTTCTATTTTGCTTTTCTATAATTGTAATTGGGATTTAAAAGTTACAGATTTAATTAAATAATAGGGTTATAATTACTAAGCTAGCAATTATATTATTTAATGTTAGTTTATGAATGATTTGAAATAATGAAGTATGTGTGTACATTACATACAGAAATTTACATTTATTAAATATTGAAAGAAAAGGAAGGGTTAAATCTGTCAAATTATTTTTTTTGTACAATTTTATGTTAAAAGAGGAAATCTGTTGAATCAGATATCTATTTTTGTAGCAATTTTGTTTTTGTAAATAATTGTTTGTCACTTTGGGAGCTTAAGATGGGTGGGAACTCTAATTTGAAATTGTCTTATCTTAAGATCTAAAGAAGGAAGCTCAAAAATTTGAAATGTTACCTAGGTGTAAAAAAAAAAGGATTAAGTCTATTTTTTTTAAAACAAAAGTGTCTAGAAAAAGGATTAAACTTTTCAGTTGAAAATAAATTAGAGATCTAATTAAAATGAATTTGTCCAAAAATAGCAAGTGACGCTATCTCTGATTGGTTAAGTTAGCTAAAAATTGGATATAAAAAGCTGTCTTGAATTATTTATTATTATTGTGATTATGATTCAGATTATTAGACTATTAAATTGAATGTTGAAAATATAAGAAATGGCTGGCTAGAAAAATTATATGTATGTCCCATCTTTGCCGGACCATCTAGGGAAGCTGCACATCATATAGGAAAGAAAAGATGTCTTGTCTAAAATAATATTCTACACCTTTCAACTGACCAGAGAAATAAGATGTTTTTTAATAGAAGGAAGAAAGCATTCACCTGCATTTGATGAAAGATGAATTAATCTACCGATAAATATTAATCATCAAGTCCAATTAATTGTTCCAGCAACTGATTTTAAACTCAAGAAAATTTATAAATGTGAAAACAACTGCTGTATTTCATCCATTAAAAGAATCATGCTTGACAGGAAGAGAAGAAAAATTAATATAATGATTTCCAAATTGTCCACTAAAGCAAATAACCTCAATAGAGTCATCATCATCAAATAGTTATACACCTCAGGAAAGAGATTGTTCCCACATAAAACGGAAATGTAGCTGCAGAAATATAGACATTATACAAGACAAGTTTGAACCCTTGGAAATTCACCACAAACAAAAGATCAGTAATATGACTTTTTATATCTATTTTCTTTATGATATCAGAGTCTTAATAAACATTTTAGCAATAAAGTGGCATATTTTATTTAAAGAACTTTTAAAGACAATTCAGATCGATGGAAACCAAGAATGTCTTAATAATAATAGCTTTGAACTACATAAATGATTTTGAATGTATCAAAATTTATTTGTTTATTAATTTTACAGTTATAAAATATTAATGTGTAATATAATTTTTTTTTTGGTATTATGATTTTAGTTTTAACTAATATATTATTATTATTTTGGGATAAAACACGCACATACATAGCAATATTTTATATGTGTATAATTGCGAGTGAATGTGAAATAATAAGTAGTATTGAAATATTAAATTATTTTGTTTCAAGTTAAGTATAGCATTTCAGAGGTAGAAGAGAGGGGGAGAAAATAATTTAAAACTTGTTTCGAAAACTTGCTCTTTCAATTCTACTAACATTTTTTTTTAACATTCTATTTACATGTTAGATTTATAAAGTATGTGTGTTAATGAGCGGATAATATATTTTTTTTTCTTGAAATAATTTTCTCATGGAGTGAAAATCATGATCAATGTGACATCCAACTTAATACAATATACATTTGAAGTGAAAGGGGGAAGAACTTGAAATTAATCTGAGGATTGTTATATAATCAATTATTATCATTATTATTATTCATGTCAATTTTCATGTTTCTCTAGAAATTTTTATGTATATGTTAGAAATGCAGTAATAAATATTAGTTTGTTTTATTAAACGAGGCGGTGTATATATTTCATTAAGTGTAGTCTTTGTTAAGTGTGATCATTCATCGTCATCAGTGGTTGAATATTAGTTATTTAAGATATAAGTAAAAATGCTAAAATTAAGCAATAATTATGAATTTCTTTATAAAAATTAGTTTTATGTTTAGGCTTAGTCCTAGAGCTGTAGTTGAAACCCTTGTCATTATCATTATTATTATCATCATCGTCATCAACGTTTTAATTAACGAGCTGTTTAAATGTTTAAAGGCCATAAATAAATATTGATTCCATAATATTTAGTGATTTCTTAGTATTATTATAACCACATCCCATCATCTATTTCATGCAAGGATGAGTGAATTGCCATCCTAAATTAGTTATATATAATCTGAGTTAGTAAACTATAAAAATGTTGAAACACATTTGTTAGGCTAAGATCTAAGAAATGATTTATGTCTAATATACTCCACTTTGGTTTAAAGATGTTTTACTTTTACCTAAATATTAGTGCGTATAGTGATATGGCTCAAAAAGCAAAATCTCCCACTTTTATTAGAAATAAAGTACCAAAAGGGGATTCAAACCCGGTACATGTGAAAAGGTTATTAGATATAACTGTGTCTAGATTCAGATAATCTAGTGGTGCCCTGCTAGACCATGTTCACTTAGTATTTGTTTAAACATGCACTTAACATCAAACCAAGAAATGAAAGTGGAGAAGATCTACTGTCTGTATACCTAAGTTATATTTTATTGAATTACTAGTGTACTCACCTCACGTGATTTCATATACCTGAGTTATAATACTTGTTATTAATAATTTGCTTATAATTATTGAGAGTGGGATATCTTGAGAAATCTAATGATAGAAATATGTTTCGTTTCATCCAATGATCCATAATATGATAGATAACTCAGTCTGATCTTTGGTTTAATAGCCACTACTCAGGTTAAATAATTCTTTTCTTTTGATATAAAAATCTACAATGCATTTTTCGTTTATTAAGCTAGAAATATTTATATTTGAATCATTTCTTGATTAAATAATATACTTGATCCAGTTGATCCTCTTCATTAAGTTAAGCTGAATATAATAATATACTGAATATTTTGGATTCATAATTTTTAATAATATTTGACATTTCATGATCATTTAATCAATATCTTTTGATCTAAACCTTAATTTTGTTACCCTGGATCTGTGAGCGACCTTTAATTTTGTTACAATATATAATCAGTTCTCAGTTTATATTAAAATAGCAAATCTTCAAAGTTTAATAGACAAGCTTTAGACTTCCACCCTCCAACTCTTCAGCCATTCATATCATTGAAAATCTGATGATGGAATACTCAAAGCCCTTGTTGATGGAAATATTACTATCATACCCATGTTAATTTTTTGTCACTCTGACACTCACATAAAGGACCTTCACATGTCCATTTAATTACTCAGAAGAGGGGTGGGAAGAACACAGTCTGAATATGTAATATTCAAATATAAGTATATTGTCTATACTAAATTTAATTAATTATAATGGACTTTAACTCAGACTTTCAAGCTCCTATAACTATGCTCTCCATCTTACACATTACCACATAAATGTGAAAAAAGAAAACTGATCTCCAATATATATATTTCATGCTGAACCAGCCTTTGTCAGTTATTCCAGATCACACCATCTACCACACATATATACAATCAGTGCTTAGTTTATATTAAAATAGCAAATCTTCAAACTTTAATGTACAATCTTCAATCTTTTCCATCCTCCAACTCTTCAGCCATTCATATCATTGAAAATCTGATGATGAAACATTCAAAGTTCTTGTTGATGCCAATATTATTGTCATACTCACACCATCTACCACACATATATACAATCAGTGCTTAGTTTATATTAAAATAGCAAATCTTCAAACTTTAATGTACAATCTTCAATCTTTTCCATCCTCCAACTCTTCAGCCATTCATATCATTGAAAATCTGATGATGAAACATTCAAAGTTCTTGTTGATGCCAATATTATTGTCATACTCATGTTAAAGTCACTCTAATATTTAACATATAGGACCTTAAGAGTCCATTTTATTACACAGAATAGGGATGGACAGGGTGACCTAAAGTCAACATGGGTATGACAATAATATTGGCAGCAACAAGGGCTTTGAGTGTTTCCATCATCGGATTTTCAATGATATAGATCGCTGAAGAGTTGAGGGGTGGAGAAAATTTGAAGCTTGTACATTAAATAGATAAATCAATCATTTACATAGACTTATACTATCTACAATATATAAACAAAGGGAGGAAATAACTTTTCCTCAGGCTAATTTGTAAAGCTCATACTCATTATGTAAGTAATATATATTAAGGCTATAACCTTAACACTATGTGCCTAAAATGTAACAGTAGGGATCTGTACAAATCTAAACACAAGATTAATGACTTTAAAAGATAAAAGCAACCACTCTTATCTTTGACCTAATTTCTGTCAAATTAAAATGATCTTTATATAGCTTGTAATACTTCTTTTTTTTCCTGTCAAGAAAGAATTAATACTTTTAGTCAAAAGAAAATAATTTAAGTTTTGTTTTTCATAGATCTTTTGGCCAAATGCTTTTTATATATACCTAATTCTCATAAAATTTTACACAGTAGAGTGATTCCTGAAAATTATTTGTAAAAGAGATTCATGTAAAAAATATATTGTATATATGGAAAATAAAGAGTTTTGGTTCCTGACCTAAGAAAACAATGAAAATAATTAAAACACATGAAAATTTGATTAGAATGTCATATTTTTTGTGTGCTATGAAATTTTACTTTATACATATTGAACATAAATAAAAACTGAATTATAGAAACATGAATTTTATATGAAAAATAAAAAAACAGAATAAAATACTTATAATGAAGCACTTTAAAGACTTTAAATTTCAAAGTGTATCATCACTTCTATTATAAGTATATAAAAAATTGAAATATAGATTATTAACCCTACTGTATTCTGACAGATCTCTTTGTCCTCACTTTCAATTTAATATTAAACCATTATTATTTATCAGAATATAATAAATTTGACCTCATTTGATAGAGATTTTTGTTTAGATTTAAATAAATTTTTAAAAATTACATGTAATTTTCAAAATTATTTTAAAAATTAGATTTTAACCAAAACAAAGTGCTGTTTTGGCATCAAATTTCAGATGGAGCAGATTTAATTTGCAAAATGAATGAAATCTTTGTTTGATGTTTGTTTTTAAAATCTCAAAGAATAATTATTAATATCTAGTAAAGCTATCAACTTATGGTTTAAAGAGTTAAAAATTTTTAATATTTTTTATGATATTGCTATATTTTCTAACAGATTGTTAATGATGACATTTTTTAGAAAGATCACATTTCCTGCTATTACAATTTCCATGGTAACTGTTACTCAGAAAAATATATTTAAAAATAAAACATTTCTGTAGAAAATAAATATGTAATAATACACATTTTTAATTTCTAATAACTATCATGCAATTACTATGCAAAAATAATCATAAACTTTTCAAAAAGTCACATTTTTAGTCATGTGTAATATTTTCTCAAAGGAATATCACAAAGTTCAAGCCTGCCAAGAATACAATGAGCACTCATCATAGTGAAGTTCACCATACTTTGAAATTCCTGCACTTTCTATTGTGTTGACATCCGCAGAATTTTTTTGAAATTAAAATATTATTTTAAAAATGTGAATTTTAAAGTCTTGAAAAAAAAAGGTTCCCAAAATCTCTCAGTAAAATACAAAAAATCCAAGTTCAATTTTTTGACTTCTGGACAGATAAAACATTGGTATGAAAAACAAATAAGTTAAGGTAACGTATTACTTTTATTTCATTTAACTTATTTTTTTCTTTTAATTTAATACATTTGAAAAGAGAAATTACAGACCCCTAGAACTGTACTATCAAATATATGGGTGACATCTTGCTTGTCTGTAAAAGTAGAAAAGTACCCAAAATTTTATTCACTGTTATTGTGACAATAAACACACACATTTGTGCATGATTGGAATACCACTGCTATCACTTTACCAGCTATTGATTTTTGGCAAAATTATAAATTTAAATTTAAACAAATTAATAAATTAAAATTAAATGTTAATGATATTACTTTAAAACCAAATATCAAAATACAAACAAAGCATCAACACCAGAAACATACTTTTCTTTCAAAACAAAATGACAAAAACATTACAATGTAGCCAAATAAATTACTCTGTTTGCAAGAATATTGCCAAAAATTGAATTTTTGTTTTTAAAATAATGAGTAACAAAGAGATGAAATTTTTTAAAAAAATTAGATGATAATATAAATTACTTTTCAGTTTTGTGATGTAATCATGATGAACTCGACCTCAGTGACAAATCTTTAAATAAACACTGAATTAAAAACATTTACAATGTTTTAAAAAGGAAAATAAATTATTTTTTATTACTTACATAAAATTAAATAGAATTTTAAAAAAAGTTTAATAATCACTTATGACAATCTAAGAATTATTTTGAGAATGTAAGACGATATTTATTTAAAACTTCCAGACAATAACATTCATTTCTGCATTCCAATCATGAATATATCACAGCAGCTCTAATCCCAGAGTACTTATTTTTAACAATCACATTATTTGAAAACAACTTGTATAGAAAGAGAATATTTTTTAGAACTCATGTTATTTCAAAATCATGCAAAAAAACAATTCATGTAAAAACAGAATTAGGTATAATTTTGTAAAATTTTATTTTACAAGCAATAAATAATATTTACTAAGTGTAACCTCAAGCATATGCGCGTAAAAATGCGATAATAGGGACCTCTACAGGTCTTAACAAACAATATTAAATTACCATCAAATATCAAGTATAATCATTTGAAAATGTATTGCCTCTAATAAGGCAATATTTTTTTCTGCTCTTAAACTATAACTTATTTTATTATATATATATCAGTCACATGAAATGAGATTAGAGAGAGGAAAAATAATTGTACTTTTAATTGTAAATCAAAATACAAATGAAACAATCATTTAAATAAAAGTATCACTTTTAAATGATTTAATAATATTTCATTCATATTTCTTATGAGTTTTAAATAAATTGTTTAAATAATTAAAACCAGTTGAATTCCATACAATATATATTTTTTTCTCATGTGTCATAGCATGAGCCGGGAAGTGAACCCGCTAACCCGGGACATCTGCTTGTAAAGCAGCTGTCGCTGACCTCTCGACCACCAATACAATATTTCCATTAAAAAAGAATATATTAGCAGTTACTAATGAAATGCCAATGTAATTTTAATATTCAAATTTATCATTTCATATTTTGTTTTTAAGGGTTTTTTTTAAAAAATTCAGTGATCTAAATAGTTTTGTCTATGAAGGAGTTTTTCAACATTTATCTGTAGATTTGCTCTTTTTCAGAATTGTGATGGTACTAATATATATATAATATTCGAATATAAGTATATTGTCTATAATAAATTTAATTTAATTATAAGGATCTTGAACCCAGACTTTCAAGCTCCCTACAATTATGCATTCCATCTTATACAACTGATACACATGATCACATATATGTGAAACAGATAAATGTTCTCCACTATATATATTTTGTGCTGAATCAGCATTTATCAGTTGGTCCAAATTACCATCTCCCTCATATATATACAGTCAGTGTTAAATTTATATTAAGATAGAAAATCGTCAAACTTTAATGGACATGCATCAATCTTCTCCACCCTATAATTCTTCAATCGACCAAGTCATTAAAAATCTGATGATGGAACACTAGAAGTCCTTGTTAATGCCAATATTATTGTCATATTCATGTTGAGTTTGTCAGTCTAATGCCCCACATATAGGATCTTCATATGTTCATTTAATTACACAAAAGAGGTATGAGCAGAATATAGGCTGAATACGTAATATTCAAATATACGTATAACGTCTACACTAAATTTGATGTAATTATAAAGGACCTAAACTCAGACTTTTAAGTTCCCTACAACTATGTACTTCATTTTATACAACTGATACACATGACCACATAATGTGAAAAAAATAAATGATCTCCAATATGGCTATTTCATGCTGAATCAGCACTCATCAGTTGGTCCAGATCGCCATGTCCCACACATTTATACAATCAGTGCTCATTTTGTATTAAAATGAGTCTTCAAACATTAAACCTTTAATCAAAAAACATAGTTAGCTTCGCTTTTATAAAAAATTTAATCAACAATAAAATGCACATTTCAAAACCAAAAATCCTAAAAATGATTAAAAAGTAAAAATAAAAGTTTTAAAAATATTTTAATTTTTGAAAATTTATAAATTTTTAAAGATGGCAAAAAAAAAAATCTCTGCATGCTTAAATGTTCTCGTAATCCTTATTGATCTAATTACAAATTGAAATAATAATTATATATACATAACTGTAAATATCACAAGCCTAAAGTTAAACTAGTCAATAAAATCTTTCTTTTTGGTTAATCTTGCATATAATTATAAATAAAATAAAATGACCAAGAACCACTGACAGAGATTAAATACTACCGCTTAGACTAGATAGCTTATTACCTTGTCTATCTTCAGGCAGAAAATTTAGCGTAGATAAAACAAAAATTATTGCTTTTTAAGTTTAAATATAATGTTTTACACAATTTAGCTCGGGGCGAGGAAGAGGTGACATTAACAATATAAAGTTCTGAATTGATTCTCAGCCAGCAAAAAAAATAAAAAAGTATTTGATCATTTGATTGAAAGTGTTTTGTTGACAATATTGCTTTGGTGTTTCAATGTCACTTGACCCCCAGAGCCATTGGTCATACAAATATTATTATTACAGTGTTAAATATTAAACGAAAGTAGTATTAAATCTTTATTACACATTTTCATCTCTTGTTTTATTCTTTGTTTTGTCCAAAAGCTTATTTTGGGGGCGTGGGGGAGCAATATAGTTAATTGACAGCTTTTCTATTAATTATTTGTTGGATAGTAAACAATACAGAAAGAAATATTTAATAAAAGAAAAATGTTTGTGGGAAAATTAATATTTCTGAATACTTTCTCACACACAAAAAAGTCATTTATCTTCAGCTTTTCTTTCGATTTTCGATATAAAATTTACTGGATGATTAACCAAGAATACAATGTTAAGATGTATTCAGATTATCTTACTTTCATATAAATTTTTTTTATTATATTAAAAAATAAAATGCGATATTTTATACTTTTAGTATATAGATAAAAATAATTGAAAGATCGTTAATTAACTTACTATATAACACCAAGACTTTTATATATGTATATGTTAAATGCGTTGACCGGGTAGCGAACCCAGTGCAGCTGCTTGGAAGGCAGCTATCCTAACCACTAGGCCACCAACGTTCTTCTGCAAATAACACACAAAAAAAGATTTTCAGTAAATAGGTAATACTTCTACTAATGAATAATTAATTGGATTCTAACTATTGCTTAATGTTTTTAAAATAGTATGGTCGATTGCTTCTGATTTAGATATCTTAACATATCAATAGTTTGTAGATTTATGATCCATAAGTCCTATAGCTATATGAGGCTGTTTCAGTTTTCAGAAAGCAAACATTCCAGAGAAATTCTTAACACTTTCTCCACTTCCCAAGTTTGTTTTTCCTCACTTTTATATCACTTCTTCATCTAATTAAGGCCATGTGATATAGACCTTTGACCCTCCTGTTCATTGATGTCTTGACTTTTGGCAATAACTCATAATCGATTTCTGGAGTAATAATAATTGTCTCTAAAATCCTATTACATGGATGAATGCTTGCTTATCTAATTACACTGTTATCTGAATTGAGAATGGGCTACATAGATATGTACTTTAATTACATTTAAAATTAAATATTATAATAATATTTTAGTCATTTTACTTTCAAGAGCATTTTCAATGTATGTTTGTTGAATATACAAAGATCTTCTGATAAGCTGGTGAACGTCATTATTTTTGAAGATCTCAGTAACCAAGGATACTTGATGTTGGAAAAGTAGTTCATGCTTGAAAATTGAAGGTGCTTGTAATTCAGTAGTTACTTTATGCTCTGTAATAGTGTTCATATCTTTATTTTAAGTATTAGTTTGAATATAGAAGATATTCTCAATGCTCATAAATTATAGCTCTGCTCTCTCATTTCTGATGTTTCAACTTTATGTGATCTTCATAGTAATAAGCTATTTGATATTCTATAGTTTGACTTTTGCCTTAATTATTTGCCACCTATTATGTCAGATATTTCTGAAGGTGATTGAAGTAATGCCAACATTCTTGACTGTCTTCAATCATAATTGCTGGAATCTAATTGGCTAGCAAAAAATGGACTGGTTGTTAATAATAGGAGCACTAGTTTTTTACTGGATGTTTATTTAACTTTGAGAGTGTGGAATATTTTTATTTTCCTTGACAGTCTAGTTTCAGGATGATACTGCAGTGGTTATCATGCTTTTATTCATACTGATTGCAATTTGATATAGGTCTTTTGATGTACATTTACTCAGGACTAGTTGCTTGCCTATGTGTTACCAATAGAAACTTCCTCTTGATTGATTATTTAGAAATATAATAACATAAATCTCTCATAAAGATACTTCTCTTTCCTTTTTACAGTATTTTACCCAATATGACCATGAAAAGCGGTTGGTTGTCTAGTGTAGACAGCCTTATCCAGCTTAATTAATGATGTTGATTGATCTTATACAGGTTTACCCCAAACATTGATAACAATTGGTATTTTGTAAAACTTTAAAAAAATCAAGTCTCTCATAAAAAGCAATATTTACAATGGGGTTCCTAGGTGGAAAAAAACTTGTTAGCACAATATCCAATGATAAAAAAAATATTTAAAAGTATAAAAAATAAATTAATTAATGAACAAATATTTTACTAAGAATATCATGAAAGCACTAAACAAGGCAAAACTCTCCATACAGTAGTGCCACCCTGTGCCAACCAGAGTAAGCAATGGATGCCAGAAGGCTTATGCATAAAATCCCTATCTAATGCCTACTCATCCAATATCCCCAGACTAGTTTCTGGCTTGTAGCCTTCATCAGTGAGGAGCTTTGGATCTGAGAGCTCTGCACCTAGATTTTAGGATCTAATGCAACTCTCCAACAACCACCTTTTATCTCTACTTAACTACATAACTATGAGAATGAAATTGAAAACACAATAATATTTTCAATCTAAGCTCAATAGCTTATATAGTCATATGGGTCTAAACTCAGTTCAGCACTCATACATTTTGGTGTTTGTGGCTGTTTAACAACCATAGCCACCACTATCCTATTTGGAAGGATTGGTGTTAAACCATTAAGCATCACATGATCACCATCTCTTATACTAGCACATAATTGTTTTTAAACAAGGCAAAACTCTCCATACAGTAGTGCCACCCTGTGCCAACCAGAGTAATCAATGGATGCCAGAAGGCTTATGCATAAAATTCCTATCTAATGCCTACTCATCCAATATCCCCAGATTAGTTTCTGGTTTGTGGCCTTCATCAGTGAGTAGCTTTGTATCTGAGAGCACTGCACACAAGCCTGAAACTAGTCTGGGGATATTGGATGAGTAGACATTAGATAGGGATTTTATGCACAAGCCTTCTGGCATCCATTGATTACTCTGGTTGGCAAAGGGTGGCACTACTGTATGGAGAGTTTTGCTTTGTTTAAAAACAATTATGTGCTAGTATAAGAGATGGTGACCATGTGATGCTTAATGGTTTAAAAAGCACTAAACTGTTTATAAATATAATATATTGAAACAGTTAAATCTGTTTCAACTATTATCTTTGATAATAGTATATTTCGTTGCACTCACAGGTGGCATGTATTTCTTAAATTTTTAAAAACTTTGTTCTTATAATATAGCAGGGTATGTGTGTATATAATCATTCTATTAATTATAAATATAAAATTACAGTCTCAAATATTTATATACGAGCATATTCAGTTAGATTTGTTAAAGCTGAAATAAACATAACTGTGTAATTAAAATTTATCTATATAGCAGCATAATAAGTTTAAATTTATAATATTACTTATTTTTCAATATTCCTTCTAAATAATTATTTTTTTAAGTCAGTATTCAGTTTGAATAATTTTCAAGTCAGATAATTTTCAATTCTTTTTTTGTTTAAAATTACACAAGCAGAAAGTTTTATCAGTTTTAACACTTCGTTCTAAAAATAAATCTTTAGCCAAAATTTGACCTAGTTAAAAATTATAACCAAAACCAATTATAATATTGAGTCAGGCATAAATCTATACTAATTGCTGTGACCATTCTCTTGAAAATATATCTTTTAACTATGATCTCAATTAAAACAATAGAGCCTTTCCAAGTCCAGATTTAGCTATACTAAATATTTTACTTACTGGATATTTGGTTAAAGGCTAGTTCGAACTAGTCATCAGGTGGTGTGGCATGATTAAAAGTAGGAGGTAACTACTGTCAAAAATATAGTATGAAAAAAGGCCTAAATAGCCATCAAGGTCCTCTTCCATCCATCCATCATCATCCGTCTTAATTTTTCCTGTTGCTGTGAAAATTGTGTTATTGCTGCCGAAATTATTTCCAAAGACCAGAGCTGAAAGTTAAATAAGAAAACTGTTCCTGCTATTTAAGAAAGCTGAATCTTAAAAAGCAACCATGCAAGCTGCTCCAAAGATGACTATGGGCTAGAGACAAAGTGACAGCCGTTTGCTCTTCCACGAGTGGCTACCGATGAGAAAAAACCTCAACCATGCCCAGCACAGTAAGAAAGAAGCTGTACCTGAGAGACCAGAGAGTTCCTGACCAGAGAAATGGGGAAAGCTGCCACAGAAATAAATTTGCAAAGCTGCATCCAGACTAAAACCAAAGAGAAGCCCAGCCTGACTGAATAGAGAGAGAAGCATATTGAACAATGCCTTAAAGACTTTACCGGTAAATCCTTTCTGCCAAATATTAAATTTCATAACTAAACATAATGAAAGCTAGCTAACAAATAAATCCCGTAATTAATTATATTTTCTAAATGTTCAACTAAAATGTTTATCTTAAATTTATTTAAATCTTAGAGCACTCTCAAAATTCTTGCTTGATCATTAATAATTTTAAATAATCCTAAACATCTAGTTTCTATAAAACCATACAACAAATTCTTATTTCTAAATTATCATCTTATTGATCATTTTATGCAATTTATTCTTATGCCATCTATCTTTAGTTTTAAGTTCATGTTTATTGATTTATGCTGTGTTTTATCAGAATTGAGTCTTGTGTGTTAATAAATTATCGGGGGGAGGGGAGTGAGTAATCACTTTTATTATATCAGATTATTGCGATATAAAGAATATAGCTAAAACTCCTTTCTGAAATAAAACTATTATTTATGCTAGAGTGAATCGGTATTTATAATGCCCGAACAAGTTATTTAAAACACATCTTTGCTAAAGTTATTTAAAATGAAAATCTTTTGCTAAAGTTATTTAAAATGTATATTTAGCGTATATTATTTAAAACACATCTTTTTCTCAAGTTATTTAAAATGAAAATGTTTGCTAAAGTTATTTAAAATGTATATTTTGCGTATATTATTTAAAACGCATCTTTTTCTCAAGTTATCTAAAATGAAAATGTTTGCTAAAGTTAGTTAAAACGTATATATTGCGTATGTTATTTAAAACGCAGATTTTGCCCAGGTTATTTAAGAATTATATTTGCGTAAGTGATTTAAAATATGTATTTTGCGAGTTATTTAAAAAGAATATTTTACGCAAGCTATTTAAAATGTAGGTTTGCACTCGTTATTTAAACACATTTTGCATTATTAGTAAGGTCTATTTTGACCGAGCTATTTAAGATGAGTAATTTATTTAAAAATCAATATTTTGCATGAGCTATTTTATAACCCATATTTTAGATTATTTAAAAATCAGTTTGATATTAGATGTAGGTTATACTACATATAATTAATGTTCCCAGTTCTAAAAAATCTTAAGTTTGCTATAACTTCGTTTAATTAGAGAATAAGTAGCTATGCAGAAAACCTTAAATCAGATTCTCATTATCGCCTTTATCATATAATTTAATAAGCTCATTTATGAACTGACCGGTGGTAGTAGCACTGAAGAAGCTAAGATTTTGGCGTAATTAATTTATAAAATATTAATTTAGAGTTGCGAATGTATTGCTAATTTGCATAAATATGCATATCTACTTGCTATGTCTATAATGGCCCACCTCAAGATTGTTCCACGTCAAGTCATGCCTCGAAAGTTTAAGCAACTGTGACATTTCTTCGTATTTCATCAAGTCACGCCTCGAAAGTTTAGGTAAATGTGACAGTTATTCATATTTAATGGAACCAAAGTGTTTCCAAAGGGCTCGTAAGCCACTCTTCTATTCATTTTAATAAAAAGGCCTCTTCCATTATAGCAAGCAGATCGGTTAGGGGAACCGTTTACTAGGTAATAAACCTCCATTAAGAATGCATTCGAGGCGCACTTATCTGATACTATAGTTTCTAATGCACTAGAATCTGACGTTCAACTGCCACACTTCAGTTCAGCTTCCCTAGAAAGTAACTTCGGTTTTGATCCGATCTAGAATCTGAGTTAATGCGTTTATCTGTATAACAATTATATATCACGCAAATGTCTCTATAATATGATTTTAAATATATTTATAATATAATCTTAAACTTAGTAATTATAATATAATCTTAAACTTAATAATATAATCTCTATCATTTATCAATAATCGATCACTCTAGCTAACTATAACCTATTTCCAATATATAAAACATGGCATGAATTAGAACATGAAAGATGACATAAGCTTATTAAAAAGTCATATGCTTTGTGATATTATTTTATAACCCTGAGAATCCACTCATTGCTTTGTAATATTATTTTATAACCCTGAGAATCCACTCATTGCTTTGTAATATTGTTTATAACCCGGAGAATCCACTCATTGCTTTGTAATATTATTTTATAACCTTGAGAATCCACTCATTGCTTTGTAATATTATTTTATAACCCTGAGAATCCACTCATTGCTTTGTAATATTATTTTATAACCTTGAGAATCCACTCATTGCTTTGTAATATTATTTTATAACCCTGAGAATCTATTCAATGCTTTGTAATATTGTTTATAACCCGGAGAATCCACTCATTGCTTTGTAATATTATTTTATAACCTTGAGAATC
Organism: Epiperipatus broadwayi; assembly: GCA_028023455.1. NCBI lineage: Eukaryota > Metazoa > Onychophora > Udeonychophora > Euonychophora > Peripatidae > Epiperipatus > Epiperipatus broadwayi. The sequence continues at coordinate 2,106,429 of JAQFVV010012510.1, read as the reverse complement.
CACTCATTGCTTTGTAATATTGTTTATAACCCGGAGAATCCACTCATTGCTTTGTAATATTATTTTATAACCCTGAGAATCCACTCATTGCTTTGTAATATTGTTTATAACCCGGAGAATCCACTCATTGCTTTGTAATATTATTTTATAACCTTGAGAATCCACTCATTGCTTTGTGATATTATTTTATAACCCTGAAAATCCACTCACCTGCGTGTGAGCCAGCTATACACAATTTACTATGCTTTAGTATTCATTAAATATTATATTAAATTTATGAAATATAAATTTGTCTCAGTCTCATTACTTGCTCATTATCTTATGAATCACTAGTTAAGTTATATAATAGAATATGTAATAGGGGGAAATGTCTCATGTTTTACTGCTTTGCTATTGCTGGAACGTGATCAAAGAGATATCGAGTGTAACCTCAGGCATGTCATTCATGATGGGTTGACTTGGAAGCACAAGTGAGAGAGGTAAGGTATGATCAGATGTAGGGTATTACTATCCCGACTTGGTCAGCTTTTGGTTCTCTGGCTCGGACTCTCAGTCTGTTGAGCAAATGTACAAACCTGACCGTTACAATATAGTATTAATATTATAGTTGCTGTAACTTTTTAAAATAAAACTATCATGATTACCATTTTTAAATTATTTCTATTTATTTTTGATGTGGTTGATTTTTAAAATCATGATTTATTAACAGAATGTTAGCATAAATAATCATGCTGATGGGAATTTCCATATGTAGCAATATATCATGAGAGAAACAATGATCCTCATTCAGGGCAAAATTGTGCATCTGCCTGGAGAGGTAATCATCTGAACAGAAATGCTATATAATGGGAGGATAGTGGTCTTTGCCAGCTTACTGTCCCAACCAGAGTTAAGGACTCAACGGCATAGGAAATAAGTCTACGACCATTGGAAACATGATAGCTAGCATTTTTGGAACATGCATTCAGTTGTGTGATACTCCCTGTATACTAATGTGGTGCAAGGGATTGAGAATCCAATGCACCTCCCCAGATCACATTGACATAAAACACCCATATATCCCTCCATCTGCAATGATTCAACTACAAAACAATTAGCCCAAAATTAACCTACTTAATTAACATAATCTTAAATAAATCTATGCAGCCGTAATCTTGAATGAATCTGTACAGCCATTTATCTCTATAGTTAAATTTATTAATTTAATTTAATTTAACAAGAATGGAAATGATATTAGCAAACTTATTATACATAAAAATATTAATGAGTAATTTAGAAGTTACTTAGTCAAACAAAATATTTCTTTTAGGAGTTAAGTGACATTTAGAATTAATACTTGAAAACTTTGTATTTAAGCTTAATAATTCAAATCTCATTTTTAAAGAAAAAAATTCATAATTTCCATGGCATCAGTTTATTGGAGTCCATCATTGTGGTCCTTCCTGTATTACACTGCTTAGTCTGTTGCTCACCATTTTCCAGGAAACATCACTCCGGAGGCCACCTCAGTTGGTGCAAATATGGGAAACAAAATTTTTTGCATGACCATATTTTCAATTAAAACAAGTAACCAGTAAGAGCAAAAATGAGCAAAAGTTTTCTTTTTTCTATTTATTTCACTTCAAATTGCTTATCATCGAATTCGAAGATCGAACTTGCCTGGCTTGGTGCTGTTCTTATTGGTGATGATTTTTCTCTGCAGACTGTGTGTTCAATCACATCATTATTGGCCAGTTCACTTTAAAGCAGGAATACCAAATTTTATTACTTGCAATTTTTTAATTGATCTGTCTGACTTACGATCATTACATTTTAATAGAAAATCATTTCCATTCTATTAAGATTAAAAATAACTTTTAGTGGAAAATAAATTAACAACTTTTGTTATTTTCTTTTATATTCTTTCAAATAATCTTTTATCTTTAAATTAACTTTGACTTATTTTAAGTAATTATTTAATTAGTTTACTATCTGCACACTTTATATATATATATATATATATATATATATAAAGTGTGCATATACTATATATATATATTTATATATATATATATATATATATATATATATATATTAGTTTAAATAAAATTTCATTTATTAATTTTATATTTTTATATGAAGATGATTTTATTTATCAATATTTTTTCTTTTTATTTGAAAGTGATGTAATCGCATGTATCACATTACACACACATATATATATAAACAATAAGTTAAATAAGGTTAAATGGGTTTGAAAGTAATCATTAAAAACCAGTCAACACTTAGCCAATCCCAATATCAATAATAATCAACAATTTCAAGCTATTGTCAAGACAACTTCTTTTAACAATAAAGTTAAATTAATTTTTTTAATATCTTGCATTTTACAGTGTATAGTGAATTTTCTATAGTGAAGCTTCAAATCCTCTTTAGTTATATAATTTGGTTAAATTTTGGAAAGCCTATTAGATGTGGGTAGATTTATCAAGACAATCTATAATGTATCACATTTTATTACATCTAAGTAAAAAAATTTATAATAATCTAGTAGTAATAAAGGTTGCCTTGACAATAGTTAGAAATTGTTGATTTTTATTAACATTGGGTTGTCTTAGTGTTGGCTGGTTTTTAATGATATATATATATATATATATATATGAGGATTTTTAAGATATAAAGTATATAAACATTATATTATGAAATTGCATACATCGAAATGATATAATAGGAAACATTAATAAATAAATTCTAGTAAATATAAAACTTATCCAAAATATCAAGATACGCGCTCGGCGGCCATTTTGAATTTGAAAACAGCCAAAAACACTGCTGGCACATGCAAGCGATAAATGTCATCGACTAGAAACACTCATTTTTTTAAAAAAGTAAATCGCCTGAGGCACTATAATTAAAAAGGGTGTTGGGAAGGGACTACACTTAAAAAAATTGCAGGAAACGTCACATTAAATAGCCTAAGGTGATACTATCAAAAAAAAAAGTGCGGGAAAAGGAAAAGAGGTGAAAATTAAAAAATGCTTTAAAATAAACCAAAAACGCTAATTTATATATATAGTCATAATCAAACATTGCAATATTTACAAAAATCCGTTAAAATATAGCGATCACTAGAAAAATAATATAATGCTATAAATCAAACCTTACTTTAAAATAAACCAAAAACGCTAATTTATATATATAGTCATAATCAAACATTACTTTAAAATAAACCAAAACCGCTAATATATATAGTCATGATAATCAAATATTGCAATAGTAAATGTCAAAAGATTAACCCTATGTTAAGGCACTTTTTTAAAAAAAATCGTAAATGATATTTACAAAAACCCGTTAAAATATAGCCATCATTAGAAAAATAATAAATGCTATTTTAAAAATATCAGTCCGGTCTATCAACGCTATATACTAAATTAGTATTATAATTTTAAAAAACAATATTTAAAAAGTATAATGCTATAAATCAAACATTGAGTTGTAACGTCACATTGAATAGCCAAAGGTTATACTATGGAAAATAAACCAAAACCGCTAATATATATAGTCATGATAATCAAATATTGCAATAGTAAATCTCAAAAGATTAACCCTATGTTAAGGCACTTTTTTTAAAAAAAATCGTAAATGATATTTACAAAAATCCGTTAAAATATAGCGATCATTAGAAAAATAATAAATGCTATTTTAAAAATATCAGTCCGGACTATCAACGCTATATACTAAATCAGTATTATAATTTTAAAAAACAATATTTAAAAACTATAATGCTAAAAATCAAACATTGAGTTGTAACGTCACATTGAATAGCCAAAGGTTATACTATGGGAAAAAAGAGCGGGAAAAGAAAAAGAGATGAAAATTAAAAAATACTTTAAATTGAACCAAAAACGCTAATATATATAGTCATGATAATTAAATATTGCAATCGTAAATCTCAAAAGATTAACCCTATGTTAAGGCATTTTTTAAAAAAAAAATCGTAAATGATATTTACAAAAATCCGTTAAAATATAGCGATCATTAGAAAAATAATAAATGCTATTTTAAAAATATCAGTCCGGTCTATCAACGCTATATACTAAATCAGTATTATAATTTTAAAAAACAATATTTAAAAACTATAATGCTATAAATCAAACATTGAGTTGTAACGTCACATTGAATAGTCAAAGGTTATACTATGGAAAAAAGAGCGGGAAAAGAAAAAGAGATGAAAATTAAAAAATACTTTAAAATAAACCAAAAACGCTAATTTATATATATAGTCATAATCAAACATTGCAATAGCATTTATTTAAGTAATTTTTTACTAATATTTTAAGAATTTAAAAAAAATTACCAACTCTCGATCGGATGGATGGTCGTCCGCTCAGGCTAAATTTGGTTCTTCCTCTTCATTACTGCAATACCACAAAACATCAAATTATACTTTTAAGATTTAGGTTTATTATTTTAAAGAAGATGCCAGTAAACAATTTATTCAGGAAATATTGCAGCTTGATATGGTCTCTTTCAAATTTATTTTTAAAACTGTGTACTTGGGTCTGACACAAGGTATCTATGACGTAAGATAATTTCCAAGAATTATAGTTCGGATTTGGGCCTTTGTCTTACTAAGATAAAAGAAAGTGTTAAGTTAAACTTTCAAATTTAAAAAAAAAAAAAACTATAAACCAGCTAATGGACTTTTATGCCTCAAGCCTAACTAGTCATCAAATGCAAAAGATGGTTAAAATTAATTATAACAAAAAATTTATAATAAATTAATGATTTAAAAATATAATCGCACTGTAACATATTATACATCACAACTTGTACTCATATATATATATGGGTGCCGATACATGTATTAGTTTTAAGATTTTAGTTTTAACACTTTAAAGACGCAAATGAAATTATTTGGTCATTTATTATAAAAAATATAAAAATAAATTAATGATTTAATTTATTTACGGGTTTATTCTTTTTTTACTTTCTAGTGCATGTATTTCGACGTAGTCGACCCACGTAGTCTATCATGTCAGCTGCCATCCCACCCCATCCAGTATTATGAATGCCTAATAAAATATATTCTTTAATTATATTTGCATATTCACTTATTGTTGCTAATTCTGTCTATCATTCCGTTTCACCTTCTATGTATCATAGTAGGCCTGTTTGTCAAATTCAAACCCATCCCAGACCACGTGTATAATCCTATAATAATGTACTTTGATGTATAATAACGTATGTTTACGTGTATGTGCGCACATCTAATATATAAATAAATATATTTATATATTAGATGTGCGCACATATTAGACATCAAAATACATTATTATAAGATTATATACATAACGATGTTAGGCTTGAAGCATAAAAGTCCATTAGCTGGTTTACAGTTGTTTTTTTTTTTTAATTTGAAAGTTTAACTTAACACTTTCTTTTATCTTAATAAGACAAAGGCCCAATCCGAACTATAATTCTTGGAAATTATCTTACATCATAGATACCTTGTGTCAGACCCAAGTACACAGTTTTAAAAATAAATTTGAAAGAGACCATATCAAGCTGCGATATTTCCTGAATAAATTAATTGTTTACTGGCGTCTTCTTTAAAATAATAAACCTAAATCTTAAAAGTATAATTTGATGTTTTGTGGTATTGCAGTAATGAAGAGGAAGAACCAAATTTAGCCTGAGCGGACGACCATCCATCCGATCGAGAGTTGGTAATTTTTTTTAAATTCTTAAAATATTAGTAAAAAATTACTTAAATAAATGCTATTGCAATGTTTGATTATGACTATATATATAAATTAGTGTTTTTGGTTTATTTTAAAGTATTTTTTAATTTTCATCTCTTTTTCTTTTCCCGCTCTTTTTTTCCATAGTATAACCTTTGACTATTCAATGTGACGTTACAACTCAATGTTTGATTTATAGCATTATAGTTTTTAAATATTGTTTTTTAAAATTATAATACTGATTTAGTATATAGCGTTGATAGACCGGACTGATATTTTTAAAATAGCATTTATTATTTTTCTAATGATCGCTATATTTTAACAGGTTTTTGTAAATATCATTTACGATTTTTTTTTTAAAAAGTGCCTTAACATAGGGTTAATCTTTTGAGATTTACTATTGCAATATTTGGTTATCATGACTATATATATTAGCGGTTTTGGTTTATTTTCCATAGTATAACCTTTGGCTATTCAATGTGACGTTACAACTCAATGTTTGATTTATAGCATTATACTTTTTAAATATTGTTTTTTAAAATTATAATACTGATTTAGTATATAGCATTGATAGACTGGACTGATATTTTTAAAATAGCATTTATTATTTTTCTAATGATGGCTATATTTTAACGGGTTTTTGTAAATATCATTTACGATTTTTTTTTAAAAAAGTGCCTTAACATAGGGTTAATCTTTTGACATTTACTATTGCAATATTTGATTATCATGACTATATATATTAGCAGTTTTGGTTTATTTTAAAGTAATGTTTGATTATGACTATATATATATATAAATTAGCGTTTTTGGTTTATTTTAAAGTAAGGTTTGATTTATAGCATTATATTATTTTTCTAGTGATCGCTATATTTTAACGGATTTTTGTAAATATTGCAATGTTTGATTATGACTATATATATAAATTAGCGTTTTTGGTTTATTTTAAAGCATTTTTTAATTTTCACCTCTTTTCCTTTTCCCGCATTTTTTTTTTGATAGTATCACCTTAGGCTATTTAATGTGACGTTTCCCGCAATTTTTTTAAGTGTAGTCCCTTCCCAACACCTTTTTTAATTATAGTGCCTCAGGCGATTTACTTTTTTAAAAAATGAGTGTTTCTAGTCGATGACATTTATCGCTTGCATGTGCCAGCAGTGTTTTTGGCTGTTTTCAAATTCAAAATGGCCGCCGAGCACGTACTATATCAGCACCTCTTAATACAATATCATTTCATGTTTTCTAAAATATCTAATATAAAACAGAATAAAAAGGATTTTACAAAATATCAAGTGAAAATAACATAATTAAGCATCAACAACAAAGAATGTTTTGCAACTTAAATTTCTCATAATTATGTAACTAAATACATTTTAAAAAGTATAGCAAAAGAAAAAAAATGTAGTTCTTTTCATATTTAGATGCCATGCAGTCATATATAATAAACATAAGCGAAGTTATATATATATATACATACACACACTTCCCAGCTTCCTTTTTATTGCTATCATACTCAATGATAAAACATGCTATGAAACGGAGACTAGACGTCTTGATTTATACAAATCATAAATTTTACCGCGATATAAAATGTAAATAAGATCATATAATAGCAATAATAAAAAAAGTAAAAACAAATATTATTTTCAAAACATAAATAAACATATTCGTATTAAATCAATAGCTACTTTCTTGATTTTTTTTTTTTAAAAAGCTATGAAAAAATACTGGGTGTGCAGTTAGCTACATAAAATTCAAAATAAATTGCATACACATTCATCAGGTTTGTGATGTATATATACATGTGTGATGCTTAGGGATTGGGACAAAGCATCATATTGAAGAAGTAAGTTAAAGCATATATTTCTCTAATGCACATACATGATCCCACTCATTTTTTTTGTACTAGTGTATGTAGATTTCAATAGAATCTAACATTATTTTGGAAAATTGTTAAAATGAATCAAAGTATATACGTGTATACATATATATATATATATCAAACTAATACATAATAATAAACTCATTTTTTAAATAAACAATTAGCATAACAAATTGAAATGGAAGTAACTGCTATTTCTAATAAGCTATGCTTAATCAATAATTAAACGTCAATAAACTAAGAACAGAATGAAATGACACCAATTTAGATGATATCCTCTATTCTTTTACCTCTATTAGTATTTACTTAAGCTTAATTTATTGACGTTGTTATAAATCAAAGGGTGAAATCTTCATTCTTTTTATAGTTTGTTGACGTTTGGCTAGTTAAGCAGGGTTATTTGGAGTAACAATTTCACTTTTATTTCGTTTATCTGTGATTATTCTCAGTTGCATAATGTGTGTAGATATATGTTTTCATGTACACAAGTGTATGTTAAAAACATTTTAGAAGATTGATGAATTGGATATTTGTAGCAAAGCTTATAATCAAATCTTGTGAATAAGGAGTAATTATTGTACTTTTTAAAAATAAAAATCACATCCTTTTCTTACACAAATTATTAAAACTGTAAAGAATAATCTCTTTTGCATAAACCACCAGAACTTGACATATTTAAGATTTTCACATCTGTTATTCAGTTTCTTGGGCCAAGCATCTGTTTCCATATATTTAGAATCTTTAAAAAATGCCTATCCTAATATTTAATTATATATATTTGAGTGTCAATTATTATAGAAAATTGACTTCTTTGTTTTGTGTTTATTGTCCTCGTGTAATTTTTTGAGCAACTTACATTTTCCTTTTCATCACATTTATAAATTCAAAAAAAATGGCTGCCTCAAAGAAATTAATGTCAAGTTCTAACAGAAATTAATGCTGCTATTTAGTGGAGAAAAGAGCTTTTGTTAAATCAATACACCTTCTTAATTGATTCAGTAAGTGGAAAAAAATGGCTAATAATAACATAAGTAAAAAGTCTATATTAACTCTATAGAAGTTTATCACTATTTTAAAGTATAAAGCCTTATAAAAACAGTGATAATTGTCTCTGATTTATATTTCTTTTTTAGGCTAATTTTAAACTTTAGGAGAGCAAAAATTCTAACAGAGTTTTCAAAACTCTTCTACTATTTACTAGATTTTAATTCTTCTCTGGAATTTTTTAAACTATTTTATTGGTTCAAAAGGAATATATTTAGACATTTAATTCTCTTATTTTCTTGGTAGATTGATTTTCCCCTTTCAAACTCATGATTAGTTTCCAGAATAAGACCACTTGATTGAGTATTTGCTTAATTAATTATATCATTGTCCAAATGGACACAGTTATGTACTTTCCTTATGATATATTTAAATCTGACCCTAACATTTTCACTATGATGGAGTCAAATTCATTTTCTTTTAAAAAAAATCACGTTAAGCATTCTTTATTTTAAAGAAGGCAAAACTCCCCATACAGTAGTGCCACCCTGTGCCAACCAGAATAATCAATGGATGCTAGAAGGCTTGTGCATGAAATCCCTATCTAGTGCCTACTCATCCAATATCCCAGACTAGTTTCTGGCTCGTGGCCTTCATCAGTGAAGAGCTTTGGATCTGAGAGCACTGCACCTAGATCTTAGGATCTAATGCAATTCTCCGGCAGCCACCTTTTATCTCTACTTAACTACAAAACTATGAGAATGAAATTGAAAACACAATATTTTCAATCTAAGCTCAATAGCTTATATAGTCATATGGGTCTGAACTCAGTTCAGCACCCATACATTTTGGTGTCTTTGGCTCTTTAACAACCATAGCCACACTATCCTATTAGGCAGGATTGGTATTAAGCCACTAAACATCACATGATCACCATCTCTTATACTACCACATAATAACAATTATGTGCTAGTATAAGAGATGGTGATCATATGACATTCTTTATTTTCTTTTTCTTTGAAAAAAAATGACAATAATTGTGACTTAAATTTATTTATTTAGTTTTTCTTTTTAGGTTTTAATATAATTTCATAGTTTTCTTTTACTTCCATTTGTGATGGTGGACTAACATTGAACTAAATTTTTAATAAATTCAGTGCATTATTATTTAAAAAAAATAGATTAAGTGAATTCAGTTTGAAAATGTAGATATTTCTAATGATTTTATATGGGATGTTTAGGCTGTTACATATGTCCAAAAGCCACAGAAAACTATATAACTGTCCAAAGTACAGATCTTTGTAAAGACTTAGTAGTGAAATTTAAAGGTCATGCTTTATATAAAGCAGATATTTTTGCAAAAATTGTGCTATTTATTTTTTCTATAAAATATTTGATTCAAAAATGGAGTCTGACAAGGTGGAAGTTTCTAATGGTTAATCTCTTTTTGGGCACAAAACAGCATGGAATTAGACATGTATTCTCATTTTCAAATAGATAGTGATTTATTATTTAATTTTATTTTTTTTCCATGTGTCAAAGCATCAGCCGGGAAGCGAACATGCGAACCCCAGACAACTAACACTCGACCACCAATGCTTGACTATTTAAATATTTTATTTATAAAAATTTAAAAAAAAACAAGAGTAAGTTGTCTTTGGTTTAAATTTATTATCAGTAATTTTTTATATAATAGGATTTTATGAAAATATCATTTATTGATGGTAATAGGTTATAAAATATGAAGTAAAAAATGTTCTCATCCTTAACAGTGTAATGAGATTATTTCTTCTTTTAATTATGGGTGATATAATAGAGTGTCAGTTCATTTTAAATGGTTTATATAGTAATTAAAATTGCAATTATTTGTAAAATCAAGATGATCTGAATTGATTTTCTAATATCATGCATTTTACAGTGTATAGTGAGTTTTCTATAGTACAGTTTTAAATCCTCTTTATTGACTTATTCTAGTTATATAATTTGGTTGAATTTTGAAAGGCCTATCAAATGTGGGTAGTTTTATCAAGACAATCTGTAATGTATCATATTTTATTATAGCTAAGTAAAAACAATTATAATAATCTAGTAGTAATTATAAAAATAATTGAACTAAGTTATTAGAATCGTTGTTCGGTATAGATTAATATTAAAATATAAAATATATGACTTAATTGGATGATTGAAAACGGGTTTGAATTTTAAAAAATATTTTTAAAGCCTACTCTATTTTTTGAGAATTTTTAAACAGGCGATTATCTAAAGCTTTTTAAATTAGTGATAGTTTAAAAGGTTGTTCTCTTTCTTCCCCCTCCTACTACCTTTCATGTGTTTATTAGTAAAAAAAAAATTTCTGCACATCTTTCATTTTCATCCTGATAGGTTTTATAAAATACTATATATATAGCTCAGATATATAGATGATACATTTGTACTAATGCTTTGAATTATTTACTTTTTTTTTAGTAGATGATATCCTAATATTAAGCTTACCATGAAAATTGAAAATAATAAACCACTTACTTTCTAGATGTTTTAATTGCTAAAAGTCCTAATGAATCTTTGTCAATATTTATTTACAGTAAATTCTACTCATAGAAATAAATATTTCTGTTTTAATTCTCATCATTATACTACTTATATACTTTCTGTGGCAAACAATCTTTTGATGAGAACATACAATTTGTTAGATAAAGATTATCTTGCTCAAGAAATAACACCATTTAAAAATATTCTGCTCTCTAACCCTCTTAAATCACGATATGTTTTATTGTTGCACCTGGTGGAAGTTTTTGAAAATGCTCAACAGTTCATTTCCGTCTTAAATATTTATTTTATACTAAATTTCAATAAATTGGACTTGATTTTTTTAAATTTAATTTTACAAATGAAATATATTTTTAAAAATCGTATTTGAATTTTACAAATATTGAAAAGATGAGTTATAAATACAAACAAATGATATAATTCTGTTACACACAATAGTCATACATTGTTGTGAAAGTAAACTTTCAGAAAATAAACAAATTCATTTTTATTTTCTTTCCTTAAATGCAAGCAAACAAAGTGAATTTATGAAAAAGCTATCAAATTCTGATTTAAAATCTGACATTTGCTTTCAAGTTATTACAATATTAGAAAAGATTATAATACCATGCCAACTCTGACAGATAATGCTGTTACTCACACCATAATTTTCTCTGTTTATATTACAATTAAGTTTATTAATTTCTATTCTAAAAATAAAAAATAAATTATTATAGGGTATTTGAACCCAGACTTTCAACCTCCCTTTTGTCATTCACTCCATCTAATACAACTGATACACATAACCACAATCATCTTCCATACATAATTAGTGCTTGTTTTATATTAAGATAACATATCTTCAAACTTTAATGGGCAGACTTCAATTTTCTCTACTCTCCAACTCTTCAGCCATCCATATCATTGAAAATCTGATGAGGGCTTGTTCCAAGGCCTTGACTTACAGTCAACATATGTATGACAATAAAATTGGCAAACAATGGCTTTGAACAAGCCATCATCAGATTTTCAATGATATATATATATATATATATCATTGAAAATCTGATGATGGATATATAGAGAGAGAGAGAGAGAGAGAGAGAGAGAGATAGAGAGAGACAACTAAAGAATTGGAGAATGCAGAAGATTAAAGCCTATCCATTAAAGTTTAAATATTTGCTGTCTTAATATAAACCAAGCACTGATTATGTATATGTGTGGGAGATGATGATCTGGACCAACTGATAAATGCTGGTTCAACACCAAATGCATATATTGGAGATCATTTATCTTTTTTGCATGTATATGGTCATGTATATCTGCTGTATAAGATGGAGTGAATGATAAAAGGAAATTTAAAAGTGTGAGTTCAAATCCCTTATATTTACATCTAGCTTAAAAGTACATACAATCTAAACATCACATGATCCCCATTTCTTATGCTTGCACATAACTGTTATTACAACAGGCAAAACTCACCATACAGTAGTGCCATTCTGTGCCAGCCAGAGTAATCAATGGATGCCAGAAGGCTTGTGCATAAAATCCCCATTTAGTGCCTACTCATCCAATATCCCCAGACTAGTTTGAAGGCCATAAGCCAGAAACTAATCTGGCGATATTGGATGAGTAGCCACTAGATGGAGATTTTATGCACAAGCCTTCTGGCATCCAATGATTACTCTGGCTGGCACTGAGTGGCACTACTATATGGAGTGTTTTGGCTGTTATATACAATCTACTTGTGTTTAAAGGTAAATTAATTAATTAAAAGTATATATGTGTATTCTTTTTGTTTTAAATGAATATTAACTGTTTACTATGTGAAAATAATCAAACATTTTTAAAACAAGCAAAAAATAATATTTGTTTCAATCCAAAAACTTTGCATGAAAACGAGATCAGAAGAAAGTAAACATCTTTTAGGCCTTTTTTTTCTGTTGTAAATAATTAATACTTTAGATCTTAGCTGTCTGTCCATAAGATACTGACCTTTTCAGATTTGATTTTTCAATTAAAAAATCAATAAAAGCAGTATAAAAGATTCTACATTACAAATGATAATTGAAAACAGTGATCCAAAGCAATCTTTAAGCCATTATGTATATAGAGGATAAAATATCCTATTACAGGATAAGAATGTCTAGAATTCTTATGAAGAAGCTTCTAATTTTTTTACTCTTTCATGATAATAATCATTATTGGCTTAACAAAAGAAAAATAAGGTGAATAATATTGTATTAATGATGCCCTATTTCTTTCTTTTTGAGATTATCTTAAAAACTGCTTTATGCATCAAGCTCCTGATTATGACAATGTCTATACTTTTAAAGAAAACATTAAGAAAAAAATATTAAATATGAAAATAAAAAGTATTTTGCACACTTGCTCCCTTTCTCAATTTGAGTGTAAAATTTCTTTATTTGTAAATTTAAATTCAACAAAGTAATTGCTGATTATATTTTCGAATTTCTTTTTAATTTTTGGCCCATTTATTTTAAATATTATGTCAAGAGAAAAATGAGAGAAACATTTTATTAGTAACAACATTAAAGCATGCAAAACTCTCCATACAGTAGTGCCATTTAGTGCAAGCCAGAGTAATCAATAGATGCCAGAAGGCTTGTGCATAAAATCCCTATCTAGTGCCTACTCATTCAATATCCTCAGACTAGTTTCTGGCTTGTGGCCTTCATCAGTGAGAAGCCTTGGATGTGAGAAATCGTGATCATGTGGTGTTTAGTAAGAACATATAAGAAAATAATGCCAAAATTTTACAAGACAATGGAAATAAATAAATTTATTGAAAAACCTTGAAAAATATCAGTGCAGATCTTTAAAAAAAGTCTTGATAGTTGTGGGATAAAAGAAAGATTAAGTTAGATTGGAAACTTTGGAAATACAAACTCTCTACTGCCAATACTAAATTCATGGTTTAGGGAAAGGGAAGCATTATGTGTGTAAGCAAACAACATACTAACTGAAGCATTATGTGTGTAAGCAAACAACATACTAACTGAAAATATTAATATTTGGTTATAATTTTCTAATAATTAGTATATATTAGTAGTAGTAGTCACTAATTTTTAATTAAAATAGCATTTACATAGATCAACCTATAATTTATTTATTTTTTAGACTGCTCAAAATTATTATTATTGTTGTTGTTGTTGTTGTTGTTATTATTATTATTATCGGAGTTTATCCAGTTCATTGCTAGTCATCCTACATTTATCATCAATTTTTTGAGTATTATATACTTTTTTAATAAATTATATTGAGCTATTAAGCAACTAAAATAAAATAATTTTAATAATATACAATTTTTCTCATAGCTTTTAAGGTAGTTTTCTTCACTGCATTCTATATCCATCTATTATAAACTTAAGTAATAGACAGACACCATATGATATAATGCTATATCTTCATCCCTAGATTGCTTCTGATTTTTGCTTTAAGGGTTAAAACTTAATATTCAAAGCTGAAATTATGTATCTAGCCGTCATTATATACTGCTTTATATTCTTCATAATAATAGCCCAAAAATTTTAAAATCCCTTAATTTTTAGCTCAAACCAACTAGATCAAACACTGGTCAGCTTTTAAACTTTATTAATGAAGACAAAATCCAGAAATTAGTGTAGAGATGGTGAATATTATGCACTATATTATCATGTCATTGATGCTTATGCTTACAGTAGATAACTTTAAAATAAAGAGAATTCTACTTTGAAATAAACGAACATGTGTATGAGAAAATTGTATAATATTGTTGTTAGAATTGATCTTTTTAACCAAAGGCAGAAGGAGATTACAGATGACATTAAAAGGAGATCTTTAAAATAGATAAAAACTGATTTCTAAACATATATGATGAGTTATTTATTTACCTAGCGCTGTGTCTTTAATTTGTAACAATCATTAGGGAATCACTCCTCTATACATGCTCTGTGTAGATTTAAATACTTGGGGAATACTCTCGTTTCTAAATACAAGATAAAAAGACGAATCCACCTTAAATTTATACAATGCGTGTGCAGTGGGCTGATTGTCTAATAATTATTAAAAACTGATTCTGTATAACTAAGGGAGTCGGCTTGTGTTCAGCACTTAAGGCTTTGTTCTAATTTTAGTTTATTATCCTGAATAATAATTTTAAAAAGTAAAAATGCTTTGGATCCTCAGACTTGAATCAGAGTTTTACTGACAAAAACAAGAATCAGAAGTTAATCTGGTAATATTATAGCATTATAATATTGGTGCTTTTTGATTACTCACATTGAATAGAGTGAAAACTTCTCTTGGGAGAAAAATTTCAATGTAATTATTGTGCTTCAAGTAAAAATTGGGATACAATATAATCAAGTATACATTTGACCAATTTTTTTTTTTTTATATTTATGCAATATACGTGCATATATATATATATTGCCTATGCGTAAAGTTCAATATACTTATTTATATTTAGTTATTGTAATAGTTTAAAAATGACATAAAATTATTCAAATAAATGATTTGCAAATAGAAATTATTTTAGCTATAACAAGATTTGCTATTATATTTTTTTGAAAATTAACATTCTCAGGTAATTTTATGTAAACTACTAATGCAATAAAATAATTATTTCAGGACGAGACAGGTGGAAGTTAATCGTAGCTAGCTAGCTAGAAGCAACAATTAGCGTAAGCAATTATGATCGCGCATAAAAAAATCAAGTTTATTTGTTACTTGGATGTATGGACAAATATAGTAATTATAAGCTAAAAATATATTAATTAAAGGTAATCAAATGGGAAGTCTGTGGGAATGGTAATAATTATTGAGGGAATAAAGTCAGCTATTTTAATTACTTTATTTTCTGTATATTATATATGTACATATTTTCTTCTATAGTTCTATCGATTGGGCTACCACATGCAAATATATAGAAGAGTGTTTCATTTTAAAATTAACTTCGTTTTATAAGGTGAAAAAAAAAAAGGCATATCAGATGTTAGATGAAGTAAGAAATAATGAAAAAAAAAGAAACATGTTTCTGTTCTCATTATTTAATGCTAGCATTTATGGGGTTTTCCCCCGTAATCTTGTTTTTGTTAAATAAATGATAATAATTAGTTTTTACGTATTAATAAAGAAAAATGTACTTTACATCATCATCTAGAGCAAGCTGGATGTTATAGGCATTCTCAAATGGACGTTGCAGATGTAGACGTTTACCTTCATGTTTTCATCAATATTACAAGGAGTGTATCAAAATCATTGGCGAACTGTTTTCTTCTTTTCCGCACACAACATAAAATTTATTTTCATTTTATTAATTTGTAAAAGTTAGTAACAAGTTAATTTTTTTTAAGTAATTAATTTTCATGTTGGATGAAATTGAAGAAGTTATAACTAATCATTTTAAAATATAATCACATGCTATAAAATTCCAATTCATATATATATATATACTATTAAGCTTCACATGAATACCATCTCTTATACTAGCACATAATTGTTTATAAACAAGGTAAAACTCTCCATACAGAAGTGCCACCCTGTGCCAACCAGAGTAATCAATGGATGCCAGAAAGCTTGTGCATAAAATTCTTATCTAATGCTTACTCATCCAATATCTCCAGACTAGTTTCTGGCTTGTGGCCTTCGTCAGTGAGGAGCTTTGGATCTGAGAGAACTGCACCTAGATCTTAGAATCTAATGCAATCCTCCAACAACCACCTTTTATCTCTACTTAACTATAAAACTATGAGAATGAAATTGAAAACACAATAATATTTTCAATTTAAGCTCAATAGCTTATATAGTCATATGAATCTGAACTAAGTTCAGCATCCATACATTTTGTTGTCTTTGGCTCTTTAACAAACATAGCCACCACTATCCTATTAGGCAGGATTGGTGTTAAACCATTAAGCATCACATGATCACCATCTCTTATACTAGCACATAATTGTTTATAAACGAGGCAAAACTCTCCATACAGTAGTGCCACCCTGTGCCAACCAGAGTAATCAATGGATGCCAGAAGGCTTGTGCATAAAATCCATATGACTATCCATATGATTATATAAGCTATTAAGCTTAAATTGAAAATATTGTGTTTTCAATTTCATTCTCATAGTTTTATAGTTAAGTAGAGATAAAAGATGGTTGCTGGAGGGTTGCATTAGATCCTAAGATCTGGGTGCAGTGCTCTCAGATCTAAAGCTCCTCACCGATGAAGTCCACAAGCCAGAAACTAGTCTGGAGATAGATGAGTAGGCATAAGATAAGGATTTTATGCACAAGCCTTCTGGCATCCATTGATTACTCTGGTTGGCACAGGATGGCACTACTGTATGGAGAGTTTTGCCTTGTTTATATATATACTACTAACATTAAATTAAACCTAGCTCAGTGTATTTGTGAACAAAAGGAGTAAATCATCCTTCTTTCAGGCTATAAATTAAAAGCACTGTTGAACAAAGGATTAATTTCACTCTGAATTATCAACAATATTGACAAAAGTATGCATATAAATATAGGAGCTCTGAAGAATAAATGGATTCATTCTATTTTTAATCCTTTGTTCAACATTTCGAGTGCTTTTAATTTATAACCTAAGGGAAACTGAATTTACTCCCTTTTTTATATATGTAATACTAATAACAACATTACATGACATTTTCCTAAGTTGTTTAAATGCTTGCAAGAGTAGTTTCCTTCATGGTATTCCAGAACTATCTATAATTATCCTAAATATTCAATGGGTATCAGATAATATTGTAGCATAAAATCCACATTCTCTGGATGGTATCTGGCTTTTTCTCATTATTAACAACCAACATATGGACACAGGATCAGATTGCCAGCAGATGACCCAATAAACATTTAGATATATCACATGGATTTCAGATGATAACTTATTAAACAGGCAAAACTCTACATATAGTAGTGCCACCCTGTGCCAACCAGAATAATCAATGGGTTATGTGCTAGCATAAGAGATAGTGTTCATGTGATGTTAAATGATAATAATTTCTTGGTCCTAAAAGTATACAGATCAATTTTGTGCTCTTACACCATAGAAGAAAAATTGTCTGAAGCCCTCAGATTCCATTATCAACAGAGATTCATTGAGGAAAAAAGATTAGGGTAAGACATTTAACCTGACACACAAAAGCAAAGTTTCCAACCACTTCACACATGAAGGGGGATTAACCAGCTTTGCTAATTGGAGATTCATATTCAGGGTTTGACTCAATTGTGTCTCTTTGAATGGAATGATAAAGTTTGCTGTTCAAGATATGAGATGCAAATGGTGTGGGTATTTGGTTGAATCACTACCTCATGTGTTGAACCACTGCTGACTGTATATGATGATGATCATACTCTACCACAATGTAATACTTGATAGGCTAAGAGGAGCAATTAGTGAACAGCAATATACCCCTGTATGTATGAATCAGACTGTCCCTGGGTGGTCAGAGAACTTGGGACCTGACTTGTTGGTTATAGATGAGAATTCCAGAAATGCCACCATCATAGTTATAGCCATACCATTTGAGAGTAATCAATGGATACAAGAGGGTTTGTGCATATAATCCCTATATAGTGCCTACTCATCCAATATCCTCAGACTAGTATGACTATACAAGCTAATGAGCTTGGATTAAAAACATTATTGTGGTTTCATTTTGAAATGTTAGCATTATAATTGACTTGAAAGATAAAAGGTGGCTGTTAAAGGGCTGCATTAGATTCTAAGATTTAGACACAGTGCTCTCAGATTCAAGGCTACTCACTGATGAAAGCCATAAGCTAGAAACTAATCTGGGAATATTGGATGAGTAGGTACAGAATAGAGATTTCATGCATAAACCTTTTTGCATCCATTGATTATTCCAGCTTGCACTAGATGGCACTATTATATGGAAAGTTTGTGACTGTTTTACGAACTTGGGCAAGAATAGGAACTGGTAATCACGTGACGTTAAGTCAAGAAATTAATTATAAACCAAAGCTGTGCAGAGAAATGTTTGGAAAAAGTTTTTGGATGTATGAACAAACTTTTGTTACTGAAAATTAAATATGTCCAAGCAAAGCCATTTACATGACCTGTCTAAAGATGTGATACTTGGCCACAGAAACAAACAAAAAAGGAAATTATGACTTTTGATTCTTCTTTTGTGTTATGAAGAGCAAGATAATGATTAAATTAAATTAGACCTGAATTTTTGAAGCATAAATGACCAGATTGAAATTGTAAAAATTTTGATCATATAAATATATGATTCATTTATCTATTTATTTTGAGTATAGAATTTTTAGGCAACTTGTGATTATTATTAAACATTATTAAAAATAATTGTAGAACTTGTGATTATTATTAAACATTATTAAAAATAATTGTAGAAATTTCACTAGAAAATATTATTAGCTTTGTTAACTCTTCCATCCAGTTACTGTATGTGTGATTTATAGTCATCAAGTGTTGTGGTCGAATGGTCAGCACAGTTGCCTTACAAACAGTTGTCCCAGGTTTGCGGGTTCGCTTTCTGGCTGATGCTTTGACACATAAAAAAAAAAGACAAAACTAGGTTGTTTGGATGCAAATATATAAATCAGAGGCATTAGTTTCCATTTTATAAGTTGATGAATCTGTTGCTGAGCCATTTAAAAATATTAAATCCAGTTGCCTTTATTTTAAATTTGGAAAAAATATATATTTGTTTGTCAGTAATTTTTTAACCAATTGAAGAGATTCTTGTGTAGATTCCAAAAAGATCAATCTTGATTTGATGTATGTGAAACTAATTTGCAATAACATTTTAAATATTTTTTTATAAGTTATCAACTGATGGCTGATAAATGAATTTAAATAGAAACAAAAAACTATTGCCAAGATATGATCTTGTGTGTGCCAGTAATATTTTTCATAGTAATTCCCCAGCAGAAGTAATATGTTCAACAAAAGAATATGTTAGTACAAAAGTCCTTAGAGTATTAAAATCATAATTTCAAATAATGATAGCTAATTTAAGCAAATAAATTAGCCTACAGTTCAAGATTATTTCCTTAATAGCATGAAGTAGCATTGGGTTTCAGACTATTGCTGCAAAATATTACATTCACTTGATAATAAACTTTCTGATTATTCAAATGTAAATTTGAATATATTGACTTTGTGAGATTAGGAAAAAAGTTACAACTTTTCATAAAATCCTTATTACATTTAATGTAAAATATATGACCATAAAATCTTTTTTCAAATTTTCGTGAAAATAGTAATAATGTTTACAATCTCTTAATATCTAGATTAAGATTTTTTTATTGATATGGTCCAGCCTAACTTTTGTTAATAATGCCAATGATATATGTTTGTTATCTCACTTTTGTTTCCCCTCTCTTATTTTTAATATACATTTTTCCATATTTTATTGCATGCTTTGAAGAATTTGTAATGCTTTTTCCAAATAAAAGAACTGATTAGATAAACGCATACTTTTTTTAAATAAATTATTTTTTAAAATAAATTATTTGGAGTGTGGAGTAGATTGAAGCATGTCCATTAAAGTGTGAGGTTTGGCTATTTTAATATATATCTGAGCACTTATAGCCTATATGTGTAGAGAGGATAATCTGGACCAACTGATGATTGCTGATTTAGCATGAGATACATGTATTGGTGATTATTTATCTTTTCAACATATATGTGTTTAAGGGTATCAGTGGAATGAGATAGTGTGGTGGGTCATGTGAAAGTCTGTGCTCATATACCCTATATATTAAAAGCATTCATCCAAGTTTTTTTTTTCATATGTCATAGCATCGGCCGGGAAGCGAACCCACAACCGTCTGCAACCAACTACTTGCTTGCAAGGTGGTTGCGATGACCTCTCGACTAACAACGCTTGACAGCATTCATCCAATGTTTAATTCTATGATTAATTTTATTCATTATCTTTTTCCTCTATTAATGATCTGACCAAAATAGTATAGTTTTTAACTTTTTCTAATTGATCTTCACTTTTTAATTATATAAAAAAAATCATTTGTTTGTTACTTCCTGCCTTCATCTGATAACTTTTGCAACATTCCTGAAGCTCAGGTAATTTTTTTTTTCAAAATCTATCTTATCATTTGCAAAATCTAAATTCCTAATTATCTCCAATTACTTTAGTCTTTTTAGCATTTATCATAAATTCTATTTTCTTGCTTTTATTAGATAATTACTGTGACATTTTCTGAAGCTTTGAAACATTATCTACAAAATCTAAATGCCTTAAATTATATCCTGTTTTAAAAAAATTTAATTGACAAAATATTTCCTGGAAATTGCTAGGAAATGTTTTATAGATATGTATTCCATTTATTATATAGTTTTATGCTACTTGTGTATTATCCTTCCTAACAAGCTTGGTAGCCATATATTTTTACTTATATAGTTTCATGGGTCCACAAGTAATGGTATTTTTTTTTCCAATTTTATTTTATGGTATTTTTTTTTCCAATTTTATTTTACGAAATATGTGTCATATATAAGGGATTCAAACTCAGACTTTCACATGACCCTCAACTCTCCATGCCATCTCATATTGCTGACCCACCTGATCATACACATGTTTTAGTTGTTAAGTTTTTAAAAAATAATAAATCGATTATAAATTTCAGTCAGAAAGTTTATTTCATTTTTTTTTCATATATATTATAAGATGTAAATGTCAATAAGCTTCAAACATTATCATAGTTTGTTTAAATTCAGCACTTTTCTTTTTACCATATAATACTAAATCTTCCATGCATTTTATTATTGTTACATAGTGCTTTATTTACCACACTCTTTTACAGTTTACAGTTTCAATTGTCCCAGCAATCTTCTTCAGAACTTTTTATATCTCCTAATTTCAACTGCTAAATTCAAATTTTTCCTATCATTTTTCCAAAATGATAAAAATTTGTGGCCTTCCATTGACAGAATAACATGCCATTTTGCAGGTCATTCAGGATTTCAGGCCACTGACATGAATAATCCTCACTTATCCTTCTTTAAAAATAAGACATAAAGACATTTCATTATATATATATATATATTGAAACAGACAGATCGAAGAATCGATCTTAGTTTCATGGTTGTCATTTAAGAACGGTAATTCTAAACCACTATTTACCCGCAATGAGACTTTTTCTATTCCAAGCCACATAAATTTTAAGTTATTTATTTTGTGTTTGTGTAAAAAGAATTTAATGTAAAGAGTATGAGTATAAATGTCACAAATCATGATGAATAATATTCGTGTGTGTGTGGTTTGTGGATTTATATTAGCTCAATTTAAAAGTTTCAATTGCATGTATATTTTTTTTAAATTTTAATTTTGCAAATTATACAAAGTCATTTAAAAATGCTGATCAAAAGTCACATTTCTTTGATCAGTATTTTTAATCAAAATCTTACTTGTACAAAATGTATAGGACAATTAATTTGTACTTTGATGAATTAACATAATGAATGTATATTTTTGTATTCACGAATTCCGATGTAATTGTTTTGTCAATTTAGAATCATGTATTAAATTTAAAAATAAATGAAAACCGAACAATGGAAATGAGAAACGTAGAACTCTTATCAAGAAAGGCAAATGCTATTGTATAGTCAAAAATTAGATATTGCTGGAGGCCGGAAAATCAAAGGAGGCGGAGTCATGAACTAAAACTAGGCAGAAAGGTCAACCGTAGCCATCTTAGATATGAGATAGACACTCTAACTTTTGACTTGGCTGTGCTTAGATCATCTCAAGACATTAAAGTAGTTGTTCCAAAGAAATCACTTCAACTGTTATTAAGAAGTTGCCCGGTAAACTGCAATGACGATGGGCTAAGTCCAACAACTGATCCCTGTTCTGCCAATTTAAATCTTTCGTACCGCTGATCTGTAATGTTTTCCGTGCTTCCAGTCTTCCAAATTCCAACATTTAAATTAACCATGCCATTCTAAGAAATTCAAAATGCGTGCCTACGTTCTTCATACATATCACCGCAAGAAGAAAAGCCGGACGAAGAAAGAATGGTAACTTTTGTTACATGAACTTTTTAACTTTCCTCTCAGTAATAATTTTATATTTAATCTGTTAATCAAAGTAATTGCATGTAAATTTCTTGCTTTCCATTTGAAAATGTTACACTAAAACCTGTCAGTAAATTTCTTCTCTAATATTTCTGCGCTCTAGTCTTTAGATGATAATTATTAATATTTGTGCCTACTAATAATCCATTTGTGAATACATTTATATTTTTACTATTACTTATTTTACAAACAAAACGATGCCAATAATAATATTTCTCAACTCTAATTAAAGTCAGTAAAGTTTATCTCATAATATTTATTATATTCATTTTAAAAGTAATTTTATTTTATCGAACTAAAAATTGTTTCATTTATGTTGAGTTGAGAAATATTCAAATATTTTGTTGTTTCTTTTACTTCGTTATAATATTTTAATCTATACTCCAAATCTCAATACTTAAAATAGTCTAAAATTTTATTATAATTTTTTTTATATATTATTACGGAGTAAGAATAATAAGTGAATATTTTTGCTATTATTACCTTCCGAACAATCTGGGGAGTTATGGGTTTCAGAGTGAAATTAATTAATTATTACTTTTGCGATCGTTTGATTTCGCCATGTTTTATTGAATAGTTATATCGGACTGTTGCGTAGAAAATGTTACGGAGAGAAAAGGTTTTATATAATTTCGTTTTAAAATCCACTTCCGATCACTCTTCCTCGATGTTACTGTGGCAATGCCTTTACCTTCGCCTAAGTTGGCATCTCGTTTTACTACCACATGGAGAGAAAGAAATTCTTCTCCAGGTAATCTCTTGGATCACCGGGGTTCGAAAATGAGCCCGGCTGGTTGTAGTGTCCCGGATCTACTTGGGGGCATTAAGACTTGTCAAAGTACAAGCCGCCTGGTTTTCCGTCAATGCACCGCAAGTTATTATTTGTAATATACCTTAATCCCTGCAACCATCAGTACATCAATATTATATATTATATTTTTATATAAAACCGCCTCCCATTTATCCGTATACGCAATGGTTTGAATCTATTAAATAAAACAACTTAATATAAACTAGTAGTTAAATATTTTAAGTGCTCCAATTACTCTGATTCTCATAACAACCTGTACAACCATTTAAACACATAAATATTGGCATGAGTTTGTTAATCAGTACAAACCGATTATTGAGGACTAGCAGCAATTTATTATAAAATACATATGAGATTTCTACCGTACCTGTAAATAATATTATTCAATGCTTTCAATAATTTATTAAAAATGTATCTAACCTAATTTTGTCTCTCTTGCATTATTACTCTCGACATCTAGTCAATCACCTGCTGTCTGTATCGACAACTTAAATATATACATTAAATTATTAGCCGTACCAATATCCCGACTATAAGGGATCTATGAAATAGCTGATTGTAGGTAATTTAGTCTGTGTTTTTCGATGAGCTAGTAAAGGGGAAACCCCATACCGGTAATATTGTCATCGATGGGTCATGCCAGGGTTTTGGGTTTGAATTTAGTTTGCATTTTGGAATTTATTCCTAGACGTGGACTGGGTTTGAATTCGGATTACTGCGTGTGATTAAGCATGGTGATTTTTACCGGTACAATATATATATATATATATTAATAAGTTGATTTACTATAAAAAAAATAATAAATAAAGTGAAAATATAATTAATTTTTGCAGAATTTTTTTTTTAAATAACAATTAAAAAATTTAAATATTAAATATGACCTCTTCTGTTTAGCCATTTTGTTTGAAATACTTATTATAGAGTCATGAAACTATGTCAGTCAAAAAAAAATGTGCCAAGCTTGGTAGAAAAGTTTCAATGTTAATCATTCTAATAACACCATGTAATGTATTTTAATAGATATGTTTCTGAATTTAAAGGATAAAATGTATTTAAAAACAGGGAAATTATATTGAAAAATGTGTTTGTCTTTTCTGAAAGTGCTGCTGGTAGCAGATGATGTAAGCTAGATGTGTTTACCTATGGCTACCAGCACCACCAAGCGGGAAGTAGTGCTGGCAGCTAGTTGGTATTAGGTTCCTGGGCACATGCATGGTAAACAGCACCACCTAGCGGCTGGAACTTGCATCACTGCTTTTGGCCCTCTTCTCTGAATATTTCTGTGGTTGACGCAGAAACAGTGCCTCTTGCGGTCACATGGGGTGTAAGTTACGACTACCCTGAAAGTTTATTAAAATAAATTCTATAGCCAGTATATAAATAATTTTTGACTAACCCCTATATATTTTAGAAAAACTTATATTGATTAGTCATTTCATATAGTAGACACTACAATGTCATTTCCACTTATAGGAATAATACTTTATCTCATACCATCATCTATAAGCCATATACTATGAATAACCTTTATTAATATCATCTATGTTATTTATTACTTTTACAATGTTTTTTTACAACCAAATACGATAGTTTCGATTGCCCCAGCAATCCTCCTCAGAACTTCTACTTATATCTCCAAATCTTAACTGTCATATTAGGTTGTAAAAAAACATTGTAAAAGTAATAAAGAACATAGATTATATTAATATTATATGAATTAGGCAATGCAATAGGAAACATAAAGTTAAAATGAATAAACTTTGGTGGATAATCACTAATTCCAAACAGTATCTCAGGACTGTTCAACTAATTAAGTCAGTGGTTGGACTAAATTAATAAAAACAATACATAAATCACTACTTTGTTGCTGATAATTTTCTTGCATTTGCCTGCTAACAGAAATTATGTTTATAATGCTTGCTGATTCTGTAAAACCACATTCAGTCTTTGAAAAAATGTAGTCTAAAATGTTTTCTGACTCTATAAAACCACATTCAGTCTTTGGAAAAATGTAGTCTTTTCAATAAAATTTGTAAATATATCATTTCTGTAGTGGATTATAATGATATTTCATGATAACTACTGCAAATCCATTCCGTTTATTTTTTCATGAATTCCACATTTCTAAAAAAAAATTAATAATTTTGAATCTAATATTGAAACAGTAAGATTTGCATTCGAATCTTAAGTTTCACCTTTTTCTATCGTCTCTCACTGACCAACCTATCCTACCCAAATTTAAACTTTTTTGGTATCGAATTGCGTGTGTAGCAATATTAAAAATGTACAAATGTATGTAAAATTTACCGTAAACACACACACGTTTCGATAACAAAATTTAAAGCAATAAATAAAAATAAATGATATAGTTTGTATTTCTCTTTTAGTTATATAATAAATTATATAATTTTAACCATTTGTTTTAATTTGTAAAGTTTGTTATTTATTGCTGTGTTTAAATTTTGTATTTAAGAATAATTTTAGAAATTGATTGTAATTTAAGTAAAAGTAAAAATAATTGTATATTCCCTTTTGTATTTGAAATTTTAAAAGTAACGGTCAGTCGGTGAAAGATAATAGATTAATTAAAAGAAAAATTCCCTAAAATGTTTAATTACAAAATGTAAAGGTAAAAATAAACTTGAACAATAGAAATGCAGCTTTCTATATAAATTAAACTTACAAGAATGCATTGATTCTCCTTGGGGCAAATGAGTGGATCCAAAAATAAAATAGAACAAAAGTGAAAAGATAAGATCAAAGAAAGGAGGACATTTTGAATTTTCTAAGAACTTTTAATAAGATTTTAGCTGTGCTCTCGATCAGTTGAGTCTCCAAAATCTTAAATTAATTTATCTACCACAGTATGTTCGAGTAGAAAGCACCCGGACTATTCTCCCCCCGGAGATAGTCGATTGTATGCTGTGAACCTCCACATGTGTCCTCCACAAAGTCAACCAGGAAGATCTGCTGCCCAAACAATTAGAAAACTGCTGCTGCTGTTAAAATAAATGAATAACGTAAATGCTGGCAAGAACTGCTACTTCTGAAATCATGAACAATTTTACTGAATCTGAATACTTGGTATAAACAGGTACCTGTACCCAAGACCTAGAGTACTCTAAATAATAATCACGCTATAGCTCACTCTCTATATAACTTTTAAAATTATAAATTGTAAAACTATGAATTTAATGATTAATTTATTATATAAATTTCTTTAATAATCTAGCTTACTTAATTCTATCTTTTCTTGGGTACGTATTTCTAAATTTTACATTTTATTATCTAATTATAGCATGCTCATAAGATTTTTGATCCGACCTTGCCAAATTTAAATATAGATTTTAATCAAGATGGTTGCCATCTTGTCCAGCAACCTATTAATATAATATTTCTTTTATATACTTCTGTTGGCTGGTCAGCTCAGAAATCTTCCTAATTTTCTAAATGCAAATCCATGATTGCTTGAAACAGTGGATGCGTGTCCTGCAAATCCTCATTAATATTTACTTCTATAAATTACTTAATATTTTCAAATAACTCGACATGCATTCAGTGCTTCATTTAATGTAATGCAGGGGTCTACTCGTTAGCCAATGGCTGACATATTAGTTATTAATACTCACCCAGCTTACTTATTGTTTTTATATTTTATTAAATTAAAAGTAATAATTCCGTAAATTACATTTCTTTGAGAGTCAAAAGCATTCTTTATTAAATGTTGATGATGTAGGGCCAAGTTATAAAATATATTAAATCTTAATAGAATAGTCTTTAAATTATACATGTGTTACGTTTTAGAGATGCGATGACCTATTATAAGCCTTGGATATTCCGGATTCTATAGGATTTAAATTAATCCCAGTCATCCTACACAAGTGGACAAATAAATGTTTCCATAGGGCTTGATGCTGTCACGCAGTCAGGAAGTAATCATGGCATGAACCACTTGCCCCTGATTATGGTTATGTACCTTACCTTTTGGGCCTGTGGCAAATGCCAGCCCATTGTTCTAAACTCATCCACGGCTTTGCAGTCTCAATATACTGCCACCCTCATATTGCCTTTCTAAACGTATCACATGTCTTTCATTATTAACTTTATTACTCAATATATAACTCTGTCTTTGCATTGATGACATAACTCACTCTCAAATAAATGTCTGTCCATAGTAATTCATAAATATTTTCTTTAATTAAATAAATATATGTCTGCTGCTATGATTATTAATCCTACTTTAGACTCTTGCATTGCAAAGATATAACTTCTGAAGGCATGCTCTTGAAATACTTGCTCGAGAATTTAGGTAGCTGGATTATGTCAGCTAAATAAATAATGTACCTTTTTGTAAAATATAACAGTATCAGAGATACCACTACTAAGATTTTAAATATAGCAAAATATCATTGGTTAAATGATTTGGTATAAAATATTTTAAATAAATAATGTATCTCTTTGTAAAATATAACAGTATCGGAAATCCCACTACTGAGATTTTAAATATAACAAAATATTATTAATCAGATGATTTAGTATAAAATATTATAAATAAATAATTTCAAACTATACATCTGCTGTTACATCTTTATTTATTCGATACCCATTCAATATAATATTTTCTTGATTCTGTAAAATATAAATGTTTAATATTAATATTATTATTAGCAAACTCAAAATAAAGTCTTGAATCTCTTGCATCTCCATGACCACCATGCCTAAAGAAATATTTACTAATGTAGCATCAGATGCGTTGTTTCGTAGATTGTATTATGGAACCGATAAACTATGTTTGAACTCAGTACTACAGGTGGCTTCACTACCTAGATGGTGCTGCAGTTCTGTGTTGTAGTCGAATTCTGCACTATGTTAACGAATCATACGAATCTGACCGTTACAATATATTATTATCATGCATTAAAATAATTGTATGTATCTCTTCAAAACTTGCAGCCTACCATTTTGAAGATTATCAAAAGCTTTTTTAACTTCACTAAAGCCGGATTTATTTGGATGTTTTAACCAAATAAATTAATAGAAAAAATTTTATGCATCATTAAAAGTTATCACTTTAATTCTTATATCATTTATTCCTTCTATCTATTTGAAATATCATTGTCATCAAATAAAAAAGTGCCTCTGAAGAATTTAACAAGATTATATTTTTCAAGTCCATATGTTGTTTCAGTACACCAAAAAAGTACATAAATAATCGGCAAATGTCTACATCTTCTTTATAATTTCAATGCATCGTTCATTTTAAAACCTTTATGTTAATCATTAAACTTCTGCATTTAAGTATTTATTTATAAATAATTATGAAACTTCAGATTCAATTTATTTTTTTGCTAAGCCAAAAATGCTATGTCTTTTAATCAAATCATTAATTGTAAGATTAATTCCAGATAAGCAGCTCAAAGAATAAATACTTATAGAAAATGACCAGCAAGTTTGTGTGTCAGTGTAAATATGATTGAAACAAATATATTAAAGTTGGTGACGTTAATCTAATAATGTATCCAACAATCTGGATAGATGAGTGCTCACTTAATATGATCTTCTATTGTGTGATTCATTGGATGTCATTGCTTTAAATGTGGATACATCCACATTTCTCTAGCGATTTTCTGCTAACAATGCATGAAAGACAGAAAATCCATATGTCTTGTAAAAATTCAATTAATTGCAGGTGATTTGAGCTTACAGCAAAAATTTTAAACAAAGTGTACCCTAATAATGATGATCAACAAAGAATAAAAACCACCTCTAAATTCTTTGAAGTTGGAACAAATACTACAATAAAATTATGCAAAGTACGTTTAAATATTATTTTTTTATTGAGACACTTAAGATATCCAAAAATTGAAGATACTGAATTAGTCCTTACAACAAATCCAGTATCGTGGAGTTATCTTTTATTGATTAATCTTTTCTTCTAAATAAACCATGTATCCACTCTTATTAAACTTTTGTTCTCTGTATAGTGAATTTCACTAATAGAAACTATATTAATTTTAAATCTTGACAGCTTTTTAACTACCAGTGCTATTCTCTATTCAGGTTTTGAATAGTTTTCATCAATTAAAATTTACTCATTTCATATATTCTTCTTTTGAAAGAAATAGATTTATAATACTTATCTTTAATAATATTACTGATGCCTGTTTTATTAATAATGCTAAAAATATGATTACTTCTATTAATAATTAATCCACCTTAACCAGATTGTGTAAGCCTGGCCATATTTGGATTATGTCTTTTAGATCCATTCCACTTTTATAGTAGCCAGGGGGAATGATTACTAAATAGAGTTGTCTAAACATACAATATTTATCAAGCTAATTTACCCAACCAAATTCCAATTTGATTCATCAGTGATGGTAATTCCTTAAAAAAAATCATAATTAAGAACTTTCAGTTTATTAAACCTGTCCCTGCTATTGATTTCTTAAATTCTTGAAGGTTTGGGTTAAAGAAAACACTTTCATTTATTTATCATCATCATCATCGTCATTATTATTATTATTATTATTATTATTATTATTATTATTATTATTATTGCTGTTGTTATTATTATTATTATTATTATTATTATTATTATTATTATTATTATTATTATTATTGCTGTTGTTGTTGTTATTGTTGTTGTATGATAAGGTACTTACATAGTATGCCTTCCAGAAGGTTGCCACTTGTTTTTATTTTAAATAATCCATTTTCAGGGACTTCAAACATGACATAAACAATATGGCTGATTTTGACTTATTGTATTTAATATTTACTTTTTGTTTTATTTATTAAAATGATAAAGATACCCAAAAGTTCAAAGGGTTGTAATTAAAAGGTTTTTTAATGTAAAGGCAGCAAAGAAAATAAAGATAAAACATGATTAAGCAAACCATAACAAATGTGGTTATTCATGTTGGTGGACAGATATCATTTTTTGGGTGGGCACTATCCTGTAATTTTGAAAATATTCCATGGCATCTTGTTCTATTGATGGAAGATTCCAAATTTTAATCATACTTCCAAAAATAATAAAACAAAAAAGGAATGTTAAAAAAAGAATAATTTTAGTTAACGAATGTTAAGTTAACATTTGAACGTACTGTTGTGAGTAGAATTTATTAAAAAATGTGTTCAAATTTTTTAAAATTAACACTCAATTTAAAATACATAAGCATTGTATTTTAAATAATCCATTTTCAATATCAAAGTATTTGAATACATTTTTCTTCTCAAAATTATTTTCTTGAACATATTTGCTATCTTTAAAAATATATTAATAGTGAAGCATTGGTAAGTGGTCAACACAGCTGCCTTACAAGCAGTTGTCCCAGGTTAGTGGGTTCATTTCCTGGCCAATGCGTTGACACGTGAATATATATATAAATTAATAAATCTATTTTAAATTGAATGGTAATTTTAAAAAAATTAAATATATTTTCTAATAAATTCCATTCACAACATAACATTCAAATGTTAACACATTGGTGAACATCACATGATCACTATCTCTTATGCTAACACATAACTGTTATTAAACAGGCAAAACTCTCCATACAGTAGTGCCACCCTGTGCCAACCAGAGAAATAAATGGATGCCAGAAGGCTTATGCATAAAATCCCCATCTAGTGTCTACTCATCCAATATCCCCAGACTAGTTTATGGCTTGTGGCCTTCTGGCATCCACTGATTACTCTGGTTGGCATAGAGTGGCACTACTGTATGGAGAGTTTTGCATATTGGTGAACTCTTAACATGTGGTGATCAGTTAATACATAGCTAAAATTATCATAATTTTTTAAATATTTGTAAACTGAAATTATCATTATTTCTTAACATTCCTTTTTTGCTTTATCATTTTTGGAAGTATGATTAAAATTGGGAATATTCCATTGACAGAACAAGATGCAGTGGAATATTTTCAAAATTACAGAACAGTGCTCGGTTGAAAAGTGATATATGTCTGCTAATATGAACAACCACATTTGTTATGCTTAATCATGTTTTATTTTCTTTATTGCATTTACATTAAAAAAAGTTAATTACAGCCATTTGAATTTTTTGTCTTTATCATTTTAATAAATAAAAAAATAAGTAAATATTGACTGTGATAACTTGCAGTCAGCCATAAATATTGACTATGATAACTTAGAGTCCACCCTATTGATTATATCAAGTTTTGGAAGCCCTGAAAATGGATTATTTAAAATAAAAACATGGAATGGATTATTTAAAATAAAAACATATGTCAAGCTTCTGGCAGGCATACTATGTAAGTATCTATAATACTCTCTAAAGGTCAGTTTCGAAGACACCAAGGTTTCATTTATTTGAATATAGAGGCCCTTAGCATCTATGCACAAATCCCTGGTCCAGTACTGTGTAGCTATAATTAACTGTTTGTATCCTATTATTCAGGATAGGTTGATTAATTTTCATTCTTTGGGACATCACCTGGTCCTCCCCCTTTATAAGACCAGCTTATGGGTCTTAAAGGTCACTTTACTCATAAATAGAAGGTCAACCACTAAGCTAGCTCAGAGATAAACAAAATAAATCATTTGCACTATTGTTCTGGACATATTTACTCTGATATATATTTTCTGGTGATAATATCACTCTTATCCTCCTTCATAGACATATTCAGCCACTAGGATTGTTGTATATACCAATATATATATATAAGACCAATATTTTACATAACATAACTTACTAAAATTATCATTTTCACCTTTTTACTGGAGTTCATAATTTATTTTTATTTGATGATGACTTATGAGAAACATTCAAAAGTAGTCTTATGATTCATAAATAAACATATAAGTGAATTATTTCAACATCTGATTCAGTTTTATTCCAATGTTATTAAATAACAGTTACATCATAAAATATAGATAGAATTATTCATAGAATTTAATGAACATTTAATAATTAACAACAATCCCTTTTTCGAATTCATATAACTAATAAACAAAATAAAAATGCATATACACCCTCCCATCTTGTTTTCACTATCATAATATACACATCCCGTAAATGGCTAATTCTATTTAAATTTACTTGAATTAATCTATATCCACATAGTTCTGTCTAATTTCTGCACTCACTGAATTCATACTAAAAAAAAAATCTCTCACTGGTTATTATTATCAATTTATTCCCCCTTAGGCTTGCCCAACACTGATATAAATCCATGCGCAAATACATCATCTAGGATTTAAACCTTCCCCACCATAAAATGTGTACTTAAATATTTCAATCAAAAATGAACATCTAGTTTAAAATGAACTATATCAAGATTCACCAACATATATGTGTATAAATCAATGCATAACATTATTGATAAAACAATAAAAACAAATAATAAAACCCTTAATCATTAACACCGTGTTTGATATTTGAGAAGAGAGAAGTTAAAATGAAATGTCAATAGTTGTTAATAAAATTTTGGTTTCATATTACTGATTGCTTAGGCTCCTGCATTTGGAAGTACTGTTGGTTAGCTTTTAAGCACGCACTTTGGTTGAGTATATATATATTTGACTTATCGTGAATTTCCTTGACAATAAATACAAAAAAATAAATAATGGTATGCAAATTTCATTGACAGTTATATCAGTTACTATTTCCAAAATCATTATTAAGGTGTTCGCATATTTATGATATAGACACAGACTGGTCACTGCCTGGACTTATTCATAGGCAATCATGAATTTGAATCAAAGTAGGCTTTCTTCCTGCTTTTGCTACTTCTCTAATGTTTACTTCCCCACAGTGGATTGAGGCATTGCAGAAACTGATGTCATTATTTTTTATGTAGACAGGCTTGGATGTGCTTCTCTAGTCTCTCTTCCATTCAGATTCACCAAAACTCCTGTTGTCTTCCAGTTTTCCAAACAAAGTAATCCAAAGTCTCAGCAAGGCATTTCTTTTTAAATTACTAATTCCCACGTGAACATTAGTCCACAAAATAATAATGTCTCAGCTTATCTTTCAGTATTTATTCATTTGGTATTATTGACATCACTGATCCCTTTTTGACATCAGCCTCCTGATGGTAATATGTAATTGAAGTACCTACTATCCATTTGGGTAGTTTGAAATGTCTTTATCTTGGAACTGCTGACCTATGATTAATTGACAGCTGAATTTAAAACTATTTTGGTGCTCAAACAGCAATCACTGTCAGTCTCTTTGATATTACACACTTGATAATGAGTTTTCTTTCTCTCCCTCTTTTTCTCTTTCTCTTTTTTTAAAAATATTAACATATAATAAAATAGAAATAATATATATAAAAAAAACTGTGTCACACAGAATTAAAACATGAAATACTAATTAATGTTCTCGACTTGTATGAAGATTATCTGACCATATATGCATGCACATATGCCCACACACATATCCAAAAGTTGATTTCTAATTGCCAGCTAAAATGATCAGAAACCTTGCATTTTACCCACATTTCATTTTCTTTGGGGTATTCTATCAATGATTTTCAATGAAATATATATAATTGAATAAAATAAAACATCTCTCTTATGTGGCCATTACCAATGGTAGTTTTCCATTTCTTGCTATTTCCTTAAAACAACTGATTCAGTATTTCAAACTCTAAACATAAGAGATAGTAAGCATAATAAAGTTATTACTACGGAAGTCGCAAATTTTATGGAACTGAATTTAACAGGTAACATACTATAGTACATAAATACAATTATACGTTTTTGTGTAGTGGTTAGGTCCCTCCTCCCCTTAACTCATGTTTAGATATTTGGGAAATATTTGCTGCTGTTGCTTCACCATATCGTCTTTGATTTTTTATACTTTTTTTTCAACTTTTTTTAGAGTATGTCAAAAAAATCATAAGATCAGAAAGTGCAGATGGACATAAATTATTGTAAAACCTTCCATAATTAGGAATATAAGCATATATAAACGACACAAGTAAAACTAAAGTCAATAGTAAATAAAAATGTCTCGAAAAATAGCTTGCTAAGATAATCTAACACTAATGATAAATTGAGATCTGAGTTGATGCTGATAGCTAATAACCTTTATACAGATTTACTTTTAATAAGTTCAAACACTAATTATAACTTATGACATATCAAAGAAAGTTTTCTTATAAAATCTAACAATGTTTATTTTTATTTTACCTTAGCCTAAAATACTAATACATAAACAGTCTTTACACATCCACATTTTTTTTTAAATTTTTTTTTTTTTTGAAACAAAAAAAGTATGTAGAGTATTATATATACTGGAATCAATAGGCCATCTTTAAAATAAAGACAAGCATGTATTTACTGCGTGATTTTTTTTTTATGTGTCATAGCATCGGCTGGGAAGCGAACCCGCTAACCCGGGACAATTGCTTGTAAAGCAGCTGTGCTGTCCACTCGACCACCAACGCTTGTCTACTGCTTGATTTATTAAATTAAAATACGAAGTTTTTTAAAACTAGTAAGTATATATTTACAATTTAAATTCAAACTATTTTATTTTTTAACTTTATAATTTGTTAATTATTTTTTTATTTAATTAAACATTTACTAACATTGTTACTGAAGTAATTATGAATTAAACTTCTTAATCTAACTGTCAGTAGCCGCTTACAAACTATTCATAGAAGATGCAGCAATTAGATTTAGTCGATCGTAACGTTTTCAATAAGATTACAAGCAAAATCCTTAAAAGCCAAATGCTAGCGACAATATAAGGAGGATTAATATTCTTCCTGGAGTTTAAATAATCTTCTTTATAAAATGCTGTACTATGAAATATAAATTATAATAATTATTCACTGATGAAAAGAATGCTACCAAAAAAATCCTTTTATAAAAAGTAAATTAACTCAAAAAAAAGAGAGAGAGAGAGAAAGAGATAGATGAAGTTTAAAAAAAGAATAAAAAGAATAATTCTGATTGACAGCAGAATTAATTAATTTTTTTTTTTACAAATATTTGCATTTTTTTATTCTTATTTTAATTGAGTTTTTTTTTTTTTTGTTAATTAAAGATAATATTTAATTATTTTTTTAAAGCTTGTTTTTATTAAATCCTTATAAGTTAAATGCATAAACATTTTGAATTATATATTTGTATGTTACGAAGAGATTTGGAAAATATAGATATGAAAGATGTTTATATTTATACTTTTATTGATATATATATATATATGCTTATAGATTATATTTAATATTAAGCTTTTTATGTGTAACAAGTACTTTGAGGATTTTAAAAGAATGAATAAAATGCTGAGCAAAAACAAAATAAGGCAATCAAAAAAACAAGTAAAAAATAATATCAAAATGTAGAAGTTTTTATACAAATATAATACAGACGTTTAAAAAACTGTATTCTAAAAGGTGAGAGATTGAACATATTATTATTTGATGTTTCTATTATTTAGAAAATTTTATTTGTAAAACGCAGAAATAATGTGACTAAATATATAAACATGTCTAGCGTTGGTGGCCTAGCGGGTAGCTAGCTGCCTTCCAAGCAGCTGGCCCGGGTTCGCTTCCCGGTCAACGCTTTGACCTATATATATATAAACATACCTATGAAGCGTTACAATGACACTTTTTTTTATTCTTCTTACTTAAGTATAATTATTAAATATGATTTTTTTACATTTATTATGATTCTTTTCAAGTAATGCTATTTTTATTTACCCATTATAATAATAAATGTTTTTAAAACAGTAGAAAACTCTTCATGTAGCAGTGCCACCTATTGCAAGGCATAATATTCAATGGATGCAAGTTGGTTAGTGCATAAAATTTCTTTTTAGTTAATGCCTATTTATCCAATATAGCCATACTAATTTCTAGCTTGTGGCTTTTCTCAGTGAGAAGCTTTGGTTCTGAGAACACTACACCTACATCTTAGGATCTAATGCAATCCTCCAGAAGCCATCTTTAACTTTTTAGATAACTTTAAAGTTATGAATCCAAAATGAAAATACAAAAATGTTTTAATACAAGCTCTATACATTTTTGAGTCTTTGGTTGTTTAATAACCATCATCCCATGGGAACTGCTAAACATCACATGATCACCATTTTCTATGTTTACACAAGCTGTTAAAACAGTGGAAAACTCTCCATACATAAGTGCCACTTGCTGCAAGCCATATTAATCAATGGATGCAAAATGGTTAATGTATAAAATCCTTATCTCATCCAATATCCCCAAAATACTGTGAAAGTCACAAGCTAGAAACTAGTCTGGAGATATTGGATGAATGAATTTATACACTAATGTTCCTGCAGCCATTGATTACTATGTCTTGTAGCAGATGACACTACTGGATGAAAAGTTGGCTACCATTTTAATAGCTTAGGTAAGCCTAGAAAATGGTGGTCATGTGATGTTTAGTGGTTTAATAAATGCTATTTTATTTATAAAACTTTTATAATATGTTTTTATATAAAACACTTTTCCATCATTTCAATTCCAGAAAACTGTCAAGTCAACAGTTAAGGTAGCAGTTGGTGATCAATACAAAGGATGCTAAGAATACTGTAATTGTGAATCTGGATTGACATTTGATAAATTGTTTTTTTTCCAACTGCAGATTACTTTTAAATAAAGAAAGGTTATATAGATTGGAAGAATTATTTAATAGGATATTGTTAGATTTTGTGAAGCTAGCAAAAAAATAACAAATATTGGAAGTTTAAGTAGAGGATTTATTATAAATCAAAAATAAACAAACATTGTGGATTTTAATGACAGATAAAATAGTAATACCAATTATTAAATTTAAAAGAAGTTACCAAAATGCATAATACACGTTTATGCTTCAGCAAGTTCTAATTTTGATGAAGAAATAGCAGATTTTATTTAGATGCATAGAGTGTATTTGATTAAAAAGAATGAACATTTAAAAATTGCTATGAGAGATTTTAATGCTAGAATCATAAAACAAAAATAAAAATACTATAACTAAATATGAACATGGAATGAAAATGAGAGAGAAAATAGTTTATGAAATTTTTGTGAGGGAGATGGGAGATGTCTATTATGAATTCTTTTTTTTTAAAAAGACAAATCCAATGCTGAAATGTGCATAGACAGTCAAAATAAGATAAAACAGAATTGGATAATATGCTGATATATATTTCAACACTATAATATACTTACTAGATTCATCATAGATGTAAGATCAACTTAGTACAAAGCTAGAGAAATAAATGTAATTAAGGAAGACATTATTAACATTTGATATTTCTAATCTTCAGAATCATTCTAATAAAATTAAACTAAAGGCTTCAAAATATTAGCAAGCTTAGGCTTAGAAGCCACTTAATACTTGAATGAGATCAATAAAAAGATATATGATACTGTACTAAAGTCAAATTGCACATATAACTTGTTCAAAAGATAGCTGCTATGAAAAAGCATTAATTCACTATTAAATTTTCCACTGAAACAAAATGATGTATCAACAGAAGAAAAAAGAATATGGGAAAACAAATTAAATAAACCATTTAAAAGAATTGAATATCTGAAATTTTGAAAAATAATAAGAGCAAAGGTTAAACATGATTTAGAAAATATAATTAAATTCACAAGAAATGCTATGAAAGAAAATAAAAAATCTCAAAAGTATAACAAACATTTTGATATTGAGAGGAAAGTCATTTCGGTGATAATAAGAAAAGATGATACTATTTTTAAAAAGAGAAGAGAATAATATTTTTTATTGTAAAATTATATACTAATAATGTGTCACTACAAATTGTCACTATGTCTGCAACATTGTGAAGATTAGTTATGTTGTGGTGACCAGAATCAGGGCACCACTACGTATACAGCCTAGCACTAGATCAAGAAGATTCTTCAACAATTGTTAATTTATTTATGTATTATGGTCACATAATAAATTTTAAGATGTAATCTTATGCCAACTCTACTAATTATAATTTATGTTCTTACCATAGGATATAATAGTTGATAAAGTAATAATTAAATTAAAAACAAAGGCACTTTAAGTATGGCTTCAAATATTTATTGTACTCATTTTCAATACTAATTGCTTCCCCAATTACTTTTCAGAGCACTCCAAACTGACTTGATCTAATTTTAAGGCAAAATACAAGTGTAAATTTTAATTCCCTTCATTATCATTTTAATACAGTTCAATTATACATTTTTTACCTTTTTCTCAAGGGAATATGCACCACACAAATCCTATAAATGACAATGACCCAAGTTTATTATGGAGACCCTATCCAAATGGGTGTGAACTTAAAGACGACCTACTAATAAGAGTGGGCAATATTGCACACCACTCTAACCCTTTACATTGCATGTTAAATAATTATATTGTTATCATTTCCAGTTGTTTGCTTATGACCATCAAGAATATCTTTACAAACTCTTGATTCTTGCATCATAAATTTCTAGTGTTTCTTTATGTGCAGAATTCTTAACTGATCTTTATCCCCCCACTTCTGTTTGTCTTTCAAGATTGAGCAGTTAACATTTTGGGACTCTAAACTGTACAGACATTGAATATAATAAAAATGAATTAAAATTGTACATAATTTTCAATGAATAAAACTAAGTAAGATAACACCATACCCATATTTTTAATTCAATCAAAATAGCATGACAAATCACTATTATAAATCCCACACTCTATTGCTGAAACTTTTAATGTACAACTGACCCAGTTAATAAAGTCTAGATTGCTATCATACTAATTAGAATAAAAGTTCATCTAAGCAACAGTTCATATAGACTTCAGCTGTTTATTAAACTTGTACCAAGAGAGTACTATCCATGTATGATCTT
The DNA here is from genome assembly GCA_028023455.1 of Epiperipatus broadwayi. Taxonomy (NCBI): domain Eukaryota; kingdom Metazoa; phylum Onychophora; class Udeonychophora; order Euonychophora; family Peripatidae; genus Epiperipatus; species Epiperipatus broadwayi. The sequence continues at coordinate 2,066,579 of JAQFVV010012510.1, read as the reverse complement.
AGTCCATAAATTTTAATGTGAATCTTTATCTGGCTTCTGAACATATCCTTGACTAGCTAGAAGGCTTCATCAGTTCTGCAGTTGGAAATTACTTGGCAGCTCCAAGTGTGGCTGGGAGACAGTTTTCTTCAGGAGGGAAGTTCTTGATGTCCTCTAGCTGGAGAACATTTTCATAGTGATGGATCTATATACTTTTTAAAGAAAAAGTTCTGAATTTTTTAACAAAAGAAAACTTCGTAATTTGTATAGTTTTTTAGTGAACAGGATTCATACTATTTATTTTTAGCTACATTTTGTCATTTTTAATTTTTGTTCTTTTATTCATGTGACATTTTTAATTAATGAAAAAGTTCTTGATCAATTAGCACAATATATAGACTCTAGCAATATTTTTAATTACAATTACATTTTGTATCTTGAGTTTCAACAATAGAGTCAATTGCAAATCTCTCTGATTTATCCCCCAACCCATATTTTACCAAGAAATACAAAAAAAAAAACTTTAAGAAAAATAAACTTCTATCTCAAGATATTATTTTATTTTGAGTTCTAATTAATTTAAATACATTTTTAAAAAAATCTAATAAAAAAATCCAGGTTTCTTTGAGAGACTGATTGAATAATGATAATACATTATTAATATTCAGACATTTAATCTTATTTTATTAATATATATATATATATACTATCATATATATATATATATATATATATATATATATATATATATATATATATATATATATATATATATATATATATTATAATAGTCAGAAAAAGCCAACAACAGCATAAACTGCCACTATGGGTAATTTAAACCACAACTCATTCCAACCCACATACTACTTCATTTTAATTAGTCTCAGTGATCAGGCAGAGATAGAGATTCATAGAATTAGATAATAACTATATGACTTCTCTATGGAAAACAAGACACTCAGCGCAATAGATATATATGATACAAACACTTTATTAGTGTAAGGGTAACGTACAATCTTATTAAGCTCACTTGTTTCTGTGCAATATCAAACCATAAACTTAAAATTATAATTTTTGAGCAATAAACAGTAAGCACGCTATTCTTTCACATTAGAATACCCATATTTACACATATATAACTTAAACATTATATTATAAAATTTTAATAACAAAAGTATACTTATATTTTAATCAATATATATGTATAAAATATTTATTAAGTTAACTAACATCACTAAACAAGATGCAAACATAGTGATGACCTTAGGTCAAGTCATATCTTAGCAACTAGACATGAAGGAAATAAAATTATAACTTAATTATGCAATTATTAATTATGATGAATTCAGAAATAATCAAATAGAAAATCATGAAAATGAAATAGTAGTTAAACATATGCTAATTACCGAAAGTTGATTATACTATAAAAGCTAAATCAACTAATTTCCAAATTAATTATATCTTTTGCAAATGAACTAGTCACTACGCATAGTTATTTTGCTATGTTCAAATAGTGAACACATTAAAAAGATGGATCAATAGTTTGAATAAATTTTTCTTATTTATAAAATCTTTGTTAGGAAACAACTCTAATATCACTCAAGAAAAGAGTAAATAAATTACTCTTTAATATCATTAATAATAATTTCAAAAAAATGAAATTATCTTCAATATAATAATTAGAGACTTTCTTAACGATATTGTTCTTAACTTGAATTTTAAGGAAAATAAATATCATCAAAAATATTTATATATATCTAAACAAAATTATTTTAAGAAGTCTTCAAGTTATAGAAAATGCATTATGAGTAAGAACAATTTGCTATAGGATCAAATGCTATTGTTCTAACCAAAAACAGTAGTTAATTATTCTTACTGAAATGCCTAATATATATATTTCATCTATATAATTCAATATCCAATTTCAATTTTTATCAAACTAATTTATGAAAGAGGATGTCAACATCACACGAGAGGAATGTTTAGGAACAATGGAGTCTACTGATTGCCTTCCCTATGATTGATGACCAGAAAATGAAAGAACTTTATTCTTAAGGAACATTATTACTCAAATTATGAAAAATAAATAGGACAATATCATAAACTTTCAACACATCATGTTATCTTTGTGTATCAACATCCATAAATATCTAATTTTATTTCCTTTGCTTCTAAAATCTACTTACATTGGAATAATCCATTTTTTGAAAAATAATTAGATGAAAAGAAAGTGGAAAGATCATTGGGTTAAATTTTTTTTTTTTTAATAAAATTTAGGACTTTCTTACAAAGCGACTTGACCAGGTTAATAAGTAAAATTAATATGAAGATTTTATTTTTTTCCATATTAAATTCATTCACTTATGACAAGACAGAAGTTTTGTTTATTACTAAATTAATTTAGTAATATTTCTTTGTTTATTATTCAGTATAAATTATTAATATCCGGGATGAAAGCTCTTTTCTTTTAACAATAGGGACATACATAGATGGGAGGTCTTATAGAAAGGGAATCTCCTCAAAAGGATTAGATATTATAAAAGTTTTTATTTATACTGTGTTATTTAAATTTAGTTAGTTATTATAATGTATTATATTATAAAATTTTATTTATTATTTTACAACCTATTAAATATTGTTTGTGTGTTATACATATCCACTATGGGGATATGGTAAGGTATCATTTAAATTTTATATACTAATACAGTAGAAATGTATGTAAAGCACTCATAATAACAAAATTTGTTATAAAGATAAATTTGAATTGTCAGTTAATAAATATTGTTAAATCTTTTTTTATTTTAAAAAAGTATCTGATTTATTTATTTTATTTATGTAATAAAATAAGATTGAATACCCAATTTAGATTTTTTTTTGACTAATTTTTTTTAAAAAAATAACGTACAGTGAAAGTTAAATTATTCTTTCGGGTTTTTTTATGTAAGTAGAAATAAAAGTAGAATTGGAGAGAACAAAAGAATTCCAAAAGTAAAAGTAAAAAGATAAGAGAAAGTAAAAATATTTTGGCTAATTAAAGATGGCTGAAAAACTTGATAAGAAAAAAGAACTTTATAACATAAATTTTATAAAGAATATATAAGATTATCAACGTATATTTTGACAAACAAAAGATATGCGCAGAAGTATGAAAACTGGACCTCTAGTATAAAAAGGAGGGATTCGGTTGGAGGAACGTCTTGGTTTAGCTGATATTCTTTTGGTTGGTTTTGGATTAAAGAATCCAGACCACTCTACGATGAAAAAGTTATTCATATGAGAGTATATCGGAGCTTTAGCTGACATCGTTACCGATGGACACCAGAGAAGCTTACGTGACTAGCCTATGGAACCAGCACCAAGATCAACTAATAATCAAAGGCCATGAGCTCAATTCAGCCCCGAAAAACTATGCATAGTTATCTACAACCATCGTGAATTCAATAAAACTTACCGGTAAGTTATACTTCATTACTCCTGATTGTGACCAAATTAAACGTTTTCAAACAATTTCTAAAAGTATGCTTAAACAATCCTGATAGAGACATTAATTTTCTTGTACAAGAGACATTCATTTTTTTAAGGAACTTTCTAGAAGAAATTTAGATATGAACAGTAATTGTAAAATTGTTTTTTATTAATTAATTCACGTCTGAGTTGTGTTCTCTCTAATTTACTTGATAAGTAATTTATTTCAAATATTTTTTTAGTTTATTAGAATAAAAATATTTCTAAAACCAATTTTCATTTGTGCATTATTAATAATAATTATTATTTTTTATTATTAGTCTAATGAGATTTAAAACGTAATTTACCTTTGCCAATATGTTTCAATAAGCCCAGGAATAATAATCTTAAAAAAATAATTCTCGTTACGGTATGATGTAATACCGATTAGTTTAAAAATATCTTTTCTTTTTAATTTTTAAGATGCTATGTGACGATTCAGTGGGTTCTTGCAGAACTCTGGCACCTTTCAAATAAATTAAAAGCTGATGTCATCGATAGCATAATTCTCAACAATTACAAGGCTGAGTTGATCAGGAAATATAGCTATGTTTTTAATAGAAATCGAAATACAACTTTCTTCTTTTTAACATAGCTTGATCAACTCACGCGCAATTTATATTAGCGTGTAGAGGCCTAGCAAAACGGAAAATGTTATAATATGTTATACTTAATGTTTTCACAATTATATGATGTAGATAAATTATAACTTTTTGGGCTATACTGTGTATTGTTTTCCATTAAACCCCGATATTTTGATGGAATAGCAACCACCATTATCAAGGTTAACTTTTGAAAGAAAAACCGTTAGATCTTAACAAATAACGTGACTGTGTGTCAGATGAGAAACGAGATTCAAGTTCAGCATTCACAGTATGAGGCTTATCAAAATGTTTATTTCCCTCAGTATTTTTACCTATTAATTTTAAGTTAATATTGGATAAAATGAGAGGTTTCCACATAGCTGGAATACGTTGTGCTTCATCAGTTCTATTTAAACCAGTAGGTCTCTTTAATATTTAAATTGACTCTCTCATGGTTCTCAAATCATATCTTTCCAAATTAGCAAGTATTTTTGTATTGTCAAAATTAGGTTTGTGACCAGTTTCTAAATAATGGGAAGTAAAAACTGATGTGCTAATTTTTTGATGAAAAGCATTTTTATGTTCCTTAATGCTGACATTAATTCGTCTATTAGACTGACCCACATAGCCTCTTGAGCACTGGAAACACGAAATTTCATAAACTCCTTGGTGTTCCAAAAATATTCTGTCTTTGGGTTTATACAAAAAATCACCAATTTTTTTGCCAGTAGAAAAAGTGGTCTTTATATTAAAACAAGATAGTCTTTTACTGATTTTATCAGTAACCCCCCTAATGTAAGGCAAAATTACTCTATTAAAAGAGGAATTATTAATTCTATCCTCTTTTTTCTTTTTAGTATTAATGTTATATAAAGCCTTATATATGATGTTTTTATTATAATTATTAGAAAGCAGAATACTTTTTGTAAGTTCTATTTCTTGAGAAAGATGTTCTTTATCAGATAAATTATAAGCTCTAGTGAAAATATTTTTAGCTACAGAAAAAATTTTTGTGCAGGATGATGATGAGAATTAAAATCAAGATATCTGTTTGTATGAGTGGATTTTCTGTAAACTGATATTGACAATGTTTCATCACATTTTCTTGCAATTAAAACGTCTAGAAAAGAAAGTGATCTGTTATTTTCCACTTCCATAGTAAATTTAATATTTGGATTCCAATTATTTATAAAAGCAAAAAAAGAATTTAAAGAATCAATTCCATGAGGCCATATGACAAAAGTATCATCCACATATCTAAGCCAAATAGAAGGTTTTTTAGTAGCTGCACATAATACTTGACTTTCAAAATTGTCCATGAAAAGATCAGCAATGACAGGTGACAGTGGGAATCCCATAGAAAGTCCTTTAATTTGTTAAAACAGTTGAGAATTATAAACAAAAAATGTATTTTCAAGGCAATGTTTTTCTAAAGGAATAATAAAATCAGGTAAATCATTGTACTGAGCTATTATATTTAATGCTTCTTCAACAGGAATATTAGTAAACATAGAAGAAACATCAAAACTAACCAATAAATCAGTTCCACTTAGTTTTAAGTGTTTAATTGTTGAAATAAAATGGCTTGAATTTTTAATTCTTGATGAAATCTTGTCTGTCAATGGCTGTAAGCATTGGGCTAAATATCTAGCCAAAGCATGTGTGGAAGAGCCTATAGCACACACAATAGGTCGCAATGGTATATATATATATATATATATATATGTGTGTGTGTGTGTGTGTGTGTGTAATATACAAATCAATATATATATCAAAATACAGTACAATTTATATAAATTATATTCTTTTAGAAGTACTTTCGAAAGTACTTCTAAAAGAATATAATTTATATAAATTGTACTGTATTTTGATATATATATTGATTTGTATATTACATATATTGTGAAACGAATACAGATATCAAACTTTATTATATATATATATCATCCTGATTTAACATCATGATAACTTGGTTGAAAGTAATTTTGAGAATCTATTGAAGTTATATTAAGTATAGTTATTGCTACAGAATATTGATGGACCCCTGAAGAGAGTTAAGTGCAAAATGCACCTTGAAATCGAATACTGAGCATAACAGAATAATCAAGAAAGGGGAAGATTGGATGAACTGGTCTAAGTTGTATCTGTATTAAATATCTAAATATTAAATTATCATATTTGAAATAGATGCAATCATAGATTAGATTTTTATCATATCATTCATGGAATCCTATATGAAGACCCTAGGTCTGACTTTAGTTAGATGCATTCACCCTCTTTCCTTAAGGGAATGTGGACTATTACATTAATAATAAAATTACTAACAAATAAATGACAGAAATGACTACTGTTTAATTGATTGCTAGACTTATAAAAAAGAGTGGGAATTACATGAATTAGTGATTATATGTGTCAAGAATTTCAAAGTGTAACACACACACACACACACACACATATATATATATATATATATATATACACACACACACACACACACATATATATATATATATATATATATAAGAGACTGCATGACATTTAATTCATGATTACATGTGTAGAAAGTCACTGCATATCATATATAGATAAGGGATCTCAAATAATGTATCTATTTGATCTTTGGGGCAAGTATCCCTCAAGCAGGCACATGAGAATGAATGAAACAGGGTATGTTTAGTTAACTCTATAAAATATGGTTAAAATAGATGATCACAAAGCTCTCATGATTATGACCCATCAATGCTGAAATATCAGGATGTAACAGTCATAAGGGAGGCAGTACTAAGTTGCCAACATAATAATGCATCCAGCAAGAAGGCAATGACAGGAATATATTTGCCTTTGTGAAGTTAGGTCCAAATATTTGATAGAATAAATGGGTCATAGAATGAATGAATGATCGTCTTCATATAACCTGAAATAACTCATTAACAGACAGGAATGATCCACTGCACAAGTAGAAAACAATAACAAGACCCTCCAGGTCTGAAAAATGAAAAAAATGTATCCACATTTGCATAGAACTGATTCAGAAGGAACCTGTCAAATTAAATCTTCTGATGCAGGGATATATGCCTGCTGAAGAAATGCAGTAAAATAATCATGAAATGAGACAACTCACTAATGATATATTTATATAAAATAATAAATATTTGGACTTAAATCTATATAAAATAAAATGTAAGTGATCATGTCATAAGTTTATAATATACAGACATCTATTATATAGACTAAATCACAGCCTATGCAGTTATTAAAATATTTTCCAATAAAATTATCTCTGCTTAAGTAGATATCCACACCATAGATCTTACATATATAGGAGAAATATTGATAAGACAGCCCAGAATGATAATATATTAAACTGAATTGTATTAAAAGTTTTATAAACTATTGCATCTTATATTTCATTATTTATAACATAAGTTTTATAGAATTGAGAATAGTGTAGCTGCCGTATACATATATATTTCATTAAATATAACACAAGTTTCCTAAAATTAAAAGTGTAGCTGCATTATATATAATATTTGTCTTTTTTTAAAACAGAAACAAAGTTTTGACTTTTAACTTTGATTATTAACTTTTATTTTAGACTGAGAGTTGTTTATAAATCACCTGTATGCAGTGTGTATGTATATATATATATATATATATATATATATATATATATATATATATATATATATATATATATATATAAATTGTCTCTTCTAAAAGAAAATAAAGTTTTAACTTTTATTTTGTTAAACTCAATTCTATTTTTAAAAAATTCTTTATGAACCATTCATAGTTGTGTTAATGGCTCAGATTATGTACACCTGGGTCTCATTTTATGTGGATTATTTTAATGCGATTTTGAAGTTATGGGATTCATGTTTCTTCTTAATATCTTTCATATTTCACTATATTTATTAGATATCAAGAAATTTAAATTATTAATAACTTATTTTGACTTGAAATACTTTTTTCTTTCAAAAATATAACGTTATATTAGCAGCTAATGTGAATATGGCCTGAAGCTGTATTTAGAACTTAGCTTCTATGTAAATAACCTATTTATATTAATGAGTAAATAATAATAATAGATTTATACTTACATATAAAAATATCGCAATAAATATTCAAAAAATTTAAACTTTTAAAATGTATTTTGTTACATACAGCAGAAATAAATAATCTTTTAGATTTTTAAAATAATAAACAAAGATTTTATAAACTGAAAATAATCTTTTTAATGATAATGTATAATCTTTGCGATGGCATTTTTTTAATATAGAAACAGAAAACCATTAACACAGCACAACACAACACTGAAAATGGCACGAGTTGTACATCACATCATGAATAAAAATAAAGTGGCTAACAGGTTTCTCTGGGAATAATTGCTGAGAGATTCTTGACTTCGTTTAAGGAGAAGCCACAATACATCACATCACATCAAATCTGATTTCTTACCAGTTTACAAACGAACGCTAGCGGTAATGATTAAAATATGTATGAAAATGTAAAATTAAATATTGTAGTAATAAAAAAAGTAAAAAAAAGTTTGTCTTGTATTAAATTTTTTCAAATATTTAAAATTTTTTATTAGTCATACTTTATTTGCTTATTTTTTTAATATGAATTTTAAAGTAATTTTTCCTTGTTGCTTTGCTTTTATGCGAATTCTGAAAATTACAGCACCTATCCCCCATTTTTTAAGGTAAATTAAGTCTATTTTTGTGGGGGTTTTTTAATGCAGGTTTTCTGTGGAACCTATCTACTGCATAAAATGAGACCCAGGTATAATTGAAATAATAGATTTTGAATAGATAATTTTAAATAGCAAATAACAACAACAAAAAATTAGAATCAGTAAGGAGGGATTTAAATATTTTGCTTTTATTTAATTACTAGACTTTTTTTTTAGATAATATCAAATATTTTAATCATTGAAATATTTTACTAAATTTACCTCCATCTGATTCTTAAACAATAAGTCTAGTAAATTTAAGACTGATCAAATATATATTGCAAAAGTCAATTGTCCTCACTATGTATAATTAATTAAGGGTGATTTATAACACAATAAGAAAACATTTAAATAATGCAATAAAATATCAAAATAATACAGTAACAAACATATTTTACAGAATGATTAATATATAATTATTTAAGCAAGAAAAAAGAATTATAAAGAGGCTTTAATTGTTCACTGGTAAATTTAAATTTATGAGGTTAAAATAAATCACTATTGTAACAAACCTTTGAAGGAATTTGATAGACATTCAAACACCATGCTGAACTTCTTGGCATAGTTCACAGGTTTATGGAGTAGGGTGCTTGGCTATTGGCTGGCTAGTCACTAAGTGAAATTATATATTCGGACTTTTCTATTGATGGAAATGTCATAGTATGTCAGCAATTTGGATCATCAATTGTAGGCAGAGACTTTATCAGCCTTGTATTTTATAGTAAATTTAATTAAAATTTTTAAACTACATTATACTTTTTTTTTACTTTCTAATTTTTCTTTTTATTTTAACTTAAGATTCAAATGCAGAAATTTATTTTTCCTTTTTGTTTACTTCTGATCTATTCTAAACTCCTCTTATTCTATTTATTAACTGAGACTTTTTGATTAATTAAAAAATAATGCATTATTTTTATATATTTTTTGTTTTCTGAATATCTCATGTAACACATATATTTACATATCTGTTTGCATATTAATACTGAAGAGGTGACTAAAGGAGTTTAATTTCAGAGTGCCAGTAACTTTTATATTAAAAAATACAAATAAAATGCAAAAACAAAAGATTTGAGAAATAAAAACAACATTATTTAAAGATGGGTTTCTATTCAGATACCCCCAAATTAAATTTTAAATCAACAAATTTTTGAATTCTGAAACAAATAAAAATAATTAAGTTATTCAAGCATGGAAAAAACATTATGTCACAAAATGTGGATGAAAGGTAATTGTGTGATAAATTAATTAGGAAATCAAGTAAACTTTCAATTCTCTAGTAGAGGAACAATTTCACTATGTTATTTTGTTGAAAATCATTCTAAACTTTCAGTTCTGAATTTCCCACTGCACTTAAAATAAAAGGCATCATATCTAATGAGAAAGACAACCTAAGAGATGTAGTAGTAGTAGTATTTAATTTTTATTATAAGATATTTAAAATTTTCCCTTTCAAAGTGTTTGCATAATAATAAATCTGACCCTCATATTTGTGAACATATTTTAGACATTTTGTCAACATGCTTAAGTAACTTCTCCCAAAATAAACATTCTGAGTTTTCTTGGATTACAGAAACATAGAGGAATTCACTTTGAATATCAATATGCCATTTTATTATATTACATGTTTATAATCATAAATTTAACAAATGGAAATTGTTTTTTTATTGTAACAAAAGAGAGCAAACAACAGTCAACATTTCATAAAAGTATATCCATAACTCTGCATTCATATATAATATTCCAAGAAATGTAGACAAATTATTATCATCATCAAACTTTATTATATGACCAGAAGATTTAAATGTTAATGTTGAAAATATTGTTATTTAAGTGTCTTATAAAGTAGAATATAAACCATGGAATAAAAATAGTAAATCTATCATCACTTCATTTGGCTTCAGTATGATAGATGTATGACAATCTTCCTATAATTTACTCTATTAGAAGCATGCATTGGTGTATGAAACCAATCACTTCCACATAAAATCAAGATTTCCTCTTGAACTCCTAGTTAAGAACAGAAAATTATGAAAATACATCAGGATTAAAGAGGTGAGAATCCTAGGCTGTCAAAATAAAAAATCATTATTTAATATTGACAACTGTAGAACATTTGAAATTTCAAATAAATATTATTAGCTCACTTAGGTCTATTTATTCACTTGCAGTAGTTTCCTGATCTTTTACATATTCTCCAACAAATACCAGAAAAAAGTTATTTCAAAGAAAATACATACAGTAGATTGAACTTATCAATATCTTAACATATAATAATCATGATCTAGAACTCATCTCAAATCAAATCCTCTCTCTGAAAGTTGTTTGTGAATCTACAATTAAAGATTTATGGAATAAAAATAGAATTCTTATGACATAACTAGAAACAATTTTTTTTTTCCAAATCCAAAAATAACATCATCTGGATATATTTTTTTATAAGATTAAAGTTTCATTAACAGATTAAGGAAACCCAAAGTTATTGTGTTTAATATATTCACAAATAAAATTTAACAGTCATTGGTCCATGTAGAAATGGACAAACACAAATAATGAAACACATGCCATAATTAATAAATATCAAATTTATGGTGACAATGGTAGAATTGGAAGATTTAATAAAATTAGCAGAGGTTTTCAACTAATTTATTTATGATAGTTAAAAAGTCCAAAAAATATCAATGTGTCTGTCATGACCAATAACATTGCTTTTTCCAGAATAGTACAATAAAATGAATATATGATAGGCATATTGAAAATATGCAAAAATCTCAAAGTTTTCTTCTTTTTCTATTCAATTTTAATAATAATAATAACAACAACAATAATAATAATAATAAGAAGAAGAAGAAGAAGAAAAAGAAAAAGAAGAAGAAGAAGAAGAAGAAGAATCAGCAGATGGTCAGCCCTTTTTGTGAACATAAATCTGTCTTTCTATCATTGTCTCAGCTTAAATAGAGTATTTTCAACTGAATAATTTGAAATTCAGGAAGTCTCTATGTTTTTTTATTTTATTTCAGTATGATGATGATGATAATCAGGAACTATTATCAAACCACTGCAGGATGAAAATCTCTCCAAGTTTAATCCATCTTCTCCAAACTGTAGCCTCTCTTCTCCACATTTCCAATATGATATTACTCTAGATATTTAGTACAGTGAAAAAGAGTAAACTGAAGAGTGAATTATTGCTGAAACGATTTTCCAATGAGTAAAGTAAAGTAAAATACTCAGTTCAAACAATTTTATGAAAATATTATGCTCAATTTGCCATATCGTTTCTTAATCTTTATATCCTATCTAGTCTAATAGTCTTTTAGTGGTAATGTGGTAATCATTTTACACTTTTTATTTTTAAAAAAGAAATTTTTATTCCTCATTAAGTATTTACTATTTTCTAATGTTTGTTAAAGTTATGATTTTTTAAAAGGAATGGAATTTTAAAAATGATATATCAACTTTGCAAGAATAAAAAATATTTTTCAATAAATAATATATATCATATGATTACCATTTCCCCAGACTAGTTTCTGATGAAGGCCACAAATCAGAAACTAGTCTGGGGATATTGTATGAGTAGGCACTAGATGGGGATTCTATGCACAAGCCTTCTACCATCCATTGATTACTCTGGCTTGCACTGAGTGGCACTACTGCATGGAGAGTTTTGCCTGAATAATAAATAATTAAGCATCTGTTTTATATTTATAGTACATATTTCATTAAGGAATACATTTAAGAACAAATATACTTCTTGAAAACTTAAAATTTTCATTTTATAATTGCAATAAAAATGACAAATAATAAAAGCTATGGTCATTATAGATGTATTTCTTTTTTGCTTATAATGACTTTCTGCATCATATTATTACATTTTACTTGACTTATTTTTTTAAAAAAAAGCAAACAAATATATTCAAATGAAAGCTGAATGTAAACATCATAACCACCAAAAACAAATATTTTGTTTAATTTTACAAAAATAAACAAGCTTGAAATCTTTAATATTTGATTTCAAGATTTTAACACAAGCTGAAGTTACAAGCAACAATGAATGAATACTATCAAAGATAATAAAATGTATCTTTCTGATTTTCTTGATTTTTCATAGAACTATATTGATATCTATGAATTATAGTTTAAATTAATATTATATACTGGTAATATACATTTTAGTTTAACTTTTTGCCATTAAATGAATGCAAAAATCATGGAATGAACACTACAAGTAGTCACAATCGAATTGCAAATGTAATTGCATCATCAAACCAAAGCTACACAAAGTACTTCAGTTATCAAAGTGAACTAACACAATTAAAATAGTATCTTTTGCTGGTACTTTTATATTATCCATAAGCTGAAAGCATGTTTGTTTTAATTATTTATTTATGATTTTTTTTTTCAAAATTATTTTACTGAACATGCATTAGTTGTTCACTTTAAAAAATATTAAATCTATTATAAATTTGTCTTAAATTTTATAAATTAATAAATCTCTTGTAAATTTTATTCACAAGATCAAATCCTTTTTGTTTAGGTATATTATAAATGCTACAAACATTTACACATCGTTGGACATTGTCATAATTTTTTTTACATTTACTGAGCCTTTTCAATGGGGGGGGGGGACAACAGGATAGGATATTTTAAGGGCTTTTTGTGCAAAGACCATGGGTACTTTATTGTAACTGTTGCATGTAGAATAGTACCTATTCTTATGGACACAATCAAAGAAAATGTTGCTGAGGAATCTACTATTGACTCAGATTGTTGAAAGGATTATAAAACTGAGAAATTAATGGATTTGAACATTTCAAAGTAAATCACAGATATAAGTTTGTGGAACAATGTTTATTTTAATTACAATCGTCATGCTTTTGTTTAATTTCTTATTCTTTTATAATCATATGCAAAAATAAATAAAAGGAAATATTAAATATGACAGCTTGGAGTCACCCACATTGTTTGCTAGATTTATTCAAGGCCCCTGAAAATGGATAATTAAAACAAAAATGTCGGACAAACTTCTGGCTTATGAATAATACGTAAGTACCCTTTTTTTTTTTGTAGGATGGATATTTAAAAGTTATGACGTTAATCTGGAATTATTAAAAGTAGAAGAAAATTGTTTAATGATAACTTAAGTAGAAGAAAATTATTTGTATCTCATTATTTGAGGATTTGTTTTTATCTGATTGTATTGAAATAAATGTTTCTAATACTGTAATCCTCAGTTTTGATTTCTAAGGTTTGTTATAGTATTTATTAAAACAGAATAATCTTATTAATTTAACTTTGGAAAGTTATATATCATAGGAGTACCAAAAGTGAAATGCTGGGGTGACGTTCACTTTGTCTCTTGCATTACACTAAACGTTAATTTTAAATTAAACATTTAAAACTATACATTAATTCAATAGTTTATTCCAAAATCTTATCTTTGTAAAGATATATAACATATATTTCTTTATAAATAATTATGGAAGATTTTATTTAAAAAAAAAAAAAGAAAAACATTCTTTATGTCAAGCACGGTTTAATTGTAAAAGGATTAATTTTCTACTTTTCAATTTTTTGAAACCTTTAAAATGAATTCAATTGTTATCTGATCTATTGTTAACTGACTGAGTTTTTCTTTTCTTTTATTTTAAAGAAATGGAACATTTTCAAAAAAAGAAAAGCTTTTAAAAAGCGGCTCCATTTAATTAATACATACTGTATATAATTTTATTTTATTGATACTTTCTATAAGTTTTGATCTCAAGTAGTATTGCGTTGTTAGCCGAGAGGTATCGCAGCCGCCATGCAAGCAAGTAGTTGGTTGTAGACGGTTGTGGGTTCGCGTCCCGGCCGATGCTATGACATATGAAATATAAATGTATGTCTATAAACTAATATCAATGTTAATCAATTTTTAATAGTTGTAACATGTTAGAGCTGTTTAGTTTTAATAGTATATTCGTTAATATAAATACAGTGCATTTATTTCAATAATACATTTTTATTAATGTGATGTGCTGTAGCTTCTTCTTAAACAAAGTCATGAATCTCTCAGAAATTATACCAAGAGAAACTTGTTAGCTACTTAATTTTACATTCCCCAGTCTAAGTTTTCCCATATTCTGCTCCATCCCATTTCCACAACATAATCTTTGTCAACTCTATAGCCTTTATATCTAAATCCCCCTTATCTTTTTCCAAACTCAACATAAAAACCAATCTACTTTCTGTATAATCACTTTTTTCATATTTATTTTTCCATAACTTCATTATATGTACCCTTTCTGTTTTCAAGCATTTACATTGAATTAACAAATGCCTAATATTTTCTATTACTTTCTTACATAATTTACAAACTAAATCACCCATATTTTTCCATTTACATGTATATTTTCTTGTTGCCAAAGATCCTGCTCAAGCCTTAAACAATAAACTACTTTCCTTACTATTATCATATATTAACTTGCACCTAATATTCTGTTTATATATATATATATATATATATATATATATATATATATATATATATATATATATATATATATATATATATATATATATATATATATATATATATATATATATATAAACTCTTTCTACTCTCCATACTAGTTCTCCATCTCTCTAACTCCCTATTTTTTATTAATAAATCTATTCTTTTATCCCAATCCTTACCACTATAACTCAACAATCCTCTAACACAATCATACTGATATAAATTCTTTATCCAAATCTTTGCATACTGCATTACCTTTCTCACCCATCTTGTTGCCTGCCCTTTACTCATAATCAAATTAAATACTATTTTGGCTATTCTTTTATTATCCATAAACTGTAGTCTACCAAACATTTTCATTTTACTTTTTTGCATCTCTCATATAAAAACTTGACCATCCCATTTCTCCTTGAATTGCCTCCCTTGCTGTCCATACATCTGCATCCAATGCATGTCTTTCTACTTCCCTTTGAACTTTTTTGAAGTAATTTAATACCCCTTTACTAACATATAATGCATCATTATCATAAGTTAACCCTGCTACTGCAACTCCTTTCCATATAATTCTAGCTACATTATATTTATTATATGAAAACACTGTTAATTTCTTTATCAATCCCTTTCTTTTCTTTGCTTCATTTGTCAATTTTTTCTCCCATTCATCCAAATAATTTTTCTGATTACTTAAAATAATCCCCAAATAACTATATCTATTCACCACACTTAACTTAATATCTCCCAATAAAAATTCTACATCTTCTCTTTCCCCAGTATTACCCATCATTATATTTGATTTTTCTTCACTAAATTTAATCCCCATCTCTTTACCCATCCTTGCCCATTTCCTCAGCATAACTTCCATATCTTCTTTTTTTTCTGCACACAAAAATATATCATCCACAATAAAGACAGACAAAATGTATATCCTCTTACTACCTATTAATGGTATCTCTATCCTTCTTCTTAATCTTTCTAAAGCTCTTTCCATTTCACTCAAATACAACACAAACAAAATAGGTGACATAGCACATTCTTGCCTTAGTCTCACCCCATTCTTAACTTTAACTGATTCTATATTCCCTAATTGATATATATATAATAATTATTTTCATATAATTTCTTAATAATATCTATTAAAGTTTCATCCATTCCCAAATTTTCTAAACTTATCCATAATCCACTTTTAGTTACTCTATCATATGCCTTCTCTATATCTATAAACTCATATATAAGTGCAAATACCCATTTAGCAGTTTCCAACTAATATATATAAAACATATATATATATTATAACGATATATAAATATGTCGTTACATTAATTTAAAATAAAAACTTAAAAGTTCGCAAATAAAAGGAAAAAAACTAAACGCTAAAATTAAAATGTTTGTTAAACATATATATATTCGCACAGATGCTAAACTTTAAAAATATTTTTTTTCATAAACAAAAAAAAAAGTATTTGAACGTATTTTTTTTAATAAAAAAATACAAGATTGAAATATAAAAATATTTTAATAAAAAAATAACGTAAGTTAAAATAAAAACAGGTATTAATTAATTCCTGTAATCTATAAATGGAAATGATTGTTTATTAATTATCTAAAAGCTGTTTAATTAAAAAGTCAGATGAAAAGTTAGATAAGAGAAGAAAGAGATTTTAGCTTGACCAATGGAAGCAAATAAAGGCCCGGACCATAACGAAAAAAAATAGAACAGTGACGTTTTTGTTCATGGAATCCATAGGAGGATTATAAAAAGAAAAATATTGAGTTCCAGTCAGTTTTCCAACTTGATTTTGGTGAGTCGAACGACAAGACGCACTTGTCGTCCTCACTCACTTTTTTTTAAAAAAAAATGAAAAGACTGTGATACCAGAACAGAACCAGCTAATGCTACCTCCAAAATATCAGACCGTCTTCCAATGGAAAGTCTCCGGGGGAATTGCCAATGGGAACATGGACTCTTCTACCATAAGCTATATGAAATGAACAATTATTAAAATCAATTAAGAACTTTCGTCAAGTTTTCAAATTAATAAACAAGCCAACTTAAATGTTAAAACGGACTCTTATCTGACTTTTGTAAGTTTTTAAATCAAATTAATAATGTTTAATTTTATATGTTTTCCGATTGATAAAAATCATTTCCATTTTTTTTTTCTTATTGTATAAATTGTTTATTGTTTAAATTTTAAATGATGAAATTTAGGTTGGGTATAGACGTTGCATAGATTCGTTAGCGGTTGATAATGTTGTGGTTTTCACATTCGATTAGAATATATGTCAACGATATCACTGCAAGCATCTTACGATGAATGCTAATGGGATTTGTATATTCCCTATGCAAGTGACGTTTATCGATGACTTTGTATTTTGATCGGTTATGTTTAATTTGGAATGTTTTTGACCGTGGAATCTGTGCAGCTGATCTGTACTCAACATTTTAAAACAAATTTTATAAAATGCATTTGTGCGAACGTATTTAAATGTTAAATTTAAGTCAGGCGTGAATGGCTATATAGTTTTGTAAAGTTATATTAAGGGAGGGTAATCTTAGGTTATTCATTTCGTAGTTGAATTGGTTCAATGGATTGGATATATTTGTGTAATTAGTAGATGTAGTATGAGGTCCGCTACGGGCAGGATTATAGATATACGCCACACCCTCTGTTTGCCTATGGATGGGTTTGTAAGTCGGCAGAAGACCGCAGTCCATTCCTATGGAGTTTTTTGTTTATTGTTCTACTTGCCAACAGATGTCACATTCCTGTTGGTGGAGAGTCAATGTCTTCTCTATTTCTACTTATTGTTCAGATGTACATTTCCTGACAGTATAGTATTTTGTGTTGTCGTATCATGCTACATTGAATACATGAATGTATCAGATGGATTGGCGCCAGTTTGGTTGCGAAATTTGTTGCCTAAGGTTAAATCAGGGAAGAATATTTTCTTTTCAAATGCAGATCTATGTAGTCTATTCATACTTGACTATCTAAATAAAATATTAAACTCATTGAAACTTAGTTAAATGTAAAATTAAAAGTTAATATAAAAATCTAAAATGTTAAACTTATTCCTCAAAATTTAAATGTTATTTTATATGTGCGTAAATAAATATTTTTATGTGTTAATTTCTGGCAGTGGCTTTTATTCTTTTATATTTAAGATATAAAATTTATAGATTTTTATCTCTGCGTCTCCGCTGAGCTAGTGACTTGGGCTAACGATCGGAATATTTAAATAAAGTGGAATCTTAACAGCGCGTATCTGCCTACTTTATAAATTTTTCTAGGCTCAAATGCCTAGATGGCGCCCTGGTAGTTGCAGATATTGTTTTTGCGGTTAGATTCGATCTTCACTTTCATTTCGATCGTTATAATATATATATATATTGTACCAATCGGAATGAAAGTGAAGATCGAATCTAACCGCAAAAACAATATCTGCACTACAAGGGCGCCATCTAGGCATTTGAGCCTAGAAAAATTTATAAAGTAGGCAGATACGCGCTGTTAAGATTCCACTTTCTTTAAATATTCCGACCGTTAGCCCAAGTCACTAGCTCAGCGGAGACGCAGAGATAAAAATCTATAAATTTTATATCTTAAATATAAAAGAATAAAAGCCACTGCCAGAAATTAACACATAAAAATATTTATTTACGCACATATAAAATAATATTTAAATTTTGAGGAATAAATTTAACGTTTATAATTTTATATTGATCTTTAATTCTAAATTTAAGTAGATTGCAAATAATGAGTTTACTATTTATTTAGAGGGTCGAGTATGAATGGACTACATAGGTCTGCATTTGAAAGGAAAATATTCTTCCCTGATTTAACCTTAGGCAACAAATTTCGCAATCAACTGGCGCCAATCCATCTGATACATTCATGTATTCAATGTAGCATGATACGACAACACAAAATACTATATTGTCAGGAATGTACATCTGAACAATAAGTAGAAATAGAGAAGACATTGACTCTCCACCAACAGGAATGTGACATCTGTTGGCAAGTAGATCAATAAACAAAAAACTCCATAGGAATGGACTGCGGTCTTCTGCCGACTTACAAACCCATCCATAGGCAAACAGAGGGTGTGTGGCGTATATCTATAATCCTGCCCGTAGCGGACCTCATACTACATCTACTAATTACACAAATATATCCAATCCATTGAACCAATTCAACTACGAAATGAATAACCTAAGATTACCCTCCCTTAATACAACTTTACAAAACTATATAGCCATTCACGCCCGACTTAATTTTAACATTTAAATACGTTCGCACAGATTTGTTTAAAAATGTTGGGTATAGATCGATCACATAGATTCCACGGTCAAAAACATTTCAAAATAAACATAAACGATCAAAATACAAAATTATTGATACCGACAATCGCAGAGGGAAACTTATAAGTAACCCAATAGTATTCACCATAAGATACTTGCGTTGTCACCAATAACTTAAAAGACATCCGAATAAATACATTTTAGATACTCACCATAAGGTATCATTATTTATCGAATGTCTATATATTTTGATCAAATATGAAAACCAAAATATAATTAACCGCAAACGAATCCATGCAAGCGTCTATAAACAACTTAAATTTCATACATTTAAATAATCTTTACAATAAGGAAAAAAAATGGAAATGATGTTTATCAATCGGGACACATATAAAATTAAACATTATTAATTTGATTTAAAAACTTAAAAGTCAGATAGAAGTTCATAAGCTTGAACGAAAGTTCTTAGTTATTTTTTTAAATTTAGAGTTCATGTCAATATAGCTTACAGTATAAGAGTCCAGGTTCCTGTTGGCAATTCCCACGGCGTCTCCATTGGAAGAAAATGTTCTGGAGGTAGCATTAGCTGGTTCCATTCTGGTATCACAGTCTTTTCATTTTTTTTTTTTTTTAAACAAACAAAAAAATGAGAGAGAACGGCAAGTGCGTCTTACCGTTGTCATCAAATCAAGTTGGAAAAAACTGACTGGAACTCAATATTTTTTCTTTTTATAGTCCTCCTATGGATTCCATGAACAAAAACGTCACTGTTCTGTTTTTTCGTTATGGTCCGGGCCTTTATTTGCTTCCATTGGTCAAGCTAAAATCTCTTTCTTCTCTTATCTAACTTTTCATCTGACTTTTTAATTAAACAGCTTTTAGATAATTAATAAACAATCATTTCCATTTACAGATTACAGGAATTAATTAATACCTGTTTTTATTTTAACTTACGTTATTTTTTTATTAAAATATTTTTATATTTCAATCTTGTATTTTTTTATTTAAAAAAATACGTTCAAATACTTTTTTTTTCTTGTTTATGAAAAAAATATTTTTAAAGTTTAGCATCCGTGCGAATATATATATGTTTAACAAACATTTTAATTTTAGCGTTTAGTTTTTTCCTTTTATTTGCGAACTTTTAAGTTTTTATTTTAAATAAATGTAACGACATATTTATATATCGTTACATATCAGTAAACTTCCTCAAAAAACAAAAACATTAAAAAAAAAAAAAAGAATTTACTTAGTGTTAGTAATTACGTTACACAAATTGATTATATATGAAAATTTCAAAAGGACAAAACTTTTTTTTTACAAGACAAAACTAATTACACACAAATATAATGATTAAAAAAAAAATGTTGACTGTTGATTCCTTATTACCAGCTAAATTTCTGCCCCCTCCCTTCCAAGTTTCTTTTCTTCAACTTTTAAGTATTATTTAGGCAAGTTAAACGATTAGATTTTAAACAAGACTTTTTTTTTTAAAAAAAAATTATGATTTATATTTATTAATTACGTTTTATTTATTACTTTTTATTCCTCGTATTTCTCTCTACATATGCGCAATTTTTCTTACTGGCAGTACCTTTAAGACAAAATTTCAAAGTGTAACTCCACGTCAATACAACAAATCTATTTATACTATTTCAGAAAAAAAATTTACGGGCATGATTCACTTTTAAAATTCTCAGGGCACTCGTGTTTATTAAAGATCGGCCCAAGTTGGGTAGCCAGTTTGTACCAATCGGAATGAAAGTGAAGATCGAATCTAACCGCAAAAACAATATCTGCACTACAAGGGCGCCATCTAGGCATTTGAGCCTAGAAAAATTTATAAAGTAGGCAGATACGCGCTGTTAAGATTCCACTTTCTTTAAATATTCCGACCGTTAGCCCAAGTCACTAGCTCAGCGGAGACGCAGAGATAAAAATCTATAAATTTTATATCTTAAATATAAAAGAATAAAAGCCACTGCCAGAAATTAACACATAAAAATATTTATTTACGCACATATAAAATAATATTTAAATTTTGAGGAATAAATTTAACGTTTATAATTTTATATTGATCTTTAATTCTAAATTTAAGTAGATTGCAAATAATGAGTTTACTATTTATTTAGAGGGTCGAGTATGAATGGACTACATAGGTCTGCATTTGAAAGGAAAATATTCTTCCCTGATTTAACCTTAGGCAACAAATTTCACAATCAACTGGCGCCAATCCATCTGATACATTCATGTATTCAATGTAGCATGATACGACAACACAAAATACTATATTGTCAGGAATGTACATCTGAACAATAAGTAGAAATAGAGAAGACATTGACTCTCCACCAACAGGACTGTGACATCTGTTGGCAAGTAGATCAATAAACAAAAAACTCCATAGGAATGGACTGCGGTCTTCTGCCGACCTACAAACCCATCCATAGGCAAACAGAGGGTGTGTGGCGTATATCTATAATCCTGCCCGTAGCGGACCTCATACTACATCTACTAATTACACAAATATATCCAATCCATTGAACCAATTCAACTACGAAATGAATAACCTAAGATTACCCTCCCTTAATACAACTTTACAAAACTATATAGCCATTCACGCCTGACTTAATTTTAACATTTAAATACGTTCGCGCAGATTTGTTTCAAAATGTTGGGTATAGATCGATCACATAGATTCCACGGTCAAAAACATTTCAAAATAAACATAAACGATCAAAATACAAAATTATTGATACCGACAATCACAGAGGGAAACTCATAAGTAACCCAATAGTATTCACCATAATATACTTGCGTTGTCACCAATAACTTAAAAGACATCCGAATAAATACATTTTAGATACTCACCGTAAGGTATCATTATTTATCGAATGTCTATATATTTTGATCAAATATGAAAACCAAAATATAATTAACCGCAAACGAATCCATGCAAGCGTCTATAAACAACTTAAATTTCATACATTTAAATAATCTTTACAATAAGGAAAAAAAAAATGGAAATGATGTTTATCAATCGGGACACATATAAAATTAAACATTATTAATTTGATTTAAAAACTTAAAAGTCAGATAGAAGTTCATAAGCTTGAACGAAAGTTCTTAGTTATTTTTTTAAATTTAGAGTTCATGTCAATATAGCTTACAGTATAAGAGTCCAGGTTCCTGTTGGCAATTCCACGGCGTCTCCATTGGAAGAAAATGTTCTGGAGGTAGCATTAGCTGGTTCCATTCTGGTATCACAGTCTTTTCATTTTTTTTTTAAACAAACAAAAAAATGAGAGAGAACGGCAAGTGCGTCTTACCGTTGTCATCAAATCAAGTTGGAAAAACTGACTGGAACTCAATATTTTTTCTTTTTATAGTCCTCCTATGGATTCCATGAACAAAAACGTCACTGTTCTGTTTTTTCGTTATGGTCCGGGCCTTTATTTGCTTCCATTGGTCAAGCTAAAATCTCTTTCTTCTCTTATCTAACTTTTCATCTGACTTTTTAATTAAACAGCTTTTAGATAATTAATAAACAATCATTTCCATTTACAGATTACAGGAATTAATTAATACCTGTTTTTATTTTAACTTACGTTATTTTTTTATTAAAATATTTTTATATTTCAATCTTGTATTTTTTTATTTAAAAAAATACGTTCAAATACTTTTTTTTTTCTTGTTTATGAAAAAAATATTTTTAAAGTTTAGCATCCGTGCGAATATATATATGTTTAATAAACATTTTAATTTTAGCGTTTAGGTTTTTCCTTTTATTTGCGAACTTTTAAGTTTTTATTTTAAATAAATGTAACGACATATTTATATATCGTTACAATATATATATATATATATATATATATATAGAGAGAGAGAGAGCATGGAATATGTTGGCTGATTAAATGCTAGGTTTGTTTCTCTTTTTTCAAAACTTTTTTTTACCTATTTGTGTGTTTGTGTTACTGTTTTTAGTCACTTAGGTTGATATAGTTTTAATTTACTTTAAATTTCTCATACCATTGCAATGGCTGCTCCAACTGTGACAGTCAAATTATGTATTTTCATGATATGTTAACTACATGTTTTAAAAACTATGATTCAATTCTTTAGTCTTTTTGTACCAAGTATGCAGTATGCTTATGTAAAGTGCACAAAGTCCATGGCTTCATTGGCAAAACAATGATAGAATGTGGTTTGACAAGTTGGAAGTAGTTAATTTTAATCTTTAAAAACTCTCCATACAGTAGTGCCACCAAGTGCAAGCCTTCATAATCAATGGATGCAAGAATGTTTATATGCAAGCCTTCATAATCAATAGATGCAAAAAGATTTGTGCATAAAAAACTTTTTGCATTCATTGATTACAAAGACCTGCACTTGGTGGCATTACTGTATTCAGAGTTTGCTACTGTTATTAACAGCCTGTGTAAGCATATGAAATGGTGGTCACATGATGTTTTGATAATTTTAATTATACATAAGTTATTAGAGACTTTAACTCAGACTAGGGTAATCATAAATGCATGAAGGCCATATAAAGAAAGGCTATGTCTATGACTTGTAATAGTCGAAAATCAGCAAAGCATAAACTGTTTTAAAAAAAATGGACTTTATGAAAGCTTTTCTCTATACAGTCTTTATATACTTATTATTCAATGATTTAGGGAAAAATTAAATTTGGGAAAAGAAATTTAATTTGGCAAATGAATGCATGTTTAGACAACCTTAATTAAGAATCCATTTGCTCCTCATAAATCCAAAAAAGCTTAGAATTGCTGGCTTAAAACATTAATAGTTCTACAAAATCTTGAGAGGTATTTAGCCTTAATGGATTAATTGATAAAAATATAATTACAGCATCAGTAAAGGTAATATGAACAAATCTGAAGACAGGGTAATTTTTTTAAAATAAACATATATCAAATAGTTGAAGTTTGCTTAAGGAGTATGTCCAAAAAATCAGCTCTAATTTATAATGACTTAATAGAAGAATGAAATAAAGAACTATAATTGAATGGGTGACTTGCTATAAGTTTTTGGAAATGAACAAGTGACTTCTTGGTATCAAATTCATCATAATTATTAACTTAATATCTACTACTTTTACAATTTTTAGATGTAACAATTGTAACGATATATAAATATGTCGTTACATTTATTTAAAATAAAAACTTTTAAGTTCGCATATAAAAATAAGTGTATTAAAAATAAAAGTAAAATTAAAAACGTTTGTTATACGTATATATATTCGCACAGATGCTAAACTGTAAAAATATTTTTTTTAATAAATAAAAAAAAGGTATTTGAATGTATTTTTTATAAAAAAAAGATTTATAAAAATATTTTAATAAAAAAATAACGTAAGTTAAAGTAAAAACAGGTATTAATTAATTCCTGTAATCTGTAAATGGAAATGATGTTTATTAATTATCTAAAAGCTGTGTAATTAAAAAGTCAGATGAAAAGTTAGATAAGAGAAGAAAGAAATTTTAGCTTGACCAATGGAAGCACTAAGCCTTGGCTCGGACCCTAACGAAAGTGATAGACTAGTGACGTTTTGTTCATTGAATCCTGGTGGATAATATAAAAAGGGAAATACAGTTTTTTTCGGACAGTTCCAGCGTTTGTGTTTGAGAGATGAGGTATGACGCACATACCACACTCTCTATTAAAAAAAAAAAATGAAGACTGTGATACTTTGAACCAGCTATTGCCATCCAGAACATTCCCTTCCAACGGAGGCGTCGCGGGAATTAATAAAAGCAGAAACCTGGACTCTTCTACCATAAGCTATCTGAAATGAACAATTGTTAAAATCAATCAAGAACTTTCGTCAAGTTTTACAAACTGATAAACAAGCCAACTGAAATGTTAAAACGGACTCTTATCTGACTTTTGTAAGTCTTTAAATCAAATTAATAGTGTTTAATTTTATATGTTTTCCGATTGATAATTTCCATTTTTTTTTCCTTATTGTAAAGATTAATTAAATGTATGAAATTTAAGTTATTTATAGACGCTTGCATGGATTCGTTTGCGGTTAATTATATTTTGGTTTTCATATTTGATCAAAATATATAGACATTCGATAAATAATGATACCTTATGGTGAGTCTCTAAAATGTATTTATTCGGATGTCTTTTAAGTTATTGGTGACAACGCAAGTATCTTATGGTGAATACTATTGGGTTACTTATAAGTTTCCCTCTGCGATTGTCGGTATCAATAATTTTGTATTTTGATTGTTTATGTTTATTTTGAAATGTTTTTTGACCGTGGAATCTATGTAATCGATCTATACCCAACATTTTTAAACAAATCTGTGCGAACGTATTTAAATGCTAAAATTAAGTCGGGCGTGAATGGCTATATAGTTTTGTAAAGTTGTATTAAGGGAGGGTAATCTTAGGTTATTCATTTCGTAGTTGAATTGGTTCAATGGATTGGATATATTTGTGTAATTAATAGATGTAGTATGAGGTCCGCTACGGGCAGGATTATAGATATACGCCACACACCCTCTGTTTGCCTAGGGATGGGTTTGTAAGTCGGCAGAAGACCGCAGTCCATTCCTATGGAGTTTTTTGTTAATTGGTCTACTTGCCAACAGATGTCACATTCCTGTTGGTGGAGAGTCCATATCTTCTCTAATTCTACTTACTGTTCAGATGTACTTTCCTGGCAGTATAGTATTTTGTGTTGTCGTATCATGCTACATTGAATACGTGAATATATCAGATGGATTGGCGCCAGTTGATTGCGAAATTTGTTGCCTAAGGTTAAATCAGGGAAGAATATTTTCCTTTCAAATGCAGACCTATGTAGTCCATTCATACTCGACCCTCTAAATAAATAGTAAACTCATTATTTGCAATCTATTTAAATATAAATTTACAAGATCAATATAAAAATATAAACATTAAATTTATTCCTCAAAATTTAAATATTATTTTATATGTGCGTAAATAAATATTTTTATATGTTAATTTCTGGCAGTGGCTTTTATTCTTTTATATTTAAGATATAAAATTTATATTTTATTATCTCTGCTGCTCCACTGAGCTAGTGACTTGGGCTAACGATCTGAATATTTAAATAAAGTGGAATCTTAACAGCGCATATCTGCCTACTCTATAAATTTTTCTAGGCTCAAATGCCTAGATGGCACCCTTGTAGAGCAGATATTGTGTTTGCGGTTAGATTCGATCTTCACTTTCATTTCGATTGTTATACAATAAAAAGCTACGGTTGTTTGTTTTGGTAATGGCACTAATAACCATTCTATTCATGTTCAAATTAAAATGTTCAATTTAATTTTTTTTTGTTGATCAGTGCTGTTATCTTTATTTATTATCAATATTAAAATAATGACAGTTCTATAGTCTAATACATTAAAGTTCAAACAGCTACTTCTGATGACTTTGTAGGCAGCAAATGATTCAATTATTATTTGCCCTTTACAGTTTAATCAATGATAGAATGATAGATTTGATGGCAAAAGGTTTTCAGATTAATGTTCCATTAATCACTTCTGGTACAAAGCTCAATTAGTCACTTCTGGTACTTGAATATTACATGAACTCCTAATAACATGATGTTCTTGGATACTTTTGATGCATATTTTGTTGTTATTGAATTGTTGCACAAGATATAAATTAATTGTACTATTTAAGAAGCAAAATTATTTTTAAAAAACTTCGCTACATCACCATAGAAAATAATATCATCTTATAGATTATGTAAAAGTTATAGACAAAATATTAAGGAATTCATATGTTAGATTGCCTTTTGTTGGTAACGTTATTTGACAGATCATAGATTAATATGCTAGGGATTTCCAATATAAAATCATGGACATTTTCTTAAATTAGTCTTGCATAAATTCTTCTGCTATCAGTGGCCATCTGTTCTTTTTTTTGTCACCTTTGGAATTATTCAATTTTATTTATGAAAACTACATATTGAAACAGTAAGATTCGTATTCGAATCTTAAGTTTCACCTTTTTTTGTCTTCTCTCACTGACCGGTCTATCCCGCCCAAATTTAAACTTTTGATATCGGGTTGTGTGTGTAACAATATTAAAAATGTACAAATATGTGTAGAATTCAACATAAACACGCACACATTTCGATCTCAAATTAAAGGCAATAAATACGGATAAAGTAATATAATTTAGATTTCTTTAGCTAAATAAATCTTGTGTAATATTAATCATTTATATTGAATTTATAAAGTTCGTATTTATTGCTTAGTTTGAATTTCGTTAAATAATAATTCTAACAAAATCTGATGCAATAATTAATTAAAGTTAAAATAATTTTATTCCCTTTTGTCTTTGAAAATTTAAAAGCATCGGTCAGTGATAGATAATAAATTAATTAAAGAAAAATTCCAAAAAAAAATGTAATTAACGAATGTAAAATGCAAACAATAGAACAGCAGATTTCTTTCTAATTAAAATCAGTAAAAGCATTGATTATCCTGAGGGCAAGATAAAGAAAACCTAAAATATCTCAACAGAAAAAAATTAAAAGATCAAGATAAAAAAAAGGAGGCCATCTTGGACTTGCTGGAGACTTTCACTTGAATTTTAGCTTTGCTCTCGAGTGGAGAGTCTAAAAATATCTTAAAGTAAATTGATACTGCAAGGTATGACCGAGTAAGCACCGAGATTATTCTCCATCGGGAGATGGCCCACTGTATGCCGACCTTCACCTTGCCCATCGTAAGAACACCATAATGATCTGCTGCCTGAAACAAACAAGAAAGCCGCTGCTGTTAAAATCATGAAATGCCAAAGACAAGAAAGAAAACTTCTAATCACGAACAATCTGCTATTAAACTCATGGAAGAGAACCTCTTATAAAACAGGTACCTGTGTGTATATTCCCAATTATAGAGTACTCTAGTAATAATAAGCTATAGCTCATCTCCTATTATTTGTCTAACTTCTAAATGTTAAAAGTGTAATTTTATAAACTAAAATTTGAGAATTAATGTAATCTGTAAATTTCTCGCATAATCTAGCTTACCTCCATCTATCCTTCTTAAGTGTGTGTTTCTCAAATCTGCATTTATTTATAATGATTATTGAAATA
Organism: Epiperipatus broadwayi; assembly: GCA_028023455.1. Lineage (NCBI taxonomy): Eukaryota > Metazoa > Onychophora > Udeonychophora > Euonychophora > Peripatidae > Epiperipatus > Epiperipatus broadwayi. Next base: position 2,037,872 of record JAQFVV010012510.1, on the reverse strand, counting down.
TTACTTTCTCATGATTGTCTTAGTTTTAAAGCTAAATCTATAATTGCTCGAACCGTGAATGCGTGTCAAATTGTCATTAATATTTGATTTAATAAATAACTTAACTTTCACATAAATTGACACGCATTCACGTGGTCAGTTATTGTAATGCAGGTCTACAACTTCGTAATAGCTGGCATACTCGCTGTAATAAGTCCCCTTTTAGATATTTTTTTTTATTATTAAGTTTTAATGAATAATTACGGAAATTTCATTTCTTTGAGAGTCACCAATTTTCTTTCAGTCAACGTTGATAATGGGAGGCCGAGTTTGAAATCTAGTTAAATATTACCATAATCTTTTAGATCTTATACATGTGTTACGTTTTGAAGCCACGATGGCCCATTCCACGCCGTGAATACTCCGGATTCTATAGGGTTGAATCAAACCCAGTCGTCCTACACAAGTGGACATGATAATGTTCCCGTAGGGCTTGATGACCATCACGCAGCCAGCTGGCAAATTGCGACATGGACCGCTTGTCCCTGGTTATGCTCATGTGACACCTTACCTCTTCGGGTCGAGGCAGAGACCAACCCGAAACCCTTATAAACTTATTCACGGCATTGCAGTTTCAGTGCTGCCATTTTATATCGCCCTTCTAAAGCGTACCACGTGTTCCTTTATTTAGTTTATCATTCTCTATATCACTCCGCCTCGGCATTATCTTCATCATCCACTCTCAAATAAATGTTTGCCCTTAGTCGTAAAATAAATATTTTTATTAAATAAATGTATGTCCGCCGCCACGGATGACTCTTGCAGTGCAAAGTATAAATCCCCTACAGTACGCATTAGAAATACTCCCTCGAGAACCTTAGGTAGCTAGATTACGCCTTCATATAAATGAATGCTCCTTATAAATAAATGTATTTTATATATAATAAAATTGTCAATTAGCTATTGAAACTCTGAATATAAAATATGATTAATAACATTAATAATGTTTTTTTTTATTAAATACGTAAATAAATAATTTTAACTATACGTCTGTAGTTAAGTTTTCATTTATTCGATGCCCATTATATATATTTCCTCGATTATATATGTGAATTAATATTCGTTTGATTGTTGGCCAACTCGGAAACAATACCATGAATCTCATGCATCTCCCTGACCACCGTGCCTAAAGAAGTGTTTACTTATGTCGCATCAGAGGCGTTGTTCCGTAGATTGTAGTGTGGAACCGATAAACTATGTTCGAACTCGGTACCATGAGTGGCTTCGCTACTCGATGGTGCTGCTGTTCTGTGTGGTGGTCGAATTCTGCACTATGTTAACGAGATACACGTGTTTTGACTGTTACATAGTTAAATTTTTTTTTTAGCGTTTGGCGCTTTCCAACGTGAGGCTTCGAGTATAAAACCCATAGATACCCTGAGCAAAAATAACGCAGATAAATTTCTTTAGCGTTCGTTGCCGAGTTGGCTAATTGTTTTATATATATAAGAGTTTGTTTTGGATAAAAATGAAAATAATAAAAATAAATCGAGTGAAATAATGTGGGTCGAGTGAGTGAAAGGAAGGCAGGCGTAATAACAAATTTAGGGAAAGCAGGGATGTGTGTGTAATTTAAGAAGGAACGAAAATACTCGGATCTAATGAAATGTTTTTTTATATATATGTCGGAAAAAAAAAAAAGTAATATCTCGCTAAATGAGAAGCAGATAGCATTGAATTTTTTCTTATTAAAGCACCATTATATATATATCAGAGACAGCAGAAGCTTGTTATGTTTTAACAATAAAAATTTAGTTAAAGAACAAATATATGTATTATGACAGCAGTGGCTTATACGCGTTACTAATAGTTCGTTATAATATATGTTAAGTATATTAAAAGCAGCAATATAGAGATAGGGCGATGTAGAATAAGTGAGGGCAGTAAAAGAGTATTATAGAGCCAATATACCGGTGGGGGATAGTTAAATGCTACTAGTGTAAAATAAATAAATAAATAGTAAGAAAATGGATAAGAAAATGGAGGAAATAATCAGACGGAGTATGCAAGAAATGAAGAAAATGTATGAGGAGGAAATGAGAAAAAGAAGCGATGAAGAATCAAAAAGGAGACAGGAAGAGGAGGAGAGAAGAATTAGGGAGCGTCAGAAAATTGATAGGGATATGTTGATATATCTTGAAAGGATCAAAGAACATTATGGAGTATCCCCAGTTAGTAAAAAAGAAGAAATTAAAGATATGGAAAAGGAAAGGAAGTCAGAGAGATCAGACCAACCTATAATAGTAGAAGTGCAAGCAGGTAATGTAGTAAAAATAGAGTATGATGAGCAAAGAGACCTCATTCTAGCCGATGAAAGCCCACAAGAACCGGAGAAGGAAGTTAGCGTTAAAGAAGAGACAAAGATGGATGGAGACAAAATTATAGGACCGAAAGTCATGGAAGAAAACATGAAAACGGACAGTGGATACCAAAGCCACTTAACAAAGATGGCCCACATCAAAATATTTAGAGGGGAAATAAGAAAAAAAAACTCAAACCCACCTTGAGAGCCTACAGAGGTTCTTAAAATTTCATAAAACAGGGCCAGATGAACAGATTGCTATAGCTAATTACCATCTGCAAGGTTCTGCCAAAAACTGGTGGAATATGGGGACATGGAAATTTAGAATGACCCAGCGTAGCATGCCGCTAACCATCCAACCATTAATGATAGGCATTCACATAAAAGATATAGGAGACATGATTAAATTTCTCACTGTCTTGGATTTGAACCAGTGGGCCAAAGAACCACCTGATCGAGGACGAAGATTAGAAAACCCAAGGGCGCAGTCGTCAACGACAAGAGATATATATTATCCACCTGACCCGGGGTTATAACAATATTGGAGCATTTCGGACGGCCATCCCATATAGAAAATTTAGTAAAACGAACTTGATAAATATTGGTTGAATGGAAATTATATCTGTCAAATCGGGCTTTATATAGAACTTTTGTTATGTATTTCGTTAGTATTGTTCTTAAAATTTTATATATATTATGTAAATTAATATTAGTCTATAAATTTTTTTTATATATATCTATAACAGTCTAACTAATAGTATTATAATGATTGCTAACCAGACACGGCCAAATTAGGTCACTTTAAAATTTAAAGTTTAAATTCTAGATCCGGGTATTTAAATTGTTCGTTGCCTCATGTAATCTCTGCTTTCTATATTTATATGTATCTGTAAAAAAAAAAATAATAATAATAATAATTCTTTCGTATTTAAATTATGTAATGTTAATTTTTTTTCTTTCTTGCTCCCTTTGTCCTTCCTAATTGTTCACGGGAAGTATGGGGAAATGAAACAGTAAGATTCGTATTCGAATCTTAAGTTTCACCTTTTTTTTGTCTTCTCTCACTGACCGGTCTATCCCGCCCAAATTTAAACTTTTGATATCGGGTTGTGTGTGTAACAATATTAAAAATGTACAAATATGTGTAGAATTCAACATAAACACGCACACATTTCGATCTCAAATTAAAGGCAATAAATACGGATAAAGTAATATAATTTAGATTTCTTTAGCTAAATAAATCTTGTGTAATATTAATCATTTATATTGAATTTATAAAGTTCGTATTTATTGCTTAGTTTGAATTTCGTTAAATAATAATTCTAACAAAATCTGATGCAATAATTAATTAAAGTTAAAATAATTTTATTCCCTTTTGTCTTTGAAAATTTAAAAGCATCGGTCAGTGATAGATAATAAATTAATTAAAGAAAAATTCCAAAAAAAAATGTAATTAACGAATGTAAAATGCAAACAATAGAACAGCAGATTTCTTTCTAATTAAAATCAGTAAAAGCATTGATTATCCTGAGGGCAAGATAAAGAAAACCTAAAATATCTCAACAAAAAAAAATTAAAAGATCAAGATAAAAAAAGGAGGCCATCTTGGACTTGCTGGAGACTTTCACTTGAATTTTAGCTTTGCTCTCGAGTGGAGAGTCTAAAAATATCTTAAAGTAAATTGATACTGCAAGGTATGACCGAGTAAGCACCGAGATTATTCTCCATCGGGAGATGGCCCACTGTATGCCGACCTTCACCTTGCCCATCGTAAGAACACCATAATGATCTGCTGCCTGAAACAAACAAGAAAGCCGCTGCTGTTAAAATCATGAAATGCCAAAGACAAGAAAGAAAACTTCTAATCACGAACAATCTGCTATTAAACTCATGGAAGAGAACCTCTTATAAAACAGGTACCTGTGTGTATATTCCCAATTATAGAGTACTCTAGTAATAATAAGCTATAGCTCATCTCCTATTATTTGTCTAACTTCTAAATGTTAAAAGTGTAATTTTATAAACTAAAATTTGAGAATTAATGTAATCTGTAAATTTCTCGCATAATCTAGCTTACCTCCATCTATCCTTCTTAAGTGTGTGTTTCTCAAATCTGCATTTATTTATAATGATTATTGAAATATTACTTTCTCATGATTGTCTTAGTTTTAAAGCTAAATCTATAATTGCTCGAACCGTGAATGCGTGTCAAATTGTCATTAATATTTGATTTTATAAATAACTTAACTTTCACATAAATCGACACGCATTCACGTAATCAGTTATTGTAATGCAGGTCTACAACTTCGTAATGGCTGGCATACTCGCTGTAATAAGTCCCCTTTTAGATATTTTTTTTTATTAAGTTTTAATGAATAATTACGGAAATTTCATTTCTTTGAGAGTCACCAATTTTCTTTCAGTCAACGTTGATAATGGGAGGCCGAGTTTGAAATCTAGTTAAATATTACCATAATCTTTTAGATCTTATACATGTGTTACGTTTTGAAGCCACGATGGCCCATTCCACGCCGTGAATACTCCGGATTCTATAGGGTTGAATCAAACCCAGTCGTCCTACACAAGTGGACATGATAATGTTCCCGTAGGGCTTGACGACCATCACGCAGCCAGCTGGCAAATTGCGACACGGACCGCTTGTCCCTGGTTATGCTCATGTGACACCTTACCTCTTCGGGTCGAGGCAGAGACCAACCCGAAACCCTTATAAACTTATTCACGGCATTGCAGTTTCAGTGCTGCCATTTTATATCGCCCTTCTAAAGCGTACCACGTGTTCCTTTATTTAGTTTATCATTCTCTATATCACTCCGCCTCGGCATTATCTTCATCATCCACTCTCAAATAAATGTTTGCCCTTAGTCGTAAAATAAATATTTTTATTAAATAAATGTATGTCCGCCGCTACTGATGACTCTTGCAGTGCAAAGTATAAATTCCCTACAGCACGTATTAGAAATACTCCCTCGGGAACCTTAGGTAGCTAGATTATGCCTTCATATAAATGAATGCTCCTTATAAATAAATGTACTTTTATATATAAGTAAAATTGCCAATTAGCTATTGAAACTCTGAATATAAAATATGATTAATAACATTAATAATGTTTTTTTTTATTAAATACGTAAATAAATAATTTTAACTGTACGTCTGTAGTTAAGTTTTCATTTATTCGATGCCCATTATATATATATTTCCTCGATTATATATGTGAATTAATATTCGTTTGATTGTTGGCCAACTCGGAAACAATACCATGAATCTCTTGCATCTCCCTGACCACCGTGCCTAAAGAAGTGTTTACTTATGTCGCATCAGAGGCATTGTTCCGTAGATTGTAGTGTGGAACCGATAAACTATGTTCGAACTCGGTACCATGAGTGGCTTCGCTACTCGATGTTGCTGCTGTTCTGTGTGGTGGTCGAATTCTGCACTATGTTAACGAGATACATGTGTTTTGACTGTTACAATATCTCAACTTATTAACTCTTTTCAACAAACTATGTAATTCTTAAACACTCGTTGACTTTGAATTTAATTAAAAAGGTAAGCAATTAAAAATATAAATTATTTAATAGCACTGAGCTAGCTTTCACTAAAGTTTTCTTTAAATTAAAAAAGTTATTTAGAATGTTAAATTCTGGTTAGAGGGTGGAGTAGATTGAAGCCTGTCTATTAAAGTATGAAGATTTTCTATCTTAGTATAAGCCAAGCAATGTTGCATGGGAGATAATGATCTGGACCAACTGATGAGTGCTGATTCAGCATGAAATATGTATATTGGATATCTTTTTTATCACACATGTATAGTCATGTGTATTGGATGTATGAGATTGAGTGGATGGTTGAAAAGATGGTTTGAAAGTCTATGTTTAAATCCCCTATGTTACATCTAGAATCCAGATATATCAAATATACTTTATTTGAAATATTTTTAAAAAATAAATTATATTTGATTCAAAAATCCCAAATAAAGATAATTATCAAAATTGGATAAAATCAAACATTATCAATCAAAAAGTATATTTTAGTAATAAATGTTCATATGTGACCTTTCATGTTGACCTATCCAAATAATGGCTTCCTTTAATGAAAATTAAACTGAGACCTATTCTTAAAGAATGGATTGTGTTTACAACAATCTTGTGTGTATCTACAGTAAAGTCTAATTCATTCTAAGGAAGTATATCTCCATAAGTTATAAATATTTAAATTATTATTGATTAAAATTAAAAATGTGATATTTTCTTTTCAGCTGAATAAGAAATTTAAAATTTCACAACAAATAAAGCATAATACCTTAATGGGGTGCTGAAAATTATTTCATTAATAGCAGGATTAAAAATATCTAATGTTTTCTACTTATATGAATAATAAATCAATTTGGTGTTTCATATAATAGTTATCTAAAGGCAGAAGTTCACTGATGGAAAAGCTGAAATAAGGAAATGATGGATTAAACTGCAAAAGAGATGCAATTATCTTGCTAATTTTCTCTGGATGTCTTTTATTTTCAGATAAAGTGGAAAGTAACACATGAACGCCAAAAATGTTTTATAATAAAAGTTTGTAGTTTTTTTATTTATCCATAATAATAGAATTTATTTCATATTTTCTTGGTAACTGTATTATAATTTTCTATTTATTTGAGTTTTGGCCAGTTTCCCTAGATATTATGGTCTATGATGAGATAGGTTTATTTTAAGTGTAAAGTTTATGTGCAATTTCACTGGTATTTTATTCATAACCATACTTGAGGAAGTATGGTAGTTTCTAGCAGCACTAGATGAATATTTAAGTTGCCTAAATCTATAAAATATTGCTTTATTTGTGAATGTAAAATCATTTCAGAAAATGTGTTTATTATATCAGAAATTAATTACTCCTCTAATAACAACCATGGCAATATGGAGCTTTATTCAAATCCATTAGGATTATGCCAATATCATGGTTATGTATTTTAAGCAATGTGCTTGGGTCACTACAGGGCAGTATATATTTACTCTTTCTCAATAGTATCTTCAATAATGATGGGTAGGTGTCTCAGCAATATCAAGTCAAGGATATTTGTCACATCTCAGGCTATCAAATGTACAAAAATGGGTGAAGAAACTATATGAACACTCCATTGTGAGTTTAGCATTACCTGGTAATGTTAAGGCATCCACATAAATAGCTATACATCACTGAACTATGAACTAGTCATTTTTAATAAAGTAATCTGAAAAATTTAGCAGCTGTTACTTTAGCAAAATTAATATAACTGGCAACAGCCAAATTCATTTAACAGGATCAGGATCAAAAATATCAGCATAATAAACAACAGCAGAATAATTTTAGTGGAAATTTAGTAGTCTTTATACCCATGACAAAACCATTGTCTGAGGTCACCCACATCATTAATCAATTTTTCATTTTTTTCTAATTAGTTAATCTCTTCTAATATCTATTTATTTAATTAAAATATTTATTACAGTATTATCTAAATGATTTGATAGATTAATGATTTCCAGTAAAACATAATCCTTTTTTGATTAGACAGTTTACAAAATTATTTCGATCTTTGATTAGATTATAATTTTTCTAATTAAATAATTTTAAACAATAATTTTCTTTACAATTAATATTTTAGTTCAAATTATTTCACTAAGTAACTTTATAATCTTTGAGCTACCTTTACAATTTGAAGTTATAATTTAATTTCTTTTGTTTTCATTATACATTTTATTTTAATTATATATTTTTCCTCTTTTATTTTTTCTTTTATTTTAAAGTGGGATTAGAATACAGAATTTTATTTTCCTTTTGTTTACCTTTTAATGAACTTTTGATTTATTTGAAACTCTCTTTATTCTATTTATTAAACTGTCAGTCTTTTTCATTAATTAAAAAGATTTATACATTTTTTTCCAACATAAAATACCTCATGTAACACTGTAACATGTATATTTATGTATCTGTTACACTACTAATTTTTATAAACTTTTAAATTTTGCCAGAGATCTAGAGATTAAGATAATAAATTTGAATTTCCTAACTGTTAATGCACCAAAACTAAATAGTATCATATTCTAAGATTATAGTGTGTGAACATGATAAATGATGTAAAAAACCATGAATGGCTTCATTTTTTGGAAATTCATAAGTTCAACTACTGGAAGTGTTAGTGTCAGAATTGAACCTGTAACCTCCAAATTCCATTCAGATATTCTAACACTGCACCAAACCATACAAATATAAATGATTGTGATGCTATTTTGAATGTTCTGCTATTATCTCTCATAATAAAACTATACTTTTTCTAGTTTGTGATGCAGAAAACTTTTATGATAATTGTTAAGGTCTAAAAATAACTGGAATTTTCTTTTAGGATTCAGTCTTACAGATAGTATTTATCTTGCTTTGAGTGGATATTCTTGAGATCAATGTTAAGGCCTAAAAATAAATGAAGTTTTCTTGTTAGAATTCTAGTCTTATAGATGGCTTTTGCCTTATTTTGGATGAATATTCTTGATATAAATTTTATATGCAAAAAAATTCTAGTTATTTCAAAAAGCCATATATATGGGTTGATTTTAATACTAGTGATTTTAAATTTATCTAACAATTTTTGATTGAATCTTTTGATCAACTAATAACTTTATAATAGAAAAAATATATATATTGAAGTAAAGTAGTACATTAGTTATTCAACAACTGATTTTACTTTTCATTGGTATATTATTAAAATCATTAATATATCAAAGGCAATAATTTTTCTTTGGATTCATACTTGCCAACTATGATGGCTGAAATCTGTGATGCCTGTTCATCAACAAATAATTGGAAGCATGCAGGAACTAAAACTCCAATTTTGAGAACTCTTCCACTAGCCAATATATAAAAAATATGTTCTATTGATTGATGGAGGTTGCTAACTATCCAAATACTTTTTTTATCCCACCAACTGAGATCTATTCTTAATTTTGATGGATGGCCACTTCAAAGAATGTAATAAATTCAAAAATCTCTTCCATTTTTAATCATTTCAATTTCTAAGCAAATAGAAAGTATGAATATTTTATTATAATTTTTGCATTCTGGGCTTTTTAATATATTGTTTACTTTATGGTTCATTCTATTATTTTTTGATCAATCAAGGGCAGATGAAATGCAGAGAAATGTGACCCTTCGATAACTTTTAATGACAATATATTTTTTGCAAAAGTTTATAATTTTCTTTTTATTTATAATTCTTAAGTTTTGTTATATGTAATAGAAACCATAGATCCAGATTCTAGTTCTATTTAATTGTATCTTGGTCTATAAGACCAATTTTGGATCCTTCAATATCTCTAAATCAGTTAATTTTTGTAGAGCTCTTTTAACAATATATTGTGGATCTTAGCTAAGCCTACTTGTTTTAGTCAGATTGGTGTCTCTTTTTTAAATCAAACTGTTTTATATATACAATACAATTGTAGTATGTGTAGATATTGCTTTTGAGGATAGTTCTTATTACACCTGTAGTAAAGTTTCTACAATTTACAGATGTCATTTATAATGTCATGCTACAGCTGTGCACTGTAATGCAGTTTTTTTACCTGAAATGGTTTTATATATCTCTAAATAGTTTCTTAAGAGAAACTCAAATTAGATGAAAATTTCATTACAAATTTTTGAATTGTAAAATTTGACTTGTCGACTGTGTTCTTTACACCACAGATAAAGTAATCTCTCAGAATATCTAATAGGAAATCTTTTAATTTACCAATTAGCACAGATTTTTTTAGATTTGGAGTTATAATCTACAGCCTTTGCATCATTCCCTTGATTGCACAGATTGAAAATTATAAAAGTTTAGGGCTGACGCAGACTTTATATAGAATCACTTACCTTCATAAATATTAGCTCTGTGAGACATGTCTAAAACAGCCTGAAATCAAAAGACCTAGTAAGTAGACAACACTTATTTTATAAACATGCAGTTTTCAGATTGCATTTATATTTATTTTTCTTTCAAATAAAATAATATATTCAAATACCTGAGACAATTACCTGAGTAATTTTTGCATATGTAATTGTTTTTATTTTAGTATCCCGAAATTTTTTTTGTTTCCATGAAACTATTCATTTACAATTAAAGAACGTCCTTCTGCTAAATTTACAATATTCCTTTTTTTAATGGACAAACCTTTTTTCTTATATTCTTGATTGTGATTTTCAGAATTATTATATATAATGATATCCTAAATCAACCATGTCAATTTTGTTATGTTTGGTGTCAGATACAAAATCACAAGTATGTTTAATTGTATTTATAAATTAATTATAATATATACCGAACAGTTTAGGATCATTAGTTTGCTAAGATGTCCAAATCTAATCTTATGATTCTGCTAGTTTTATCTATATCAAGAGTGGACATCTATCTCCTGGGTGCTTAGTCATGGGATTGACCTTACACTCATAATGGTCATTTTCTACTATTATCATCATCATCATCATCACTATTTATTGTTGTTATTATTGTAATTTTGTATGTCCAGCTCATTTAGAAATATGTGACAGTCTACAAATATCTAATATGGCTGCTAGAAATTCAGATATAGAAATAACTATTTTGGTAAATGTTTAATGAAATGAATATTGATGAGTTAAAAATTGTTTGTGGAAAAAGTATACTAATTTTTTTTAGTATTAGTTGATCAAGATTACAATAATTTTATTTGTGTTGATTGGCAAGATTTTGTTTAAGAAGAAAATATTTCTTGTTATGAAGCAATTTTAAATGTGTTTCCTCAGAGTATGAAAATAGCCATGTTTGTAGTCTTTGTTGCAGAACATTACGGATTCAGATTATTAGTTTATTGATAAATATATATATAGCTAATTTAGCTTAAAATGTTTGTCAAGCGTTGTTAGCCGAGAGGTCATCGCACCCGCCTTGCAAGCAAGTAGTTGGTTGCAGACGGGTGTGGGTTCGCATCCCGGCCGATGACTATGACATATGAAAAAAAAATCAAAATTTGAAAACCATTAGTTTGACAAATAATAGTGATTTTAAAACAAGGAAAAATATTTCTGAAGATAATATACCATTAATTTCTAAAGAAATTAAATTTTCTAAGATAGAAAAAGAATATTGTGTAATCAATGATAAAAGTTTTGCTTCCTTTCCCACCCATTTTTGAAGACAAAGGAATCTGAAACAGAACTTGTTAATGAAAGTCTGAAAAGTTAAAAGATTATAAAGATGAAAATTAGCTCAAATTTGTCTTTACAAAATGAATTAAATAAAGAAACAATTACTGATAAAAGTGTAGCTTTTAAGGAAGCAGCAAAATTAATTGATGACAATTTATCTTATCAACAATCTAATTTTGAAAAAGAAAATATTAATTCTAATAATGGTGTTAAGAAATGGAGTGAATTTTTATCTGAAGATCTAACTATAGAGAATAAAAATCTTAATTGAGTTAAAAGCAGTGGTCATTATTTATAAAAAGATATTGATGCAGAAGAATTTGAGTTGATGACGTATAAGAAAAAAAATGTAAAATCTAATACATTTAACAAAAATGCTATTATAGGAAATCTTACTGACACACAATTAAAAGCTTCCTGTTAAACAAAAATATAAAAGATTTTTTTGGCAGGGTTAAATCCTGAAGTTACATCAAAAGATGTGATTTCTTATATAACAGAAAATTAGATATAACTGTGCTATGTCATAAGTTTATATCTACAAATAAATTTTATTCCTCATTTTATATTACTGTAAAAGAAAATGACACAAATGAAATAATTAATTCAAATTTTTGGGCAACAGGCATTTATATATATATATCCATTTCATGGGAAGTTATATAAAGATTTAATTAATTGTTAATGAACAAATAAAGAATCAGATAGTTGAGGATAATATTAGTAATGCATAATGGATTATTGCATTTATAAAAATTATTAAAAAAATTATAAATTTTTTGTACATAACAATGGTAATAAATTAGTTAATAAAAATAACATTTTATTTTGTTATGTGCAAAATATAGAGGGTTAAGAACTAAAAGTCAGTTATCGAAGCACTTTGGCATGAGCAAGCATATAGAAAATGGTGATCACGTGGTGTTCAGTGCTATAAAAGCTGTTTTACATTTAGATTCAAAAAATAATTAAAAACATTTAATATTTCGTCAAGCGTTGTTAGCCGAGAGGTCATCGCAACCGCCTTGCAAGCAAGTAGTTGGTTGCTGACGGTTGTGGGTTCGCGTGCCGGTCGATGCTATGACATATGAAAAAAAAAAACATTTAATATTCCAAACAAACGATTCTGAAAAGACAATATAAGTAAAACTTAATTTCTGATTTTAAAAAATGATTAAATAATTTACTATTTATCTCAATTTTAATAAATATTGAAGACGAAAATTATCAATGTATCTCCTATAAATCAAATATTTAGAGTAATTTTTAGTAACTACTTAAGATATTAGTTATAGGTTGCTATTAGTTTAACATACTTTATTAAACCTGCTGTTTTTCTATTTCATATTTTCTACGATATAAATTTAGACGTATTTATTAACTTTAACTTAACTCTTTTTTTTTAATTATCTCGAAATGAAATAAAAATTAATCTAATCGCTTTTTGCTTTACTGTTATGATTTCTTATTTTAAAAAAAGACATTAAAAGTTCAGTTTTCATCTTTTTTTTAAAAAAATTATATATTTTCTATAAATTTAATAAAGTCATATGGTTTAAATTATTTTTTTTTTCAGCAAGATTTAATATTATAATTTAAAACCTAAAGAAAATTTAATTAGATTTTTTGATGTTGGCAACGCTTATGCTGAAAAGATTTTTATTGCAAATATAAGAAATAATAATGTTGATAGCAGGGGAAAATAACTATTATTTGTTAATTCTAAGGCAGTAGGTTATTTGTTTAGATTGACATAATGTCTACGTGGGTATGATTATATCAAACCAACAATGCCTTTGAGCGTTCCATCATCGATTTTTTCATATGTCATAGCATCTGCCGGGACGCGAACCCACACCCGCCTGCAACCAACTACTTGCTTGCATGGCGGCTGCGATACCTCTCGGCTAACAAGCCTGGCCATTAAAGTTTGAGAAATTGCTATCTTAATTTAACTGAGCACTGATTGTATATATGTGTGGGAGATTATGATTTGGGCCAACTGATGAGAGCTGTACTGCATGAAATATGTACATTGGAGATCATGTATCTTTTACACATGGATGTGGTCATGTGTATCGGTTGCTTGAGATAAAGGGGAGAATAAATAAACTGAAAAATCCTGAGTTCAAATCCCTTTATTTACATATTACTTGTTAAATAAAAATAAATAATCATATGTCTTTACTATTAGAAGCTATGCTATACTGTGACCCCTGAACTTTGAACTCCAAATAAGCCAATCTACCCCTGCGCTAAACTATGCAATGTATTATTTCTTCTAGTTATAAACGTGCACAAATTAATAAATTTTTATAGTAGTGTTTTAATAACAATCATGTCTTATCAGATTAGAAATTACATTTAATTTATTCTTATATATAAATTTTAACTTAATATTGTTTAGATATTGCTATTTGTATAGACGTGATTTGTACAGCATTCATCAACAAATAATGAGGGTGCGAGTTTGGGTAGCTACATAAGTTTGGCCTAACTGAGAAAAACTGGTCATCAAAAATATATTCAAAAATTATAATGTATTTTTTCTTTCGGAGTCTTCAATCTTACATTGAAATTCAAAATGATGGTTGATTGTATTATAAACATAGCTTTCAGATTCCTCTAATTGCATATATACTTTTACCCCCCCCCCCGTTAGCAATGGCAATTAATCCTCCAAAACTCATCGTTAAGCAAGAATATTGTATACAGAGGTCTATAGGGAAAAAATTGGTCAGTTCCTAAAGCTAAAAAATTACACTAATTTAGGAATAAAGTACATATTAAAAAAAATATTCATTAACACTTATTTTAAATGCAATCTATTTTTCTTTTTAAACTTTTTTCTAATTCAACATTCGGCATTTTAAAATGTTGATTTTCTTTTTATTTGAAACCACTTGGGTATAAACAACATTTTTAATGAAGTTACAGAATCAATAACTATATTTACATAATTACCAGGTGTTCTAAAAAATAATATGCAGTAATTAAGGATAATATTCATATTTAGTGTTTTCCTGAAAGTTTGTGATGATCATATTTTGGTTGTATTGTACTATATTTATATATTGGACTATTTCATCATCTAATATCTTTAGAAAAATTAAACTTTATTTAAATAATCCAAGTACTGTGCATTATATTTAAATAAGGCTTAATTTTTCTAAAGACATTCAAAATTTATATGTACGGTATATAGCAGGGGTCGACAACCTTTTAGTAGTGTGTACCGAACCTATGTTACAATGTTATTTCGCGTGCCAACATGATTTTACCAATCTTATTATATTATCAAAATTGTTTCAGTTATAATGGGCTTCAAAGTTATATATATTATAGTATATATTATATATTACTATATAATGTATACTTTTGAAGTCCATTGTGACTGGATCTTATATTATTGGTCATTCAATATTTTAAAATATTTAGAATCATGTAAAAAGTACCCTTTTTTTTTAATTTGTAATTTTTAACATGCTTATTAAAAATTATATTATAAATTACAACTTTTTACCTATACAAAATATATAATTTAAATAACAAAAAAATATGAATTCTAATATGATTAGACATTTTTTATTATTAAAATAAATTAATGTGAAAACCTTGGCCTTGTACCTCTTTGCTCAATGTCGGGTATGTAATTGGTCACTTTTAGCTTCATGTATGCTTCTGAATGTTCAGGTGTTAGGCAACTTCTTTGTGAACTCAAAATATTTTTCATATTTGAGAAAATTTGTTCCATAAATAAGTTGAACCAAATGTCAAAAGCAGAACACAAGCAGTTTTTTTTGAAAGAATTAAATATTTCAGGTAATGATATCCAACAATTGAGAATGACAGCCGACTTTTCTAGATAGTTCCCATCAAGCGTTTTTTGCGATTCTACAAATTTAGTTTTCCACAATTCTGATGACATTAATTCAATTAATTCCATTTCAAAACTATCAATGTCCATCCACTCAAAAAAAAAAGATAAATCAAATAGTCATCTTTAAATCAAATGTCAGGTTTGATGAGGAAAGAAAATATGGGTGTGTGTATTTGGAAGTCTTCACATCGTTTGGAAAATTCTTCTCTGAGAGCTTCAATGTATTTTTGAAGTTCATCTTTGTTAATGTTTAATTGATTTGCATGGGTCTTTACATTTGGAAGATACTTGAAGATGTTACTAATAATATCACACCAAAATATATCTAATTTTGATGCAAATCTCTTCTATTATTCAAAAAGTTCTAGTACTGTTTGACTCTTCCTTTGCAAATGCAAGTTTAACTCATTCAAGTGTTGAGTTATATCAGTCAGAAACATCAATTTGCATAACCAGTCTTCATCATTTATTTCTGGATAATGTTGTTCTTTTTCATAAAGAAACATCTTGATTTCTTTCAGACATGATAACAAACCTGTTCAAGACATTACCTCGACTAATCCAATGAACATTTCTGTATAGAGGGAGGTCTATATATGTACTATTCATTTCTTGCAAAAGAGATTTAAATTGCCTATGTATTAAGGAAAAACGAGAAACTATGAAATTAATTATTTTAATGACACTGTCCATTATAGAATTCAAGCATTGTGATGAAATTTTTGCAACTAATTTTCCTAGTATATAATGCAGTGGAAACTCACTATTTGATGTTTAATATGATTTTCAAGAAGTTTAGCAAATCTTTTCCTTTCCGACCATTGTGAGGCTAGCATCAGTAGTAACACTAAATTATGTTAATTTTCTGATTTTTCAAAATAATTGAAAAATGCAGTGAAAATATCATGTCTCTTTGTTGTACCAGTAAGGGAACTCAAGCAACACAGTTCTTCATAAATATGATTGTTATCACAATATTGGGCAACTATTGCTAGGCACACCACATCATTTACATCAGTGCTTTCATCAACAGCAACACTGAATGCAACAGCTTGTTGTAAACTGGTATTCTGTTTTGTTGTTATATCTTCAGCCATGTCAGTTATTCTTCTTTGAATTGATCTTTCACAAGCTGGTATTTCTCGAATTCGAGACAGTAATGTTTGTTTATTTGGTAGATCACTGAATAAGATTTCAGCACATTTCAAAAACGTTTCTTTGATGAATTGTTCATCTGTGAAAGATTTGCCTTTTGAAGCCACACAACAAGCAATTGTATAACTACATTTGGTGGCTTTATTTTGGGTTCCAATTATTTGACTAAAATAAGTAGTTTGTTTCTAAAGGCAGAAACAGTTCTTTTTATAGCTTCACTTTTCGGTACTTGTGGATAATTCAACCGATGATATATTACCCTGAAGGCATATTGGTCTAATGTTGCGATTTTTAAGATAATGTCTCCAAGTGATCTGCAGACATATTTAGTCGCTAAAATGTGTCTGCAGATCACATGAACACGGCACATTAAAAAGCACAAGATTAGACTGATATGCCTTCCGGGTAATACATCATTGTTTGATCACGTGATAAAAAACATAAAAAAAACCAAAAATGTGACGCATGTCACATGATAAAAAAGAAAAAAAAGGCAAAAATATAAAAATTAAACAAAAATTTAAACATAAAAACATAAAAAAAAGACAAAAATTTAACAAAAAATTTACATATTAAAGAAGAAAAAAAAGGGTAATACGGTCACGTGGTTTTTTAGATGGCTTCTTGGCGGGCAGAAAATGAACACCATCATGTTTCTTGTTCCTGAAAAAAAAAATACAAAAAAACAAAAAATTATTGAAAATTTACATGCATGAAATACAAAATAAGGTCAATACAAAATATAAAAAAAAAAAATTATTGAAATGGATGAAAAATATAAAAACAAAAAATTATTGAAAAGTTACATGCATGAAATACAAAATAAGGTCAATACAAAATATATATTGCTAATTTGATTTAAAAAATTATTGAAAATTATTTACAAATTAAACATAATTAAGTGGAAGTTTGATAATTGAAGAAATATTAACAAAAAATTTTTGTAAATTAAAAAAAAAAACAGATAAAAAACACTTTACCTGAATTAATGCAAATCTGGCATTAATGGCGACCTTGTATAAAATGTGTCATCACATGCCGTAGTTTTACATACATTTGGTAATTTTAAAAACGTACTGTATATTGGTAATTTGAGTTAAAAAATTATTGAAAATTATTTACAAATTAAACGTAATTAAGTGGAAGTTTGATAAGTGTAGAAATATTAACAAAAAATTTTTGTAAATTAAAAAAAAAAAACAGATAAAAAACACTTTACCCGAATTAATGCGAATCTGGCATTAATGGCGACCTTGTATAAAACGTGTCATCACATGCCGTAGTTTTACATACATTTGGTAATTTTAAAAATGTACTGTATATTGGTAATTTGAGTTAAAAAATTATTGAAAATTATTTACAAATTAAACATAATTAAATGGAAGTTTGAAACGTGTCATCACATGCCGTAGTTTTACATACATTTAGTAATTTTAAAAACGTACTGTATATTGGTAATTTGAGTTAAAAAATTATTGAAAATTATTTACAAATTAAACGTAATTAAGTGGAAGTTTGATAAGTGTAGAAA
This sequence comes from Epiperipatus broadwayi, assembly GCA_028023455.1. Lineage (NCBI taxonomy): Eukaryota > Metazoa > Onychophora > Udeonychophora > Euonychophora > Peripatidae > Epiperipatus > Epiperipatus broadwayi. Next base: position 2,019,758 of record JAQFVV010012510.1, on the reverse strand, counting down.
TATTAACAAAAAAATTTTGTAAATTTAAAAAAAAAAAATTAATGCGAATCTAGCATTAATGGCGATCTTGTATAAAAAGTGTCATCACATGCCGTAGTTTTACATACATTTGGTAATTTTAAAAACGTACTGTATATTGCTAATTTGAGTTAAAAAATTATTGAAAATTATTTACAAAGTAAACATAATTAAGTGGAAGTTTGATCATTGTAGAAATATTACCAAAAAATTTTTGTACATTTAAAATAAAGAGTTAATGCGAATATGGCATTAATGGCGACCTTACTTTTACATGCATTTGGATTACTTATTGTCTACATTCAATAATATAATTAATTATAAAATTATAATTATTAGAAAAAAAATTAAAATTATTTACAAATAGCGTTCACTGCGGAGGACTGAATTGGGATATATGTTCCAAAATTGCAGCAAAAGGATCAGCTTTATACGACTGCCTCCACCTAAGCTCACTCAAATATGAGTCCAGGTGCTGACATGCTGTCTCTCTGTGTTTTTTATTACGCCATTTGACCAAACCCCACAACCTTTCAACATTTTGTGTATGTATACCAGTTGTGGGGTCTACGAAGTTGTATGTGTGATTAACACGATGGTGTTCATATCCAACCTCAGCTAACTCTTCGCTCTTATATCCCTTCCAGAAATCACTGTAGATAGTCGAGCCTTTGTGTACATTTCACAAAATATCTTGCATGAGAGTAGACACACTTCTATCTCGAATGGCTACAATAAAACATTCCTCAGTCTCTCTGCATATGCCACCAAATAGCATTGCTGTGGTAGGACTCTTCCGGCATTGTTCTTCTGTTTTGTGAAGAAGCTTTCATCGATTTCCATGATTGTGTTGCGATCTCCAATTTTCCACCTTTCATTTCTTAACAATCTCCATGTACAAACTTCGCGGAGGTAGTTGTTCCAATCGATAACAGTTTTGTCCGAAATATTCAATTCCTCTGCACAAAATGTTATGGATGTTAACTGTTTGGACCAACTGTAGATGAAATGTATAGTGGTCACGAAAGTCATTTTGGAGCCAATGAACCACGTGCCTTTTCTCATTGCAATTTGGGATAGACAATCTTTCAAGTTGCATCGCCATTGTTTCACTGAATTGGGTCCCGAATTGTGAACATACTTTTTCATTTCATGACCATTTTGACACAATTTTCTTTTGGGGGGAAGTCCACGGTCTTGTTAGAAGATGATCGCTTCTTCCTCCGTACTTGGTAAATTAAATAAGGTTCTTGTAGCTTCAGCCATCATAAACACAAATAATGCAAATACCACAAAGTAGAAGAGCTCAAAAAGGTCACTGTGATGCCGTGGATAGCAAAATCACAATAGACAAAAAAATCAAAAAATTTCCCAAACTTCTCTCCGAATTTTAAATCTCGCGGGTAAAAAAAAAATTGACTCTCTGATGGATTAATCATGCCAGTCACTTGGTTGCCATTACAATGTTGTCATGCAAAAAACATCGATGTCTACCGGAAGGGAAATCGGTATGTCATGTCATTGGTTGAATTATCCATAAGCACCCACTTTTCTCATCTGAATTTTTAAACATGAACACACGTTTAGTTCGATAATGTCTTTGTACACTTGAGGTATGACCCACAATACTTTCACAGCATAATGTACACACAGCATGATCTTTTTGCTGTACAAATCCATATTCATTTGTCCAAGAGTCTTGAAAAGAGCGAATATCACGTTTTTGTCTTTTGTGGGACATTTTGGGAATCTCTCAGTCACTACGTAATGATAATCTCTTTTTTGAAAGAAGCACTACCAATGAGTGTCAATTATTTACTATTAAACCAACAAAAATAGCTTTCTAGAATTGATAACTTAATAAGCTTTTTATTTGTATTACGATCTCATTTTTTAATATTATCAGAAGTAAAATGTGAATATGTAGAATTTATTTCGCTTGCAAACAAAAATATCTTTTAAATGAAGTCAAGTGTATTATTTGTTGATAAATAATGATTTAATCGTAAATTCAATGTTGAATGTAAAAAAAAAGATGCTATAATTAAAATATATTTTTTTACTATTTCAATTTACTCAGAGTGCCATTGATAATCCTTGGTGTGCCAAGCATAGCACAGGTTGCCAACCCCTGGTATATAGTATTATAGATTCATTAGTTATATATATTTTAAGTTTATACATTCTAAATTTTTTTTAAAAAAATTTCCCCATCATTATAGTGAATAATCGATTGTAAATTGAAGTAGTGGGTACAAATTGATGATGATAGCTATTGTGAAATATCGCTAAGAAGCCAATCACTAACCTGAGGTTTAAGTGTATTAAGATTTAGGTTGAATCACATTTGCCATTATTCATGTTGTTACAGAGATGTCTGAAAATGTTTTTGATTAGCAGAAGTTTCTACAACATTAGTGAAAAATCTCTAATATCTGGACTATGGACATTGCAATCCAATAGAAATGTCAGAATAATCTTGATATTAACAAACATGTGAATGAATCGCTAATATATTCTAAATACATATATTGTAATAGAATTAACCTAGATGAACTACAGGGATGCTGGAAATCACCATCATCAAAACCACATTCTGCTTTTAAGTAATAATATGAATAAGTGTAGCATCATTAGCACTAGTCACTATTCAAAATCAATAATCATCCTTTTGGATTAAATTTAAAAGAGATACACTATAAAGTCTAAGGCTAATTATTATCTAGACAGGGTCACACTTAGAACATGTTATAAAAGTAATCATCAATATTTCAATTCTATGCACATTCTTAAATTCTAAACTACAGTAATATATAATTCTATATCAAAAACACTGGGAATATTATATAAATGATGATGATCATTAATATTCTTGCCATCTTGTATCATGAGTGTCCTGGCTAACAATAAGTATGTGGACTTTAAAGTGACTTTATATCTTTGCATCATCCAAATAATTGTATAGAGAATCATCAAGATTGCTACATACATGTATACATTGCGAATACTATTATGCTCATACTAGCTTGGGATCATAAGGACCCTAGATACTGTAAACAAAATAAGTATGTGTGCTTAATTTATATCAGTTGTAACACAACTCTATAATTAAATTAATCATAAACACTGAATAATTCATAGAACAGACTGCTAGAAGAATAAAGACTTTAAAAAAATAATAATTTTAAAAACTACTATTTTTAAAATCAATTATTAAATAAAGTTGGCCAATAAATAAAAGAATGAAAATTTTTAAAAATGATAACATGACAGATCCAAAATTTTACACATAATTTCATATCATACATATGATTTCATAAAACGTATATAATAATTATTTTCTTTGAATTTTTTTAAAATAATAACTCATTTAATTCCCTTAAAATAATCAAACCCTAAAATAATTTGAACTTTCCTTTCCCTTTTCTGTTAAAAAATGAAAATGTTTCCATAAGATTTTAAACTAAACAAAAAAAACTTTAAAACTGAATCTCTCACACACACACAAAAAAAACAATTATTCACTATTCCCAGTTACTACTTTCCCTATAAAATATTTATAAATGTAAATGTGTACACATCAACATTGCCTTATATTGCCATTAATTTTTTTTATTTAGTTTTCTCTTCATGTAAAACTTTCAGGTAGAAGCTTAATCAATATTTTGGCTCCAGAATTTTTTATAGTTTGCTTAATAATTATATTCATCCATTAGTAGCTTTTTCTTCTCTTCTTGTTCCCAGTTTAATAATTACTTCATTTCAAGTAACCATTCCATTTTAACAATTACATTCATTTCAGGTTAGCTTTTTCTTTTTGTAGTTACAAGTTTCCAGTTGAACAATTATCTCCATTTCAGATTTTTTTCTCTCCTTTCCTTTGTAGCTTCATATTTACAGGTTAATAATTATTTACTTTTCAGATTAACATCAGTTGAAAGTCATTGTTTTGGATGGATCAATACATAAAGCTAGTTGATAGTTTCTATCAGCAATATTTTCCTCATAAATTTTTTATGTTGATACTGATTATATAGTTGAGTCAGAAATAGTTAGCTTTTAGCAAGAGCTTAGCATACGGTTCTTGTAAACCCTTTTCTTTATTATATATATTAACAAAAATCATCCTAAATAACTAATAGTGAGATCAATTTAACATCAGACTTACAAGCTAGACATCTGACTGCTCACATCACCATTGCTAAACTGTTACTGAATTCAACTGCACACACTACCGTTTTTTAAAAAAACTCTGATATAATTTTTCATTTACCTTAGAAATTAATACCTGTATTGAGTCTTGAATAATTGATTTTCTTTTTACAATATCACCTTTTTTAAAAAAAAATATTTATAGTTAATTTAGAAAACAACCTTTTCCCATAATTTCTTGTTTTTTTATGTAATAAAAAACAAAGCTTTCTATTTATGTGATAAATTTAAACCTCTTCAAAGTATTGTCCATTTGATGCAATGAACTGGACTAAATGTGTTTTTCACTTTTTGAAATAGTCTGGAAATTCTTGTAAAGCGATGTTTTTTAAAGCCTGCATTTTTTTTTTTTTTGCCATTTCTAAGTCTGAAAAAAAAAAATTTTGTGGCATTTTTTCATTCAAGAGATCACAAAGTGAGATCAAATGAATACAGATAAGCTGAGACATGCTGAATTTAAATAAAAAATGTTTTACACTTAAGGCTTTATGCATTGATACATTGTTGTGATTATGCTTCCACTCCTTATTTTGCCACAAAATGGGTTGTTTATGTTTTACTGCATCACACAAACATTTCAGAACTTTAAATAAAATGGCCAACCATTATAAACTAATTCTGAAAAAGAAATGCTGCTTGAGTCAAAAAAATAAAAACTCAGCATTGTCTTGACATTGGATTTCACTGACCAAGATTTTTTTAAGATGTGAATTCTACATTTCCATTAAACTACTCATTAAATTTTGTTCTTTCCAGAACAACTTAATTATAATCTGGTTCAAGCATTACAACTGTTTTCTCTTCATTTTCCCTAAAAAGGAAACAGAATTTCACATTGTTCAATTTTTCAGCCATTACAAAAATTGACAGTTATGGAAACACTTTACATAAAAATATTCTATGTGGCACCAAAATTTCACCCAAAGATATCATTTCACAGATTGATGCAGAAAGGTCCCAGCAAGAGGTATGTAGCAACAGAAATACAGGCACACTTACCATAAAGTGATTCTGATTATTTTTGGTTCCTCTCCCCCTTTTGTAATATGTAAAGCTTTATTTATTCTCTTCAAGGTCACATTTTATGTAATAATAATCAATCATTTTATTTATTACAAGATTGCTGCCTCTTATCTTTATAAAGTCCCTATCTTGTGTTGTGGTTTGAGAGTTCCCATTAAAGTCCAAAACTACATCATTTGGCTATTATAATTTCACCCAATGATGTCATTTCACAGATTGATGCAGAAAGGTCCCAACAAGAGGTATGTAGCAACAGAAATACAGGCACACTTACCATAAAGTGATTCTGATTATTTTTGGTTCCTCTCCCCCTTTTGTAATATGTAAAGCTTTATTTATTCTCTTCAAGGTCACATTTTATGTAATAATAATCAATCATTTTATTTATTACAAGATTGCTGCCTCTTATCTTTATAAAGTCCCTATCTTGTGTTGTGGTTTGAGAGTTCCCATTAAAGTCCAAAACTACATCATTTGGCTATTATAAACACTTAAAGTACCTGTAGAAAAGGTTAAAACCTTTTCTCATTATAATTACATACTGCATGTGCACTTGATAAATAATTAGAACATCACATTAATTACCTGTGGAAAAGGTTAGAGCCTTTTTTCATTATAATTACATACTGCCCATGCACTTGATAAATAATTAGAACATTACATTAGTTTCTATATTTCCATTATATTTTGCTTGTTAATTTGTCAAAGATGAAGAAGTGTATTTAATTGTGAAGAGCAGAACATCTTCATGCTCTCAAATCAAGATGCTTCAGATTATCCTATATAAATGTAAATTTGGGTTAAAAATAAGATAGCCAATCTTATCTTTATAAGTTCCTATCTTGTGTTGAAGTTTAAGAACTCCTTCTACATCGTTTGGCTACTATACAAACGTTTAAAGTGCATGTGGAAAAAAAGGTTAAAAACTTCTCTCTTTCTAATTATTATAAAAATGTAGTTTAATTAAAAACATTAACAAAGCATCATTTAGTAACATCTAGATTTCATTTTTTAAATTTATATTATACAATAATTATTATTAATTTATATGCAAAAAAAAAAAAAAACAACAACAACCAATACAAAGAATTATATTTATTTTTATTTTATGATAAGATTAATAAATGTAATTTACAGTAGACATTTATTTTTGATGCAGTTAATTATTAGAATTCTAATAACGTAAATAAATAAACCTTTTTTTTTTTACCAAGATTATTATAAGAGTAATAGAAAAAAAAGCACATTTTAGTTGATGTACGATCATTATTAGTAATGTTCAAAGTTTATTTTTAATTGTATAATAAAAAGTATAATTTTTATCAAGATTGCCTACAATTAATAAATTTATTTTCAATTTTTTTGAAAGGGGGGGTACCAACATTGTTTATGTTTGTTTTGTCTGTATATCTGTTACAGACTACATTACAAGAATACTGATTGTCATACATGCCATCAATGTTGACTTTAAATCATTAAATAAATAATACTTGTACAGTAACTTTTTTCTTATGAACCTCACCATATATCTTGTGAGGATGATCTTATTTTTATGTCATCTATGACATGATTAGCACTGAAAAATGACCACTGTTAAAAAACAGCAAATATATTAAAGTACACCTGGGTCTCTTTTTACCCGGATTTATTTAACGTGATTTTGAAGTTACGTGATTCACGTTTCTTCGGAAGTCGAACTCCGATAATGTGCTATTACTTTAAATAATAAATTTCATGCACTTACATCATATTAAAAGTAATAGCACATTATTGGGATTCGACTTTCATCTTAGTAATTTCAATATTTTCAGTGCTTTATAATAGTAAGATTTTATGCAATAATGAAATTAAAATCATGATTTCCACATTTTATGTATATCCACATTAAATTTTACAAGATTATAATGTAAATTTGTTCAAACATTGTGCATGTTAATATTACATTTTAAATCACATTCTGTTTTTGCTTTTTAAAAAAGAATGTAATCAATTATTAATCATTTAGTGTCTGCAAGTTTATTTTTAATTATTTTCTTATTAATGACACTAATCACGAACGTGCTCTTAAATTCCAATGAGAGTTAAATGGTTGTATGTCTGGATATCGTGAGCTTCATAAACAATTAATAAAATCATCATCTCAAAGATTAATTACTAATTATGTTGTCACCAGAAAATCATTAACACAACATGAGAGTGAAGTTGGTGCTAGTTGTATTTCCTCTTGTGAAGAATCTGATTTTTTACCAGTTTGCAAACGAACCTGTTTATCGGCAAGTAGCGATAATAATTAAAACTTTTATAAAAAATGTTAATTACTGTACTGTAAATTATGCATAAAAATATATTATTTTGAATAAAATTAAATATTATAATTAAAAAAAGTTTGTCTTGTATCAATTTTTTTCAAATTTGAAATTTTTTATTAGTCATATTTTATTTCCTTATATTTTTTTTGCGCGAATTTTAAAGTAATTTTACATTGGTGCTTTGCTTTTATGTGATTTTTGAAAAATCACATGCCCATATCCCCTCTTTTTCAAGGTAAGTTACGTCTATTTTTGCGCGATTTCGTTTGCGCGTGTTTTTTGATGAACCTATCTATCATGTAAAATGAGACCCAGGTGTAATGGATATTTTTCTAAAGATTATTATGGTGAACAATTGTGGGTTTTTTGAAGAAATTATTTTAAACTGACAATGACCATTATAAAAATCTTCATACAATCATTTTTGTAAGAAATAAGTTTATACCTGGGTCTCGTTTTACGCGATAGATAGGTTCCTCAGAAAACACGCGCAAACGAAATCGCGCAAAAATAGACGTAACTTACATTGAAAAAGGGGGGATGCGGTCTGTGATTTTTCAAAATTCGCGTAAAAGCAAAGCACCAATGTAAAATTACTTTAAAATTCGCGCAAAAAAAAAAAATAAGGAAATAAAATATGACTAATAAAAAATTTCAAATTTGAAAAAAATTGATACAAGACAAACTTTTTTTAACTATAATATTTAATTTTATTCAAAATAATATATTTTTATGCATAATTTACAGTACAGTAATTTACATTTTTTTATACATGTTTTAATTATTATAGCTATTTGCCGAAAAACACGTTCGTTTGCAAACAACTAGTGCCAACTTCACACTCATGTTGTGTCAATGGTTTTCTGGTGACAACGTAATTAGTAATTAATCTTTGAGATGATGATTTTATTAATTGTTTATGAAACTAACAACTAAAAATTAAATTCTTATTTTTGTCTTTAATTTTCAATTCCATTTAAAAATCAAATTTCACATCACATTATTTCAAGTTGCCAAGTAATTTTTAAATTGTTAATTACAATTAAAAATCAGATTTTAATTTTTAATTGTCAAATTTAATTGTGCCCACTGCTATTACTGACCTTTTAAAAATAAACTTGTGGACACTAAATGATTAATAATTGATTACGTTCTTTTTTAAAAAGCAAAAACAGAATGTGATTTAAAATGCAAAATTAACATGCACAATGTTTGAACAAATTTACATTATAATCTTGTAAAATTTAATGTGTGTATACATAAAATGTGGAAATCATGATTTTAATTTCATTATTGCATAAAATCTTACTATTATAAAGCACTGAAAATATTGAAATTACTAAGTTGAAAGTCGAATTCCAATAATGTGCTATTACTTTCAATATAACGTAAGTGCGCGAAATTTATTATTTAAAGTAATAGCACAATATCGGAGTTTGACTTCCAGTGAAACACGAATCGCGTAACTTCAAAATCGTGTTAAATAAGTCCGCGTAAAAAGAGACCCAGGTGTATATATAATTTTAACTTTACTAATTGCCATTGTTTTTTATTATTTACATTTATAAAAGCACAAAACATGTTTGAAATATTAAATAAAATATATTTAATTTTATATTTTTTAAATCACTGCAATGTAAACTTCTAAGAAGAGTTAAAAATAGTGAGATAATTCAACATTTTGCTATCCTAAATATTTCTGCTGCAATTTTGATTTCAAATAATTTTAAGGTTGTTTGAATTAATGTTATTTGTTAAAGTTATAACTATCTTCAGTCATTGTATGTTCTAGAGATTAATTAAATCTTATAAAGACATTATCAACATAGTGGATATTTTCACACAATTATATTTAAAGAGGAGAGACGCACATCCAGTTAAAAAATAAAATAGATACAAATGCCTCTTTAGTATTACTCTAAACAGGATCAGTAGAGAAGATATTGCTGGCTAAGCAAATCATTGCTGACTAATAAGAGTTTAGTTTTCTTTATTTTATCATTTATTAAAAATATCTAAATATCCATTTACTACCAATAATTGTATTGGCTAAGCTGAATATTATTCTACTACCTGAAGAAATCCAGAAAGCTAGATAAATTAATATATATATATATATATATATACAAAAGTACAAATCGAGTTGGTTTATTTTATTTTTGATAATAAATTTCTTAAGATGCAAAGGAAGTATTATTTATTACTCACCATGCTATCCTATTTCCAAATTAATCTTTCTTCGAGAAAAAAATCTTAACCTATATACAACTATAAGTGAGCTAGTTCAAAGAATATTAGATAACTAGCTAGATTGGCTATAGACCGTTGCATAAAAAATAATTTTGAGCTTAAATGGAAATTTCCAGTTATTTGAAAGCTTTATAAAGTTTTTAAAACCATATGAATCAGACTTAGTTATTACCCATTACATCTTATAGTTATATGATTTCTTATATACGGTATTCAACCACATTAATTGTAAAATAAAATTATCTATGGGCCAAGTATGACTTGAAATTTTTTAAAACTTAATCTTGTGTAAACAATAAGATTATGTTTAGTTTAGCAAGTCATGCTAAATTTAATTTTATTATTGGAAAATTAATGTACTCGCTAGCTATAGGGTTTAAACACCCTTAATTAAGAAAAAAACAGATTTAAATATCATATTACATGTGAAACATCTTTCTAGCAGTTCTCTGCAGAATAGCGGAGGAGAAGGCTTTATTTATTCGGATAGAATGGATATATAATTTTTATAAGGTAAGAATATACCGATATTATTTTTCATCGATATTTGGATTGCTACAGCGACCTGGAAAAAAAAAATATTAAGCCCTCTCGAAATCATTAATTGCTTGAGGAAAAAACGGTACCCGTTTTCTAAACACCGATTCTTGAATTGGTGGTCGAGAGGTCAGCGCGACTTCCTTGCACTGCAGGCAGTTGCCCGGGTTGCGGGTTCGCGTCCCGGCCGATGCTATGACACTTTAAAAAAAAAAATGTTCTAATGCCTTATCATTACGTCTTTTTGTAATATTCTTTCTATATATGTATTCGTTTGTGTATATATAGCTTCATTAATATACTTTCTGTGCGATTAATTGAAATGAGAGATCAATAGTTTAGGTTGTCTTCGAATGATTATTTTTCTACAGACGATATTCGAACATTGTGAAAATTCATTCCCTGGCGGTATAAAGTAATCTAAACTTTATTAAATTTGAAAACCATTATACATTTTATTTCGTTTATTTCTTAAAATTTAGGACGAGACGACGAGACTGATAAATTTTGTATTTTACTCCGCGCAATTAAATTTTATATTATACTCCAAGCTACCATTTAAATACAACATATTTAGTTTGTTGAAATACATGTGTAATTAGATCGCCATAATGACCTCTAACAGCATTTTCTTTTTCTTTCTCTCTCTCAAAAAAAGATAAAATTATCTACAGATGGAAAAGCATCTCTCAAAATATTAATTTTAATTTTAAATAAGTATACAAAAATGTTAAGTTTTCTGAACCATCGTAAATAGTATTACCATTGCAAGAGGTATAGTTGATAATAGACTTAGATACTTTGCCATAACTTATCTTTTTATCATAATTATTTACTTCAATAACTTAATGTTTTTAAAAAAGATGTAATAAAAACTTTAAAGGTATATCTTGTTAAGATGCAGCATTATCGGAATTGTCAATGGAATACTTAATTACGGTGGTGTGGGTGGGTGTTTGGACTCAGATTTTCAGCGATCCTCAACTGTCCACGCTATCTCATACTGCTGGCACACTTGATCACACACATTTCAAAAAGTTCAAACTCCCTATATATTACATATTGGAATGTAGGTATGAAAAAGCCTGTAGTGTAGAAAAAAATCGGTGTTATTAAACAATTACTGTAAAAAGAAATTTAACATTATAAAGATTGTAATTTCTCTTCCAAGTAATATTTTTAAACAGATGACTGTAGAATCTTCTCAAACATTACTGTCTTCAGTTACACTTTATTCTTATATAGGTATAAAGTGACGAATACGTCATTGTTTCCTTTAAACAGAGAAAAAGAATAATTAGATAAGTTATAGTATATGATTATTGAAATAAAAGGACTACAAGATATTAAAAAACAATTAAAATATTTTTTTACAAAAATTAATAACATGAATAAGATTAAATATAGACACAATTTAAGTGTCTTTTAAAAAATATGAAACAAAACAAACAAAAAAAATCAAACTAAATTACAGTCGTATTTGACAGTAGTAATGGAAGAGAGATCGGATTACAATATTAATAGGAGTCAAGACTTGGCCTTTGACAGGATGTCAAGTTAGGGTTAAATATAAAATAACATCTTAGAAACCACGAGATAAATAAAATTAACATAGTCAATTTTATATTAGGAAATAGTCTTTTGAATGTTTTTAAAAGGATTGCTAATGCAGAAGATTCGTTTTATATAATAGAAGCTATAAGCTGGTGTAAGTAATGAAATGCATTAGTAGACTAATATTTAAGTGTTTGTTTCCCTCGTGCATAGTAAGCACATTGTATCAATATTTACAAATGCTATTTTTCCAACTAGGTAAGCTTTGTTTGATAATGCTTTAAGGTTGATTTTTATTAAAAAATCTTATATACTTAGATTCTAAATGTTTTAACAGTATGTAAAAAAAAGAATAGAAAGCTTCCTCAGGATATGTACTAGTGGTCAAATTATGACACTCTACCAAAATAGGATTATCTTGTATTGTTAGTTTAATTTGATTTTTATAAAAGAAAGGGGTGTGAGACAAATACGATAAATAAAGATATTACGTGCATGTTGGGTGTTTTTTAAAGAAAAAGAACATTTAAAGAAAAAAGTCAATCAAAATTATTTTGGTTAAATATATGGCTAAATTTTTAAAGTAAAATAAATAATATTGTAATCTAGAAAATTAAAAATCAAACTAAATTCCTTATTATGCATAAATGTTTTATATTAAAATGTACATAATGTTCTTTAATTTTTAACAAAAAAAATCATAAGGATATAACTTGTTTTTTTTTAAACTTCTTTTTTAATTGCAAGTTTAGTGAAAGATATTTTTAACTTTTTTTTTTATATTGAAAGAAAATGTGTATGGGTGCTGATTTAGAGTGCATTCACTGCCATTTTGATTTCTAAGGACCACTCAAAACTACTGCTGACACATTCAAGTGATAAATAACATTGAATACTGCTGACACCTTCAAGTGATAAATGACATTGAATAATCCACATGGAGTCACTCAGATGTATCAGCAGTGGTTTTGAGTGGTCTTAGAATTCAAAATGGCAGTGAGCACAGTCTAAATCAGTATCTCTCAACCTTCCTAATGCAATGACCCTTGAATACGGTTCCTTATGTTGTGGTGATCCCCAACCTTTAATTTTGCTACTATTATGAATCAAAAATATGTGTTTTCCAATAGTCTATGTGATCCCTGTGAAAGGGTTTACAGCCATCAAAGGGATCCTGACCCACAGGTTGAGAACCGCTGGTCTAAATACTAAAAGCTTGAAACTTCTAAAATATGAAATGGCACAAAGTGCCAAAATATGCAGGAGGGGAAAGAATGTTTTCGATAATATGAAGTATTGTCCAAAAGATGCAGAAGTCTGATCAAACCAAGCTTATAATTTCAAAATACTAAAAGCTTATAATTTCTAAAATATGAATTATATTACAAATATATGTCCATAAGCACATGTTGAAATAATGTAAAATTGGTCATAGCAAGCTTACTTACAATTTCAAAAAGTAAAAGCTTATACATTCTAAAATATGAATTATATTATAATATATGGCCATAAGCACATGTTGAAATAATGTAAAATTGATGATACTAACAAAACTAAAACCTTATACATTTTAAAATACAAATTATATTACAATATATGCCCATAACCACATGTTGAAATATTGTAAACTTGATCATACCAAATTTATAATTTCAAAAAATTAAAAGCTTATATATTCTAAAATATGAATTATATTATAATATATGTCCATAAATACCTGTTGAAATAGTGTAAAATTGATCAAACCAAGCTTATAATTTTGAAAAACTAAAAGCTTATACCTTTTAAAATATGAATTACAACCATATGAAATGAAGCATATTAATTTTATAATTAATTAATAGGGTATTTCTTACCGGAAAGAAATTTTGATGTTGCATGATTCCTTTGTTCCATGTAGTTGGAAGAAAAAAGTGGAGATAAGAAAAAATAGCTTTGATCACATTTGATCTGCTGATGTGGGTATTGTATCGACACTTGATCACATGAGGTCCTTACAGGGTCTTGAAATTAATACAAATCTATATATCTATTTACATAATTTTCTATTTTATTAACATTGAAGTGACTTTTACCATCAACAAATGAACACAGAAACATGTTTAAAAAAGTATTTATAAATTTTAATACAATTTTCTTGATTATTTCAAATGTAAAACAGGTATTGGATTTTAAATAAAATAAATACTAACCTTTTCATTGAACCATTTCACCATTGGTAGGTAGCATTATCATCTTTGAGAAATTTAATGAATAAATCTTTCTCATTTAGATTCTTTTTAATCCATCTGCCAGAAAAAAAGAACATGTGAGAAATCAAGCACACAACATTACTCATTTTGGTAAGAAATGTTAAGATAAAATGAGATTTGTTATTGATTGTAGAATAGTATGTTTTGGCAATTGTTTCTATGTTTATTCAATACTTTACATTATTTTCATGTGGTTATAGTCCTATATTGTAATGAAATTGATGTGTTAAAAGCTTTTAGTATTTTGAATTTATAAACTTGGTTTCATTAATTTTATATTTACTGAACATGTGCTTTTTTAAATTTTTTATATTTTGTATATTGCATAGTTGTATGAAATTTGTGTTTTTATTTTTTAATTATTGATGTAAATTGTGATTTTGTAATGAATGGTCATATCGTGACCATGTGTGGATTATTTGATGTCATTTATCACTTGGATGTGTCAGTGGTGCTTTTGGGTGGTCTTTAGAATTCAAAATGGTCATGAGTGCACTCTAAGTCATTACCAAAAAATGTGTGATGGTATAGAAGATTTTTAAAATAAATTTAATAGGTGAATTTAGATATATATATAATTTCAGTTTTTATTATATATTTTTAAATAATTATCAATTATCATCATAAAAAACTAGTTTTAATTATTTATTTATTTTTATTGAAATATTCACTGTAATTAATTTATTTTTTAAACATTAGTTTATCAAAAAAATAAGCCAAATAATATTGACAATATGTTTATGTTTTAATGTGTGGGTATATATATATAGTGTGTGTGTGGGGCATGCACATATATATATAAATCAATCAAATTCAGATACTGTATCTTTTTTGTTTTTTCAGTGTTGTTATTAAAATAAATATTTGAAAACAAATTATATCACAAATAATATTTATTTTGTTAAAAAAAAACTATTTAAATATTTTTTTTTTATCAAGTTTATGAATTCTGTTTGTTGTTTGAAAGATACCCATTTTCATTTTAAAAAATTGTTAATGATTGATATACACTTCTGTATTTCATTTGTTTCACATTTAAAAGCAGATTTAATTTTAAAAACAAAGTCAAGCGTAGGTGGCCTAGTGGTTAGCGTAGCTGCTTTCCAAGCAGCTGACCCAGAGTCGCTTCTCAATCAACGCTTTGACATATTAAAAAAATAATTTAAAAACATTAAAAATATTCTAATTTTAAAAGTAACATATCAAAATATACAATTTATGAAAAATTTTAAATTAATAAACTTAAAAATATTTAAATTCTTTATTTTTATTTAATTTTTTTGATAATTATTATATTTATTAACTTTTGTTTCTATGGAACATTTATTTTTTTGTGATATATTATGATATAAAGTTATTGGAAAAATTGAATATTCAACAAAAGCAGGAAAAAACCCAATACAATATTGTTAGCAATAACATTGTTAAACATAATTGAGAATTTTAATTAATTAATAAACATGTAATTGGGTAAAAATACAAAAATATATATTTTATTGCTTAATTAAATATATTATTTTTAATTAATTACTGGAGTTAAATAAAAAGTATATTCCCTACAAAGATATTTTTGTATAATTTTTAAATACATAAGTACCAAGAAAAAATTAGTAAAGTTTGCATACAATATTTTTATTTAAAAAATCATCTTAATTAACATTACTGTTGATGTTTTTTTCTTTAAATATAATTATTTGTGTCAAGCATTGGTGGTTGAGAAGTCAGCGACAGCTGCTTTACAAGCAGTTGTTCCGGGTTAGCAGGTTCACTTCCCAGCTGATGCTATGACACATGAGAAAAAAATATATATATAATTATTTATATTATGATAGTCAGTGAATGGCTGATCCACTGCAAAGTGAAGGCTTATAAATTTTACTCCAGGGACAGAATAGTAACTGCCATTACAGTTTTGCTTCCCTTGAATTAAAGGCCTATTAAAAAGGAAAATGTCCCAGAATCACAAAAGTATGCTTGAGTAGATATCAAGAACAAATCTTCTAAATTTTTTAGCATTGTAGCCATATTTACTAATATCCATCAAGGGAAAGCAACATTGGCCTAAAAAAGTAGAACTCTTGAATAATTTAAAATAACCAAAGCATTACTTAATGTTAAATAACTTCCACTAAAATAATTCAACTAGTTTATAGTACAGTAGCTTAATTGGTTAGAGCATTTGCCTTAAATTCAATATTTGAAAATCTAAAGGTATGAGATTAAACTTTTATGAGAAGTGACTTCTTTGTCTATCATTTCTTTAAAAAAAGGGAAGGGGGATTATTATTATTTTAAATACTTAAACTAGCCAAATCAATAGAATTTATTATTCTAGAATTTTTAATGCATTAAATTATTATTGTATATATGATCATTTTTTATATTAACTGAATATTAAGAAAAGAGATGAAAATAGTTCGAATTAAATATATTGTCTTTATTTTCATCAATTTGTGTATGTGCAAGTCATAAGCTTTCTATATTCCACATGCATCTTGAATATCTTACATGTGAGTATGATGTGGTAATGCCTATTACAAATTCTGCCTTTCATCGTAGAGACTTGTGGGCTTTAATCATCACTGAAGATAATTGACAACAATTTGACATTGTTCATTGTTATTGGGATTGTCTCAGTGTTGACTGATTTTTAATGATTACAAACCCATTTAGGCTTGAGCATTTGTATGCTATAAGACAGAGTTGTCTCAATATATTTACATAATGATACATAATAAACCAAAATATTATATAATTGATAAAATTTCTAATTTAAATTTAGTAAACTGTGAAAGTGTATAAAGAGTAGTACTGATATAGTTGTCATAATACATATATATTTGAGTTTTACATACCTGATGAAGCCACCAATGGCATACTGAAAATGCTAATCAATAAATATAAAAATTCAAACAAACAATTTTCACTATTTATTGCAATTTGTGATTTAAAAAATTGACTGTCACTATTTATTAAAAATTAAAAAATTCAAACAAATAATTTTCAATATTTGCAATTTGAAAAAAAGACAATTCAATAAATCAAGTTTCATTATTTATTATCATTTTTGAATCACAATTTATTTTCAAAGCAAATCATTTTCAAAATGAATTAAAATTGACAATTTTTATTCAAAGTGAATATCCAATTTTTACAAAATTTAACTTTCAGAAGGCATGAGTTGTTTTCAAAAAAAGGACCTCATGATTTATCAAACAACCATGTTTTTTTTTCTATTGCTTGTCATTTGCAGTTATTTTGTTGCATATTTTCCCATGCTTCTTAAAGTGTTCCAAAGTCAAATAATTTCCAGTGAAAATCTGCATTATCAATTTTTATGGTAACATAATTCTGATGAAAGAAATGGTTCATGAAATGCTTTGTGCTTAACCATCATTTACTTATGTGACAGAAATAAAAGGAAAATACTAAGAATGAGATGGAGTCCGATTATCTACTTCCTATGTTGAATCTGCCAAGATATTTGTTTGATCAGAAGCAGTAATGTATTTTCACTACTCCAATATAAATTGCAATTGAAGTCTGTATGTTATAGTATTCTTTTTCATCATGGATTCACCTATAAAAACATTTACAATGTTTACTAGCAAATATTTACTACAGTGATGGATATATTCAACTTCTGTAGAGAAGTTTGTTTATATGTCAAGTCTACTGTACTGAGAGGATAAATGGTGGATTCTGACAAAAACCTGATTCAAATACATGAAGAAAAGTATTACAGACATCAAAACATATTTGAGAGTGGTTAATACAAGGTGACAAAGCATCTTTATTTCAGTGTCAAATTATTCATATTATCTACTGTAAAAATTGTAAACTTTCAATAGATCTATTCTGGATGTTCATCTTGAAAAGGTTTGATTGCAACTACTTCTTGTTGCCACACTGACAAGGATATGCCATTTTCCATTGTTGAAAGAGAATGCCATCTGGCTCAATCATCCACTTTGACATGTGGTTTGGCCTAAGTGAATTTAATAGACAGAGAATTTTAGCATTTAACTGGGAACTATCAATTACATTATGTCCATTCAGTGTCAGAAAATCACATATAGACTATTAAATATTTTTGAACTGGCACCAAATGCAAAAATCTGGAGAAATAATGAGAGTACATCTTTTGAACTATTATTATGTCATTTAGATCATGTAGGTTGGAAAGTATTACAGCTAAATAGCAGACATCCAGACTTCTTTGTAGCATTTTCAAAAGACATTAATGCAACTTTATCAGAAATATTAAATTATTTTTTTACAAAAAAATTACATTTGATTAGTTTGTCAAAATTTTTAATAATTTGCACTATTGTTAAAAACATTATTACAAAAACATAACCCAAGTTCATATTATTAATCAATGTACTATTTTCTGTGTCAAAATACTCAACTTTTTAGAGTCTGTATTTGTTTTTAACTTTTTAGACCTTTTATTATAAAAGAATGAATACAATTTTATAATCCAGTGAAGCTGTTAATTGCATTGTATTTTGTTTCAAGATTCCCTCATGTTCAAAGTATAGCATTGAATAGTTCATCTTTTGTTGATAAACATTGATTAAAATAAAATATGTATTCTTTATTAAATTGCAAATGCATAATACTTCTCAACATGCTTATATATATTGACTGTCAGCCATGGAGTCTTCTATATGGTTATCAATTAGTTCAGAAATGTAAGGATTGCTAAATATAGCAGTTCAAATGTTAAAAAAACAAACATAGGTGTTAAATGTAATAATATGTATACTCAAATGTTAAAATTATTAAATATCATATTGTAAAATAATAATAAATAATGTAATAGATTTGTTAAAATATTTATTTAAATAATAAAAGTGTTTTTGAAATTCTTGTAATTAAAATAAAATCAGATCAGAAAGGTATTAAAAACAAGATTATCAAAGCCTGTGAAAAACAAGATCAAAGGTATTCAAAACAAAAAATCAAAAGCCATATATGGTCAATTTTTTTAAAGCAGTCTAATCTGGGTTCATATTTTAATCAAGCTGCAATCAATATAGATTCTCATTTTATTCAAGTTACATTGCACCTTCATTATGATGATTCAGTAGAAAAAAGAAAAAACTGCCAACTGCTAAAATCTTCCCGGGATCTGGAACTTAAGCATGCTATTTTTCAAACAAATCTTTAATTAAAGTGAAAAATTGATGCTTAAACTTCAAATTTCAAAGATAAGAGATTGTTAAAAATCGTTAGGCAACTTATAAATGGAATCAATTAATATTTGCCATCATGGGAGAAATCAAACGTTGGCTGTAGAACATTTGTTTTGTGAGTAAAAAAAGCTGCCTAGACTCTTATCCTAACATATTAATCATTTAAGTTTTATTTTAATATATATTTAATTTTAATAAGCTACATTTTAGATTATTAATTGATTAAAACAGAAAGTGAACTTTAAAAAAAAGTTAGTTGCATTTTAAAACAACCGAAGTTATTAAAAAAATTTGCTTAATCTCATATTTACTATATAAATATGTTACAATTTGTTAACATTTAAAAAAAATTCCTTAATGTGAAATAGACACATAAATAATCAAAAATAATTTTCATTTTAAATGAAAGAATCCATGCTTGTAAAATTTGTAAAGTAAGACATTCAAGGTTAAATAATGAGAATAATATAATAATTAGTATTTTAAGTTAAAAGTTTATTTTAAAAATAGATTGAGTACATTTGTAAGTAAATTACCTCTCCTTTTTATTACTGTTAATTAAGTTTTGTGTATGTTAAACTTATTATGCTCAAGGAATTATTATACTACTGTTAATGGGTTATTATTACACTATATCTATATGGTGTATTTATTTATTTTGTTATATAAATTTGGGATCAGGTCCAAAGAACTACCTCAGTTAATTAAGGAATATTAATACTAAATAGGAGTCTGATTTAAAGAACCACATCTTGTAATTAAATTATTATTGTTAAATTGGGATTCAGAACTAAATTGGCCACTCCCTAGAGTATTGGTTAAAAATATCCCATATTAGATATTATTTGTTCGACTATGTTATTAAGCTTATGATATAAATGTGTTATATTTGTATGAGGTCAGCCATGCATATGATTATATTTGAGATATATTAGATGCCAGGAATTTACTCTGTAGCAAATGTGCTCAATCATAAAAAAAGTTGTTTTATAAGATATAACTGAAAGATTAATGTTTTAAAATTAATCCAAATAAACCATGTTTTTTCATGTTTGAGTGAATAAAAAAAATGAGAAAAGAAAAAGAAATTCTAGAAATTTATTTTTAAAAAAAGAGAAAAAAGAAAATTATTGTCTGAAAATTATAATATTTTGTAATGAACTATAGCTTTGTCATTGTTTTAAATAGTGCATTAATTTCTTTATATGTAATATTGTCTTGTCTGCATAATTATTCCACATCCATTTCATTGGAAGTAATTTGTGTTCTACAAAATCTAGCCTGGTATTGCAAATAGTGGACATCATCATCATCATATAAAAAATATATATTTTTAAAACTTATTTAATGGTTCAAAAATGTTAAAACATTTCAAATAACAAAACGAATTTGAATTTGTAATAAAAAAAATTATTTAAAGCTAAGCACTTTCAATACTGAGTACTATCATAATCATAGCATCATGTGACTAAAGGAAGTTGAGATCTAGATTTAAAATTAATTTTGAATATTAAATAATAGATTATCATAAAATTGAATTTTTAGGAATAGATTTACATACTAATGATGAAAGTTATAAAACAATGAGGATTGCCAGTTTCTCTACAAGCTTTGTGATAAATGCTTAGCCAGAGCCAGCACTTAAAATATCTCTGTCAGGAACCCCTCCCCAAACCCCTGACTATGGTTTCGTGCTTTGCTGGCTAAGCATTTATCACAAAGCTTGTAGAGGAACTGGCAATCCTCATTGTTTTATAACTTACAAGCTTAAGAGATAGGGTCATGTGATCTATGACTCTTATTTTGACTAATGATGAAAGTGTTTGCTACAAGTGCCATTTTTTAGAAAGAGGGGTGCAAGAGTTGTCTTTATTGATGGCATGATGATTTTCAGCTATTGACCACACTGCCATCACCTTGTTTTTTTATAATCTATGTCAGCCATAGAGAGATCAATGTTATGGTCTGATTGCTTATGGTATAATGATCTTTAGATATTGACCATGCTTCTTTCACTTTTCTCTTTCTGTCATCTGTCTCAGAACGAATGATGTCAACCATAGAGAAATAAAAGTTATAGTCTGATTGGTCATTAGCTAAAGATCATTTCACAATCGATAAAAAGGACTCTATTACCCTTTTTTCCAAAAAAATAGCACTTGCAGCAACCACTTTCATCATTAGTATGTAAATCTATTCCTAAAAATTTAATTTTATGATAATTTATTTCTTAATATTCAAAACTAGATCTCATCTTCCTTTTGTCACATAATTCTATGATTATGATCCTACTCATTATTGAAAATGCTCAGCTTGAAATAAATTTTTTTATTACCAATTTAAACCTATTTTGTTATTAAATATGTTTTAATAATTCTTGAACCATTACAATTATTGCAGAAAAATGAGATAAAAAACTTATTTAAATATATATGTATAAAAAATATATGTGCCAGTCTATTTCCTGATGTTTAATGTCAGTTGGCTCTGGAGTCAATTAAATATGAATTTAAATTATTTAGGCATAAATAACCATTTTTACATTTTTTTCTGATTTCCTTTTTTTTTTTTTTGTTCACACACATGGTAAAAAACCATAGTTATTTCTAAAGTGTCTAACGTTTATTTTGATTAATTTTAAAACATTAATCTTTCAATTATATCTTATAATACAATTTTTTTATGATTGAGCACATTTGTCCCAGAGTAAATACGTGGCCTCTAATATATCTCAAATATAATCATATGTTTAACTGATGTCACAAATATATTACATTTATTTACATCATAAGCATAATAGCATAGTCACATGACAAAATTTACAATAACTCTTTTGAGTGATGAGTTTAGGTCTGAATCCTAATTTGATAACACACTAATTATGAGAAATGGTTATTTCAATAAGATCCCTATTTACTATTAATACTCCTTAATAGTCCTTTGGATCTGACCCCAAATTTATGTAACAAAACCCTAAATAAATGATATAGTGTAATAATACACCATTTACTGTTGATTTAATAGTTGGTTGTACATAATAAGTTAACTCCCATAACCAAAAGAAGGCTAATTTACTTACAAAAGACTTTGATTTAATTTCAAAATAAACCTTTAACTTAAAATGCTAATAATTATATTATTTTCATTAGTTAACCTTGGATGCTTACTTTATATATTTTACAAGCTTGGATTCTTTGAATTTAAAAAGAAAATTACCTTTGATTATTTATCTGACAATTTTACATTAAAAATTTTTTTTTAATGTTAACAAATCATAGCACATATATAGTAAATATGAGACTAAGTTAATGGGTTTTTTTTTTCCAAATCTTTTTTTTTTATAACTTTAGTTGCTTTAAAATGCAATTAACTTCTTTTTTTTTTTTAAAAAAAAAGTTGAATTCCTGTTTAAATCAATCAATAACATAAAATACAACTTACTAGAATTAAATATATAGTAAAACTAAAACTTAAATGGTTAAGATAACAGTCTAAACAGTTTTGTTCCTACTTACAAAATAAAGTTCTACAGTCAAAATTTGATTTTCCCCACAATGGCAATTATTAATTGGTCCCATTTATAAGTTGTCATAATATCCTTAGGCAATCTCCTCTCTTTGAAATTTCAAGTTTAAGCATTGATTCTTTATGTTAATTAGATACATTTGAAAAATAGCATAATCAAGTTCCCATTCCTGGGTAGATTTCTACAGATGGAAAGTTTCTTCTTTTATATAGTCATCATAATGAAGATTCAATGTAGCTTGAATAAAATTAGAATCCAGATTGATTGTAGCTTGACTAAAACATAAATCCAGATTGATTTGTATCTTAATTAAAATATGAATTCAGATTGACTGTTTTCATAAAACTGAAAATATATAGATTTGACTTTTTGTTTTGTTTATAATATTCTAGATCTTGTTCTTCACAGGCTTTGATGATCTTGTTTTTAACACCTTTCTGAACTGTCAATAATTGCAAGAATTTCAAAAACACTTTCATTATTTGATTGATTGAACTTGTAAAACACTGTAATTATTAAATTGCCTGAATTTTTTCTTGTTTTTGAATCTCATATTTAAACAGGCTCAATCTTTTTTTAATTTAATTATTTAAAATCTGTTTTTAAATTGAATTGTTTTGCAAGACATTCCTTACATTCTTTGGTAAGAGAAAGTTTTGATATAATTTATATGATTTACCTATGTTTCTCTTACATTTAAATATTTTTAATAAATCTATTACATTATTTAATATTATTTTACAATATGATATTTAATATATAGGGGGTTTGAACTCAGACTTTCACACGACCCTCGACCATCTATGCAATCTAATATCACTGATACACTTGATCACACATGTTGAAAAGACAAATAATCACCAATATCTGTATTTTATACTAAACCAGCATTCATCAGTTGGTCCAGATTATCATCTCCACACATACATACAATCAAAGCTCAGCTTATATTAAGATAGCCAATCTTCATAATTTAATGGACAGGCTTCAAACCACTCCACCCCAGAACTCTTCATCCATCCATTTCATTGAAAATCTGATGATGGAACGCTCAAAGCCCACATTTATTACCTTTGTTTGTTTGTTTTTATTTTTGAACTGCTATATTTAGGAATTCTTAGAACTCTGATCTAACTCATAAATATGTGGAAGACCCCATCCATGACTGACAGAAAATGAATAATACATTATTCATTTCAATATATATATAACACTTTTTTTTATTAATATGTATAAATAAAATTTTGGAAAATTATATTAATAAAAAAATGAGGGAGACGCATTTATGTACATTTTACTAAGTCTGTTTTTACTCATACATTCACTGAAGGAAAAAATATAAAAAGAAAAAAATTAACTATCATATTTTTATTTTTAAAACAAAATAAACTGAACTTTTGTCTCTCTAATAACTTTATTCTCTTATTAAAAACATGATAGACTATTCTCATAAGAAATTATGATTATTTATTTATTTATTTTTTAAGTCAGTTTTATCTTAAGTATTTTTTAAATTTTGTAAAATTCCTAACATGAATCCTAGAAAATAATTTTTACATGATATAATACACGTCATATTCAGGAAGAATATTAATAATCAAAAAAGCAAGTCATATATAATGTGGCATTACTTTTATAAGCTTGTATTTACAAAAATGTAATATAGAGAGGTACCAATAGCTCAAACAAGCTCTTAATTGATAAGTGCAGTATGAGAAAATATTTAAAATCTCTATCCAGAACATTCCTATCTCCAGACCAACTGTTTTTGAGCATATCTCAGTGAAGAGCTAGAATATTCAGACACTAGATCTAAAACATCAACTCAAAACCCAGCACTTATTTCATACGCTATTTAAGTTAGATAGCTGGATTTAAAGACATTTTCATATCCGAAAATTTCAGAGTTTCTACTTGAATATTATGTATGCTGGATTTTGAGTTGATATTTTGGATCTAGTGTCTGAATATTCTAGCTCTTAAGCTCAAAACCAGTCGGTCTGAAGATAGGAATGTTCTGGATAGAGATTTTAAATATTTTCTCATACCGCACTTATCAATTAAGAGCTTGTTTGAAGAATATTAAGGCAAAAATAAAATATATATATATGCTTTTCAATGTAAACTGAAGTAATTTTATTAATATATATTATCATGCACAGTACTCAAGGGAAAAATAAATGCTACTCATATATAAAATTTGCAAAATTTAATGATTTTTTATTTACGTTTTTGTTTCCATTTTTCTTTAGACAGTTTATAATTGAAGTTGCATATTTAAATACAATTCACAGCATCACTGTATTTTTATATAGTTTTAAAACAAAAAAAAAACATTTCCTATTACATATTCTCATTAGTTTGTTTTTTTAAAAGTATTTTTAGTTTGATTATGGTAAGTTTATTGATTAGTATTTTCAGTATCACCTGATATGTAAAACTCAAATCTGTTATGTAAGACACTTACTATATTAGTATATAAGGGATTCGAACTCAGACTTTCACACAACCCTCAGCTCTCCAGGCCATCTCATATTGCTGACCCACCTGATCATCATGGTGATTATTTATCTTTTCAACATGAGTATGATCAGGTGTGTCAGCAATATGAGATAGCATGGAGAGCTGAGGGTCATGTGAAAGTCTGAGTTCGAATCCCTTATACATTACATTATATATGTGCAGGCATGTGTAAGTCTGTACAGTGTATTAATTTATATATCAGTATTTGAAGAACCATTAACCTATTAAAATGTGATCCACTATTAATGCCAATCTGAGTAATAATATTTTATATTAGATTGGTAATGGTGATCTATTTATTGCTCTAAACTGGGTTTCAATCTAGGAGTCAGAATAATTCCAAAGCAACATAATTTCTTTCATAGTTGTGGATTATTTTATTTTTATCTGAGCATCAGATTTAATATTGAGCCAGCATTTCTATAATTCAGTGAAAATCCGCATCCCCAGTCTTATCAATCTGGATTTATTATTTTAATGTTTTAAAAATTGGGTATTGTAAATAAATAAAATACTTCTTTTTTAATTACAAGAAAGTTAGTGAAATCCAAAAGCATTCATATCTTAAAATAATATAAGAGCATAATTAGTTTAATTTTTTGTTTTTGCCTAGAAATAATTTGATTTATATCCTCCGAACATATAACATTAATTGCAATCACATTTTTGACGTATTACAAATATTATTAAATAGACAAAATTTAATCAATAAAATTAAACAAATGATAAATTTTAGGTTAATTATGCCTTCTAACTTAACATATAAGATTTAAATAAATAAACAGTCAACTACATTGCAAACTTTACTATTAATTATTTTCAATAAAAATACATCTAGAATAAAAAAAAATTAATATATATTTCAGAGGACAGTCTTTTTATAGGTTTTAATATAAAATGCAGATTATTACTCTCTACAAAATTTTATTTCTTATAGAAAATGAAATTATATATAACTTTTATGCTGATTTTTGTTAATGGTAGATGTCTATAGCTTTTTTAGAAGATCAAGTAAAACATGAAAGTCGCTTAATTAATTGTACATGGATATTTCTTCTGGCATAATTTAAAAAAAAACAACTGTGCAGTTTAGCTATATTAAAACAGTCTTTCGTTGAATAATCTTATTAGATTGTTGCCATTTTCCATTATACTGTATATATATATATGAAAAACAAAATCAAGTTAAAAACTTGTTAACGCTTGTATTTATGTCAACAGATGGCGTTCTACCAAAAACACCGTCAAGCGTATTTCGTTTACATAAACGTCAGAGAATGCATTCACTATCTCTAACTTTAATTCCACTTTCAGATCATGATTTCAAGCTATTTGCTATCGTCAGTGAAAGACAGGAATAAGAACTAGATCTAAACACAAACTCTGAGCGTTTATGAAACAGTTTCTATTCAGCTTGCAAGCGTGAATCTTTTAGACACGTTAATGTCTTCGAACTCAGCATAGCAAGCCAGATAGCTACATGGGTCTAATATCAGTTCAGCATCACCATAAATACAAGCGTTAACAAGTTTTTAACTTGATTTTGTTTTTCATAAATGTACCTTTGAGGTCTTTCTTGCAATGATATATATTGCAGAGGCTTCTACTATGTGGTGATGCTGAACTGATATCAGACCCATGTAGCTATCTGGCTTGCTATGCTGAGTTCGAAGACATTAACGTGTCTAAAAAATTCACGCTTGCAAGCTGAATAGAAACTGTTTCATAAACGCTCAGAGTTTGTGTTTAGATCTAGTTCTTATTCCTGTCTTTCACTGACGATAGCAAATAGCTTGAAATCATGATCTGAAAGTGGAATTAAAGTTAGAGATAGTGAATGCATTCTCTGACGTTTATGTAAACGAAATACGCTTGATGGTGTTTGTGGTAGAACGCCATCTGTTGACATAAATACAAGCGTTAACAAGTTTTTAACTTGATTTTGTTTTTCATAAATGTACCTTTGAGGTCTTTCTTGCAATGATATATATTGCAGAGGCTTCTACTATGTGGTGATGCTGAACTGATATCAGACCCATGTAGCTATCTGGCTTGCTATGCTGAGTTCGAAGACATTAATGTGTCTAAAAAATTCACGCTTGCAAGCTGAATAGAAACTGTTTCATAAACGCTCAGAGTTTGTGTTTAGATCTAGTTCTTATTCCTGTCTTTCACTGACGATAGCAAATAGCTTGAAATCATGATCTGAAAGTGGAATTAAAGTTAGAGATAGTGAATGCATTCTCTGACGTTTATGTAAATGAAATACGCTTGACGGTGTTTTTGGTAGAATGCCATCTGTTGACATAAATACAAGCGTTAACAAGTTTTTAACTTGATTTTGTTTTTCATAAATGTACCTTTGAGGTCTTTCTTGCAATGATATATATTGCAGAGGCTTCTACTATGTGGTGATGCTGAACTGATATCAGACCCATGTAGCTATCTGGCTTGCTATGCTGAGTTCAAAGACATTAACGTGTCTAAAAAATTCACGCTTGCAAGCTGAATAGAAACTGTTTCATAAACGCTCAGAGTTTGTGTTTAGATCTAGTTCTTATTCCTGTCTTTCACTGACGATAGCAAATAGCTTGAAATCATGATCTGAAAGTGGAATTAAAGTTAGAGATAGTGAATGCATTCTCTGATGTTTATGTAAACGAAATACGCTTGACGGTGTTTTTGGTAGAACGCCATCTGTTGACATATATATATATAAACATCACATGATCACTATTTCTTATGCTAGCACATTACTGTTATTAAAACAGGCAAAACTCTTCACTGACGAAGGCCACAAGCCACAAACTAGTCTGGGGATATTGGATAAGTAGGCACTAGATAGGGATTTTATGCATAAGCCTTCTGGCACCCATTGATTACTCTGGTTGGCACTGAGTGGTACTACTGTATGGAGAGTTTTGCCTGTTTTAATATATATAAACACATGATTCTGTAAGCATTTCTAATATAATACCAGTCTGGGAATATCTTGACAAAATCTAAGATAGTGTCAAATAACATAAAAATATATTTAAGTAACTGTAGTTACATTGATTAAACTACCAAATGATAATTAAGAATAATTTTGCTATCAATACCAGTGACTGCTTCTACTTCTTAACATTTTTTTACAATAGACATACAAGATTTTTAAAAAAGTCAAAATAAATGGAAATAACTTTAAACATTTACTTTAAACTGATAGTCTTTATTTTTGTCTAAATAATATCTTATCCCGATTAGTGCATCACCTATTAAAAACCTTGTATTAAAAATAAGCAATTACAATGAGTTCCTATGGGGGGGAAATTAATTTGTTTTTGTACATTTAAAATATATAAATTTGATTAAAAAATAATGCTTAAACTGAAAAAGAGTGTTAATTAATGAATAAACATTTTTACAAAGCATAGTATTTAAAAAATACCTATTATGTTTCTTACTTAATGAGATATTTATTTTATATAGAGCATGTTTCTGAATTGTAATAAACTAATAATCCACTTTTTAAGCTAATGCACATGTGCTTTGTGGATCTTAACAATAAATAAAGAATAGGTGGATTCATTCTAGTCTTTCACAAAGACTATCTTGTATTGGAAAAATGAGAGTATTCATTTATTGTTAAGATCCACAAAGTGCATGTGCATTAGCTTAAAAAGCTTACTTAATGAGAGAATATTTCCTAATTCACTATTCATTAAGTTAAAATAAAGCATAAAGGAAAAAAAAATATCTACAATGTATATTTTAAAACTGAAATAAAAAGTTAACAAAATGCACATTTTAAAATTTATTTTTGATCCACTTTATGTTCAAATCATTAAAGTTTTTTTTAAATGTCTAATCAATAAAACAATGTCTTTTGTACATTTTTTTAAGTGCTTTGCAAATTGTATTTATTTTACATAAATTCAGTGAAATTAAATTTAAAAATTTGATTAAAAAATGTAATGTACAGTTCATTGCTGAAGTTTTAATCATCTAAATTATTAAATCTTTATTTATTTTTGCTGCTAAATAAGGGTGTACTTTTTAACAGCTGCCATTTTCTGGGAATATCTAAGATAAATGATAAGATGATTGATTTAAAATGGAATAAATAATATTTTTAATTTATGTTTAGTTATCTTTGAGCATAAAATATTGATTATTAACTACATAATATATGAAATCATTTTTTTTCTTTTTTTTTCCAAAATAATTTATTTTTCACTGCAAGGAAAATACATTAAAACAGGCAAAACTCTCCATACAGTATTGCCACTCAGTGCAAGCTGAGTGACAATACTTTATGGAGAGTTTTGCCTGTTTTAATAACAGTTATAAACAAGCATAAAAAATGGTGATCATGTGGTGTTTATTGGTTTAATTATAAAACATATTGATTGAGTGAATATATTTTACTTAGTGTACATATTTTAAAATTTTACTGATGTATTGTTGTTTTAAAGTACATTTTGAGTACTTACTGTATTAAATAAAACTGGCAATATTTTTGTTTTTGAAGTCATTAACAATGAAAATCCTTATTTTGAATATCATAAATGAAAACACTTGCAAGAACACTACATTAAAATCAGATCATATAAACTAATCCTATTTAAATTCCATACAAAATACCTAATATTGAATACTTTATAATTAATATACTCTGTATTGTATCATTGATGCTTTCCTTCATTTGTATTTTATAATTCAAATTTGCATAGTTGTTTATCAATGTAATGAAATGGTTTCTTTCTTTTTTTAAAATTATGTCTTATACATTTTTAGTAACAAAGTCTCCATTTTGCTTTCAGATAATTATTCTATAATGTCATCAATTTATCCAAAATGGCTGCCATTTTGAAAGAAAAATGGTGACTGTTTTTAAAAAAATTTGGATTTTCAATTGTAAATCAAAATCAAAACAGTGGGTACAAATTGATGATGATGGATATGGTGACTCATTGTATAGAAGTCTGTCACTAACTGGATAAAGGTGTAATTGCCAGGTGAAGGCAAGAAAGTAAAACTAAAAATAAATAGTAAAAAAAAATGTTGAAAGATATTTAATAAACTAAATTAAGGATATTTTGGTTAAATTGTCTATAGTGAAAGAATATAATTAATGAAATTAATCATAGAATTAAATATAGTTGAAAAATTTTGATAGAAATAATCAAATATTTCACTCTTTGTAACCAAGTTGCAATCATTAGGGTCTATATAAATATATTATACCATATATAAAGATAGATTTCCACATTGATTGTTTAGGGGTAATTAATTGTCCTGACAACAGATTGAGATTGTTGATTGTTACTGATATTGCTATTGTTTAAGTGATGACTAATTTTACGTATTTACATTATTTACTTAACTAGCCTTCTGCATTATTAACCTTATTATCTAAGTAATACATAGTTGGAGTGCAGTTTGAAAATTATAATTGACTATTTGTTAGTCTGTTTTCAGAATAGATTATATTCACCTACTTAAATAGTTTAAACTTCTTTGAATTAATAATTTTATTCTTTGTAGTCAAATTGCAATCTTTAGTTTTTATGTAAACATATTAGATTATAAAGGTGGATTTCCACCTTTATTGTTTAAAGGAATTTACCCTGTCAATAAATTGAGATTTTTGATTGTAACTGACAGAACTACCACAGGAGTATGAGACACTTTTGTGCAATATAAATTTTAGTACCTCTGGTACCATGAACAGAGCTTGCCTGAGTGCATTGCAATGGCATATAACCTCACCTTTATTAAGGCTCTGGAACAGCTAGATCTATGTCTTTTATGAAAATTAATACATTTTATCACATGCTTAATAAAATAGTTTTCTTTTTTGTCTTTGATTTATAAGTCTTACAATTAATATTGTATGCAAAGTAATATAATTGTAGAAGAACTAATGTGCAGTAATGCAAATTTTTTTAGTTACAGTGTGTTCTAATGTAAAATCAGTATCCACCAGCATTACATGAAAATCACCCAAGGATAATCTGCATATAGCTCCACATTCTGATGTCACATGATCAAACCTTTTTCTTTTAATATCTTGCTAACTCAGGAAGATACAAGATATCATGTTCTAATTACCGCTATTTGATTGCAATAAAAGATAAATGCTAGAATAATGAGAAATTAAAATTTATTTACATATTGAAGCAGTAAATCTTAGCTTAAGATTGTGCTTCATGTTTCTACCTACTAACCTGTGTTCAAACCCCTATATCCCACCCTGCTCCTTTTGTAATATATATATTTTGTATGTATATATTTGGAATGCACACCTAAATTTGTAGTTTAATTTTCAATAGTTATTATTATTGATTCTTTTTATTAATTATTAGTTCTTATTAAAATTATAGTTGCAGCTCAAATATATACATAGGAGCAAAACTTACTAACAAAATATTGATTTTTTGTAAATATGTTATTATATGTCATTTTTAGCTTTTTCTTTTCAAATTGCTTGTTTTTCTATAAATTATACATTTTTTTTATATAAAATCCAATATGGAAGATGCAAGTGTTGTTTAATTGTCTAAAAATAATTAGGGGTTGGAAGCACTGTTGTTTTAATCTGGGAAAGGTATTTTTTAATTAAAGTTTTACTTAAGATAAGTGGGATTAATTAGATTAAAGATTTACTTGTGTTAAAAACATGTTGTTAAATCTATTTCTAATCTAGAAATAGGATTTGAATTTATTTTTGGCATTATCTAACAATTGCATCTTGAAAACAACTGATAAGAGAAAAAGTATAAAATGACTAAATTTTGAATCACATGAGTTATTAATTAATCAGTTACTATGGATTGAGAGATTGTTAACATTGCTGTAAAACTAAAAAAAATATGTAGCAGTAAATCCTCCAACTTGCTCGACCCCTTTTGGGTCATCATCTGCCGCTACCATAATATACTGCTGCCCTGAAAAGAAGAAACGTCAAAAAAAGAACTTTAGAATATGATAGAAGTTTTCTGCCATCGGAGAACTTTCATTTTCAACTGCCGTGCACGGACAATATTTTAATTGGACTCTTAAAATTGAAAGGTAAATTTCAAGCCGCTACCTAATAGTCAATTTAGTCTCAATAATCTCTCAAGATCTTTTTTTATGTATTCTTTAACTTTGCCTTTATATATATATATATATAAATAACATGTAATTTGCTCTTAAATAAATTATATAAATTTAATTCTATCTTATATGCTCTTTAATTTTGGTAGGGTCATTTATTTACATGTGTTTATTATTTGATTTATATATCTGTTTGCCTATTAATATGTCAATCTAAAACAATCTGACAAATTGAATTTTCTAAAAATCCTTTCTTCTTTTAAACTAAACCTTCAAGCAAGTTATTAACGTCCCCTTAAATATATATACGTATTATTAATTAATTGATATACTCGCCAGCTTGTTTTATGTACCAACATTTTATTTATGTTCTAATATAAAAATATATATATTTGTTTAACTCTGAATTTTCTACCGGTGTAAATTCAAAGTTAAAACTAATTAACGCTTTGAAATCTTAGAAAATATTATTTATTTAATTCCAAAATAATGTATATGTATAGATTTTTTTTCCCTGAGTTTGAACGTCAATTAATTCCGTACTCTGAATAGATTATTATTTTATTATATAAAAATTATTTATATAGATGCATAGTCGAATTTTTAAGGGGATTTATAATATATGTTGTGTAAACTTTCTTGCTCACTGTGACTGGTGCCCGAGGATGATTTGAATAAATGTCAAATCGTTCTCACATAAATTTTGTCATCAGGAGTAAAGAGAGAAAAAGGGGGGTCTATTATTTGTTTTATGTTTTATGAATTGGATTGAACGAGAAAGAGAATGAAATAAATGTAAGGTCAAATCAAATCTTAAAGGTTCGAAACTAGCACAGACGTGTAAATTAAATTATAACCATGAACCGTGGAAGATTAAAAAAAAAAAAACAGCTGCAAGAGGCCAAGGGTGAGTTGTATTTTATAATTTTTTTTTGTTATATATGTTAAATTTATTTCACTGTTAGTTCAATGTTGGGTGGGCATCAAGTGAATGTATAGCGAGAAGTTAGGTGTATTAATAGAGTTAGGCATAGGTGTTGAGATGAGTAGGAGACAGATCGTTTTCTTTGTGGAGTGCAGCAATTAGCCGAGTTAGGAGAGCAAACAAAAAACCAAGAAACTTTAGCAAAAACAAATTGAGCCATTAAAAAGAGAAAATTTTTTTTTGTTAGTATATTAAAATGGATAGTAGTATGGAAGAAGAAAGGGAAGTAGTGAGTGAAGGGGATGAAGGGAAAACAGCAAAAGAAGGAATGTGTAGGGGTATTATATTAAGATCGGGAAAAGAAATTATGGAAGAGATTAGCAGCACAGACAGAGACAAGGAAGGTGAAGCGAGTACGAGCCAGATTAGGGAAAAGGCATCTATACATCAAAGCGTGGCCATGTCAGAAAAGTCAGACACCACGGTAACTGAACAGAGATCCACAGAAGAAATAAAAAAACAATGCTGGAATATGAACTCAATGATGGAGTCATTATTAAAACAAATTAAAATGGAAATAGCGACAGGCAGACAGGATGCAGAAGAGAGAGAGAGGAAAAATAGACAGGATGCAGAAGAGAGAGATAGGAAAAATAGACAGGATGCAGAAGAGAGGGATTATAGAAATAATCTAAAAATGGAACGACGTTTTGAAGCTTTGGGCAGGCGATGTGAGGAAGGTACAGCACAGATTAGAAAAGACTTAGAAGAAATGCTGTGTAAAGGCCTGCAGGAAGTATCCTTTAGCTGCCAACAGAATTGTGAAAAAATACAGTTTGAATTCACAGAAATGCTGGATACAACCAGGACCGAAAATAAAAATGAAATGGTGAAAATCCAAGAGGAAATCAAGGCCATGGGGGAGCAGGTTGAGCATCAAGAGAGGGATATAGGGGAGAAGTTTAATAAAATGGAGACAGATCTTGGCAGGAAGTTTCAGGAATATGAAGACACATATAGTGAGATCCTGGACGAAATATATGGATTAAAAGAAGGCCTGGCGTATAGAAGTCAAGTAGCGGCCGAGGAAGAAAACAGTCTAGCCATTAGTCATTTAGCCGAGAACCCGTGCAAAAGAAAACTGTCAGTGGGGGACGCTAAAGATATTCTTAGAGAGGAGGAAAGAAATGTCAAGGCAGAAAGCGTCATAAGCAAAGGAAATGAGCAGATAGCCAACCCAGATAGCAGTGAGTTAGTTGCAGACACACTTGGACTGGGCATTCCATCAATAGGTAGCCACCTAAGTTTAGCAAAATTTATTCAAGTAAAATCTTTCAAAGGAGAAGTGGGGGAAACCCAAAGGCCCATTTAGAAAGTTTAGAGGGAACTTTTCAGGTTTCAGAAAATCCCAGTGGATGATCAGATAGCTTTATCTATACACTATTTATACGGGTACGCCAAATCATGGTGGGACTGTTGTGATGAGAAGCCGCAAAATTTTGAGCAATATACAGATGCCATGCACAAAACGTTTTGGAGTGAGGAGCGCCAGGAGGGTATCTACCATAGTATACTCAGGGAAACCTATGGATCGATAGTAAAGGAGACCCATACTCAATTTTTTCTGAGGCAGATAGCTTCCCTCCGATCCTTGACGGCCTTCCCATTTACCGAGACACAGATGATCAGAATTATCCAGCTAAACATGCCTAATCGAATACAACAACTAATGATGGGTTGTAGGAGTAGGACAATAGAAGACATGGTAGGGTTTCTAACAATGATTGATTTCACACCAGGACCTAAAGAACCACCGGAGAAGATGCGGTGAATCGATCCTCCAAGATGTCAAACGATGATGACTAGTCGGTCGCCTAGATGGGAATCCCGAAATCAGACTAGAGCAAAGAGACCATATAGACAGCCAGCATCGTTAAACTACAGGCAACCCCCAGATCCTATTTAAATTGTTAGTTTTTATTTTTGTGTGTGTGATTGATCTTTTTATATACTCTTTTATATATATATATATATTATACACTCTATATTTTATTTATATACCTTTTATATATATATTATGCACTTTATATATACACATACCCTTTTATATTTATATAGTATACACTCTATATTTTATCTATATACACTTTATAGGTGCACCCACTTTATATATTGTACACTTCATATTTTATACAGATAGTAACACTTTTTATTTTATTATACACTTTATATATTATACACTTTATATTTTGTTTATATACCTTAGATATATTAACACTTTATATGTTACCTTATACATATTATACACTTTATATTCTATCTACATACACTTTATATATTATCTGTGTTATACTTTATTTATATACCTTACATACATATTATACACTGTATATTTGATCTCTATATCCTTCATATATTACACGCGTTATATGTTATATATATAAAAACATATCTTTTATTTTTGACTAAGATGTATACTCGTTTGGGGATATATCTGTTTAAGTTTAAAATATTTACTAACAACCGATGATTTCATTATATGTGTTGATAATTGTTAGAAGCACTAAATGTATTATGATAGTGTAATCTACTAGGATGTATTACCATAGGTTTAGCGTAGGATTAGGCCATGAGTTTATATTTTGAAAGAAACCATAATTTACCTCTGTGTTTATATAAGTAAAGTCTTTTTTTTTTATTTGTTTTTTTTACTAAGTTTACTGATATGAAACGGAAATCTCCAATCCCTTTCCGTTTCACCATCAAACCTAATGACACTCTCATCTGTGCTAAGTTCGAACCTATTTAAATGTTAATAAATATAAAATTCGTTCATGTCCGTATAAACAGTATTATATATTTACGTGCGAACGAACGCTATAATTAGATAGGATTAGTAAAATTATAGCGTACTAAAGTTATTTAATATTTCTAAAAATGTTTATTATATTATTTAAGTTAAGAGTAAATTATTAATTTTGTTGTTTAATATTGTAATTTCGTATGTGGATATATAATCTGTGCTATATAGAAGAAAGACATGATTTAAAATATGTAAAAGCCGTTATCTAAAAATACTATTAAATGTTTCTTTAAAATTGTTAAAAGATTTCTTGTTTTAAATATATTTCAGGGAAAAGTTTCTAGAAAATATATTTAAAAGCTATATCAAAATATATTTGTAAACCATATTTTTAATAAATATGTTAAAAATGTTTTCGTTTTAAAAAAAATGTTAAAAGGTTGTTTTTAAATAGAAAGAGTTTCTATTATATGTAAGAGTAAAAATAAAAGCTGGTCAAGTAATTAACAGATTTTTGGTTATAAACAAGTGTCATTAACGACCACACCTGGAATTCGTAAAAAGTAAAACTAGTTAAAAATTTACTAATTAAAATCCCCTTAGATAAGATTTCAGTTATTTTAAAATCTAAATTGGACAATTGTTTGCAACGAAAAATCTTAATTATAATAATAGCTTATGGAATGTTTCTAACATAAGTTATCTAAGATCTGAATTGTAAATTGAAAAACACTTAATTAAATTCCTGAGTTTAGTGAGTCTTGAGGCGGGAGATTCCGATAAGGAAAACATATAAATACTCTGTATTTTTAACAAGAGATAGACAGCGATATTGTTAGTGAGAGTTGTAGCCAGTATTCACAATTGTTAATTTGAACATGTCCGGCTAAAAGCAGGCATCTTGTTGCTGTTACTCCGCGGGAGAAGGGGGTTTCTCTCGTCGAAATGCCTAAACCACCATCATGCCAATAGAAGAGACGAGCCTAACATAATGGGAAAGATGATGCCGCCCAGTCAAACTAAACCAAACCAACAGCCAAGAACTTTCAGATAAATCATACCGGTACCGTTTTATTTTTCAAACCGCAGAGCTCTGTGTAATTCTGTGTAATTCTAAATGTAATAATATTTATTTAAGTTAGCTAACTTTCTTTTAAAATAATGATAAAGTAAAATGTAATCAAAACTTAAATCCATTTAATATTTTAAATATGTCAATTGCTATCCGAAATTTCATGTTGTTAAAGTTTAAATAATCTGAGTAGTAAAGTATTTAGTTTAAAGTTATATCACTGCGGTTGTGTCTATATATCTTTGCTTATTTTATTTTAAATGCTTATTATATTTCATATGCCAATATTTCGAAACAGTGAGCACTTAATTTCATGTATATTTTAAGAAGATATTATTTGAAAATCTTCGCGTAATTTATTTATAGCATCAACTTTCTGCGCTGTTTCGAAATCCTATTTTTTTTATTATTTACATGATTTAATATGCGAAATGTGGCTCTTTTGATCAACCAGTTAAAAA
Organism: Epiperipatus broadwayi; assembly: GCA_028023455.1. NCBI lineage: Eukaryota > Metazoa > Onychophora > Udeonychophora > Euonychophora > Peripatidae > Epiperipatus > Epiperipatus broadwayi. The sequence goes on along the minus strand of JAQFVV010012510.1, from coordinate 1,982,009 downwards.
CTTAACCTTATAGTTTTATTTAGAATTAAATTTAGCCTTGATCATATTTATAAGTATATTTGACATTTAAATTCTTAAGTCCATAGAAATATACTTTCCCTCCTTAAATATTTATTATCTATAAGTAACTTAATAGATCGAACATGTCAAAGTACAGATGTAATAATATTCCCTTTAGTAGCATAGACATTTATTATCAGGCTACGCAAGAGTTGGTCCCAATTTGATAGAGCTAATATGCTATTAACTCGTATTTCATAGTATGAAATATACTATTCTTTGCTTGGCGGATGTGATAGTATTTTATAAAATTATTCTCGTTTTGCTGCTATACGTAATATACGTATCTTAAGATGGAGCCACGGCGTTGCCAGCACATATTCTCTTATAGGGTAGAGCAGTAGCGAAGCCTGAGCCAAGGCCAGGTTAGCACGTAAGACCCCCGCCTTTCCTGAACACAATGTTCCTTTTCACGCAGCATTGCGATCGGTTACAGGGTACCGGCATTTGTCGCAAGAACCCTGAAGTTATTTCATCCATCCACAGAGCGACTTTTCCTATTATTGTTTACCTGTGCCATAGCACATTGGTAAAATCTTATGCAGCCAACTCTCCCACCTTTATATAACGCTTTCAGCATTCTGAAATTTTCTCTCGAAAGCCATGTTCGATCGATCATTACTTGAGCTGGTTTATGCGCTCGTTATTAAATTATATTGTATGTTTAGTAAATGAATTCATGATCAAAGTTTAATATAATTATTTATATACCAGCCACAAATGTAATAGGATTTGGCTCATCGAGGTCTATAGACATAACGTAGTGATTAATTAGGTATTAATTGAAAAGCAACTCATAAGATGGGCACATGTCAAACCCATTTATGAAAATTAAATGAAAGTTCTCCGATGGCAGAAAACTTCTATCATATTCTAAAGTTCTTTTTTTGACGTTTCTTCTTTTCAGGGCAGCAGTATATTATGGTAGCGGCAGATGATGACCCAAAAGGGGTCGAGCAAGTTGGAGGATTTACTGCTACATATTTTTTTTAGTTTTACAGCAATGTTAACAATCTCTCAATCCATAGTAACTGATTAATTAATAACTCATGTGATTCAAAATTTAGTCATTTTATACTTTTTCTCTTATCAGTTGTTTTCAAGATGCAATTGTTAGATAACGCCAAAAATAAATTCAAATCTATTTCTAGATTAGAAATAGATTTAACAACATGTTTTTAACACAAGTAAATCTTTAATCTAATTAATCCCACTTATCTTAAGTAAAACTTTAATTAAAAAATACCTTTCCCAGATTAAAACAACAGTGCTTCCAACCCTTAATTATTTTTAGACAATTAAACAACACTTGCATCTTCCATATTGGATTTTATATAAAAAAAAATGTATAATTTATAGAAAAACAAGCAATTTGAAAAGAAAAAGCTAAAAATGACATATAATAACATATTTACAAAAAATCAATATTTTGTTAGTAAGTTTTGCTCCTATGTATATATTTGAGCTGCAACTATAATTTTAATAAGAACTAATAATTAATAAAAAGAATCAATAATAATAACTATTGAAAATTAAACTACAAATTTAGGTGTGCATTCCAAATATATACATACAAAATATATATATTACAAAAGGAGCAGGGTGGGATATAGGGGTTTGAACACAGGTTAGTAGGTAGAAACATGAAGCACAATCTTAAGCTAAGATTTACTGCTTCAATATATACATAATTACCATGGAACAATCAAATGAACATTAACATAATTGACTGACAACCTCTGGGAATGTCAGTCTACTGGTCTTTCGGCCAGAGTTCAAATTTGGGATAATGACACCTAATGATCAATTGTCATATGCCCAGTATTTAAACTCAATCAATTTCATTTCACTGCCCTAATCAAAATTCCTAGAAATAGATATTTACTGCCTCAATAAGATTACTACTGACATTATGCATGGATTATATATGGTCCCATGCTCTTAATTGTCTGATGATACTCACTGCAAAAATCAACTGTCCATATTAATACCTATTAATATATACCCTACTCTAACTCAGTTCCAAGAATTATCAACCACACTCATAAGCTTATGGATATGCTAAAAATTATTTGTATAAAATATACTATTAGAAGGCTGAGACTAATATAAATCATTTCAGACTGTAGCACTTGGAATTTCATACTTGAATTATAATGAAAATCACCAAATGACTGAGGCAGAAATTCTGCATCTACCTGGTATTATTAAACAATTCAAAATACAGCAAAACTCTCCATATAGTAGTGCCATCTTGTGCTAACAAGAGCAATCAATGGATGCCAGAAGGCTTGTGCATAAAATCCCTATCTAGTGCCTACTCATCCAATATCCCCAGACTAGTTTCTGGCTTGTGGCCTTTATCAGTGAGGAGCCTTGGATCTGAGAGCACTGCACCTAGATCTTAGGATCTAATGCATCCATTGATTGCTCTTGTTAGCACAAGATGGCACTACTATATGGAGAGTTTTGCTGTATTTTGAATTGTTTAATAACAATTGTGCTAGTATGAGATAGTGATCATGTGATGTTTAGTGGTTTATTACCTGGTATTAGTAACTGAGAACTTACAAACTAAATGATAGGAATGTGCATCTACCTGATAATTAATAAAAATAATTTGCCAAGTGCAAGAGGTAGGAAATGTTTCTGGACAATCAAAATTAAATAATTACAATCTATGATAAGAATGATGAGAATCTATCTAAATAATATTTGGAATATCAATAATGGGTTTCAGTAATGCACCAGCACCATCCTACTCTACACATATATAAAACAACCTGAATAATAGCATATAAGCTCAAGACAGCCCTAAAAAAATTAATACTTGGCCTATCTGATACACAAATACCACCTTCTATATCTGATTACCCTAAACTTGAAATTGCATTTTGACTAAAACTATAGACTTTTATAATGATGAAGAGAAGTTTTCTTAATCTACTCAATCTGTCTATGCAGCATTAGTCTGCAATCATCACCATTTTGAATTTTAAGGATGACCCAAAACCACTGCTGACACATCCAAGTGACTCCATGTGAATTATTTAATGTCATTTATCACTTGGATGTGTCAGCAGTGATTTTGAGTGGTCCTTAAAATTCAAAATGGTGGTGAGCTCACTCTAAATCAGTACTGATTTTTTTTTTTGCATTCTTATTTCAGTTTAAAAACTTAAAGTCATGCTATACAGTCAAGTACTTATAGAATTTAAAGATTTCCATTTAATTAAGTAAAGACATTTCACACTTGCATTGTATATTGGATAAATTATCAGATGTCATTATACCATACCTTGGGCTTTCCTTTGTTTTGTGATAGATTATAAGTATAAAAAAACATAAAACAATTGGTTTTTTTTCTTTAGAATAGGTAAAGTATTTTGTAGGAACTTTTAATCCTTTTTAATAATGCAGTTATAAGTTATAATCAACAGAGAGCTATTAAACAATAATCTGGTATTAAAAATATTGTTTTTAAGAATAGAAAAAGCTATTTAATAAAATATGTAAAAATGAAATACAGCATAAAAAAATTGTTAATGCTATATTTATAATTAAGCTCCAGGTATATGAAGAATGTCTGTATTTCAAATATTACACATTAATCTTGCATCCTGCCCATCCCCCTTTTATGTATTTCAATGGATAAGGTCCTATTCATGAGGGGTCAGAGTGACTTGAAGTCAACATGGATATAACAATAATACCAGCATCAGTATAGGATTTGGCATCCCATCATCAAATTTTCAATAGTCTGGATGGCTGAAGAGTTGGAGATTGGAATATATTGAAGCTTGTCCATTAAAGTATGAATATTTGCTATCCTAATATAAACTAAGCACTGATTGTATATGTGTGTATGGGAGATGATCTGGACCAACTGATTTGTGCTGGTCAGCATGAAATATGTATATTGGTGATTATTTATCTTTTCTACATACATGTGGTCATATGTATCAATGATGTGAGATAGTGTGGATAGTTGAAAGGTGCTTGAAACTCTGTGTTCAAATCCTGTATATTTTTAATGCTATAAAGTATATTTTGTACAAGGCAGCAGTTCAGTCAATCTTAAAATTCCACAAACCAGAGTTGGATGCACTATCACTACTCTAAACCACAGAAGACTGTTGCATAAATTATCAGTAATATGTTTAATTTCATTACATCCCAAAATTACTGTAATTATGAGGCAATATTTTAAAAATAAGTTATATTTTAAAATAAGTTATTAATAATAATGTATTATCCAAACATTTTCGTTTGCATATAAATTTTACTAATTATACTGACAAAAAGACATGGACTTATTCAATTTTGTGCAGTGGTAGAGTATATATGTAATACACTTCAAGACTTAAGCAATTATCACAACATATCTAAGCAACAAAATATTCCACTTACATTTAAATAATAAAAAAGTGTTTTTGACAATAAAGTGATTCAGAAATCTTAAAATTTACAAATAATTTTTATTAATTGTCATGATATGGTGTCCATCTGTTTGGTTTAGCACAAAGAAGAGTATATGTGTGGTAGATTTCAAGCTCAAGCCTCAAAATTCAAGGTTAAAGTAATTGTTGCAATAAGTTTAAGTAAAAAATATTCCATATTTTGGTGGCCGAGTGGTTAGAACAGCTGCCTTACAAGAAGTTGTCCCGGAGTTCACTTTCTGGCCAACGCATTGACACCCTAAAATAATAAAAAAAATCCATATTTAAATAAAAAATATTTACACTCAAAACATATTTCTAATAATGAAATAATTTGAAAATTTAAACATTTTCATTTACATATAAATTTTATTAATTATCTAGGCATATTGGCACCCCTGTGATGAAGCACTTTTGTGTTCCACACAACCTGCACCCCCACACATTGTTTTAAGTGTTGATTGCTTTTATGTATTTGTATATGTGTGTGTGCATGTGTATATTTATGTATGAATACTTTAAAGTAAATATAGGTCAATGTATATCTAAACAAAAGGAGCAAATCACCCTCCCCTTAGGCTATGAATTAAAAGCACTCTAAATGTTTAACAAAGGATGTAGAATGGCTTACCTTTGTTAACAATATTGGTAATTCAGAGAGAAATTAATTAACAGTTTGATGGAATATAGCATTTAAGACTTATTAAACACAATCAATTTTACATTGATAAAGGATATGCTTCTATTCTTGATCATTGTTCAAGTGCTTTTAATTCATAGCCTTGGGGAAATGTGATTCATTTTCTTTGTTTATATATATAGGAGTGTATATTGTATACTCCTTTTTTAAAAAAAAACATACTTCATGTTTTAGAAAAGGTTTTTTTTTTTTTTTGAGTAATAAAAATATATTGTTGGGTATTTTAATTCAAAGTAAATGTTTTTGAAATGATAATGAATTGATTGTCATTATTTTTAATCTTTATCAATACATTGTAAAATGAAAGTTTCTATCTTTTTTTTTTTTAAGTGTCATAGCATCGGTTGGGATGCGAACCACAACCCGGGCAACTGCCTGCAAGTGCAATTTTTCTAATCCAATTTTTCTAATCTGTAGCTTTTATTCTTCACATAACTCATCCAAACTTCTTTAGTTTATCTGTCTCATGTGTGGAGGTTTTCTAGACTTTTTATGAAACTTTTGAAATCCAGATTAATACTTCTACTATCCATCTATCAGTATTTCCTCTAACAAAGTGTTCTATCCAACTCCATTTTAGATTTAATTTACTCAATGGTATTAATAATATTTACGTGATGCAGCTCATTATTTTAATTCTTTATTGTTACACCTAACATAAATCTCTCCATATTTCATTTTGATAAATAAATTCTTTATACTGCTTTTTTATTAAACATCAATTTCAGATACTTATGTAAGATCTGCTAAAATATATGGTAGTCACGGATTATTCAACCGGTGATGTATTACACTTACCAACTCTCACACAACCAAGAGATAAACAAAGTCAAACAACATGCATGGTATGATAGGTAGTGTTCTGATTATTTTGGCCATTTGTTACAAAATCAAAATTTGTATCAATAATTAAACAATAAACATGCAAATTTTGTGCAACTATGCTCAATCAAATTACATGATCAAAAGATTGGCCATTTGTTTAAAATAATTAAAAAAACTCATGTAATCAAGCAAAAGAGTGACCATAAAATCGCATAAACTCAAACTAATCTAAAATAAAATTGCATAAGCTCAAACAAGAAATGTGCATAAACTAAACTAAATTGCATAAGCTCAAACTCATCTAGAAATCAAAATATCAACGATATCCTGCTACCATAATCATGTCAAATTATTATGGTAATCAAATTTGAAAAAAAAATGAGCAAATTACATGATTAAAACAAACAAAAAAAATGAATTCACCAGTGGAAAACATTAATAGACTAACCTAAAGAAGGAATCAAATATTCTTATGGTTATAAACTTGAATTTCATCAAAAATGTTTATTGTATGGTAATCATTTCAAATAGTTTAGGAAATATTTGACCAAAAAATCAAAAGGTAAATTGTGAATAAAAAGTAAAATGATAAAAATATTGCTGTGTCCTGTGAGCAGCAAGTAAATTATTGACAAAAGCAGAATTGAGATGGTAAGCTAATAGTTTAGTTTAAATAATGTATGAGCTTATTTACAAATGTACATAGCCTATTTAAGGCACATTAAAGTAATAAAAGTTCATGGTGGCCTGCACATAATAAACCCTAGTTCTGCTTTTGGACTTACAGAGACAGAATTCTCTGAATTATTTTAATACCAGGACATATAAACCAGGTTCTGGGGGTTTATATACCACTCAAGACTTCTGAAGCTTTTACATATCTTACCATATATAGTATTTTTTTACATTCACATGGTATTTTTTATATTCCTCACCACATATGACATTTTTTACAGTTCTCTGATTGTTGCACAGTTATCATTACACAAAATTATTCATTTTTATTCTACAGAATTATTATACATTTATTGTTGCAGGCACATATATATTCCTTGTTTGACCTTGAACACTGCACTCCTCCCCGACTCCAGAAATATGGTCTTTACCTAACATAGTCATTGAGATGAGGAGAGTTTCTGGATTTTGCTGGTTACTGGTGTCTTTGCTGTGTCTTGATGGTGGTTTCAGTGTAGCTATCTCATTTTCAGAAGACTCTCTAACCATCAACAATTCTTTTTCTTCAGGGTTGTAGATCCCTGGACTGTTTGATGCTGTATTTCCTGCATCAACATTGTTTCTGGATGCAGCTTCACTGTTTCCATTACTTACAGTCAACAGATATCAATCCTCTCAGCTGGTTTTTATGCTTCCAGAGTTTTCACCCTCTTTAGTTTCAATTTCTGCCAGTTGATTCACAATACTACTTGCGATGGTTGCTTTCTCCTAACTCTTTGTTAATTTATTCAGTGACCAAATGCTGCCATGTATTTCAAACTTTCTCCCTACCATTATTGTCTCATTAATTCTTTGTTGGACATGTAACAAGATTGACAATTTATTCCTTATTTTTCTTTGAAACAAAAGTTTAGCTGGGGTTTTCCCAATAGCCCTAGATGGCATACAATGTTGATGAAATACTATTTTAAATAAGGCTTTATTTATACTTTCGGTTTTAACCTTGCTTAAGCATTTTTTCATGTTTTGGACTGCTATCTTGATGATTCCATTTGACTCAGGGTGATGTGTTATCCCACATTTGTTAATAAAATCTTTAAATTTCTCTGAGAAGAAAGCAGTACCATTATCTGACATGAGAATCTCAGGTGTTCAGTTGGTAGTGAATATCTCTTTAAGTTTCTCGATAGTTGCAGATGAACTAATATTTTTTATAACTTGATATTCAGTCCAATGACTATATGAATCCACCACTACTAAATAATAATGTTCTTTCCATAGACTGGCATGGTCAATGTGGATTCTTTCCCAAGCTTTCTCCAGCATACACCATAAGATATATCTCTTTGGCAGTTGATCAGCTATGATTTGATACTCTTTGCACTTTTTTAATATACAGCTCAAGATCTCTATTTTTTCCTGGCCACCATATATAGTTGGCATATCAGGATTTTAGCTCTAACTATTTCTGGTTGATCTTGATAATAATCTAAGTACTCTTCTGTGACCACAGTAATACTTTTCCATCAATATACAGCCTTTATTTATGGACAATCTCTTGCATACTTTCCACAGTCCTTTATTTAAGTAGGGAGGACATCTAGTGGGCCATTTGCTCCCTATCCAATTTTTAAAAATTCTGTAGCCAGAGTCTGCATTAGTCCATTCTGCTATTGTTCGACTATTAATAGTTTTGAAGCTAGCTGATCAATGTAATTTACATATGTTTCTGTCCTAGGCAGTTTGTCTTAATCTGGACATCTAAATAATGTGTCTGCATGTGATGATATTTTTATCTTGTGATTCTTTATTGATTTTTTTAATGATCACATATCCTTATTCCTAGCAGCACAAACCATTCAACCTATGATTGGGTTAATTTCCCCACACTATGTACAGTGGTAGTATTTTCTTTACTCTTCTTTGTTTCTATCTTTACTTTTGTGACTCCTAATATTTTTATGGGATTTTTGTTAGTATCCCATGCCTTGGGGTGAATTTTCTCTACTTTTGGGGTGAATTTTAAATTCTTAATTAGACTTGCCCAATCCCTGCTTTTGATCAGTGATACTCCTGCTCCACTATCAATTTCCATGGTTATCAGTTTGCCGATTATTTTTACATTTAGCATAATTTGATCTGATTCATCTATGGTAACATTTTTTATGTAGCTACTTTCCATCACCTTACAGGTAAATTTTTGGCTCAGCTTCATATGGTGATACCATCTTTTGGGGTTATCAGTTATTTTCCTACAACTTTCACTTTCTTGCTTATTGCAATCATGGGCTTTGTGACTGATTTTTCCACATCAGAAACATTTAACTTGTTTGTCTTTAGATTCAACTCCTGACGTTTTATAAATTGTAGCTTGAAGTGGTTCTGGTCTTGAGAAACTTCTGAACTCTCTTGCTTGGTCAAGTAGTAGTTCATGAGCTGTTCCACATCTGATTGCTTCCTCATAGGTTAGGTCTTTTACTGCTAATAATATTTGCCTAAACTGATCATCTATTATGCCCATATATTGCTCAAGGAGAGCTTCCTCTAAAAATTTGTCATAAAGGCATGATTTTGCCATCTCTCTTAGGCCAATTTTCCTTTGCCTTCTGCCTCTAAAATGTAATCGAGCAATAAACTTGGATGGCTGGGGGTTGAAATAATCATTTAGCTTTGTTACAAGCTCATATTTCTGTATCTCCAGCAAATTTTTACACAGTTTATTAGTTATCTCAATTACCCTTTGGCTTGCAAAACAAAGTAAAGAAGCTACTTTTACAGCATTCTCGGTAATACTATTTAGTATACAGTAATTTTTTATCCTCTGAACATACAGTGGTCAATCACTCTGATTGTCCACATTAAATTCATATATACGACTGTGATATACCTGCCATTTTATCTATTAGCTCAAATCCAGTTATGACTGTCTCAGTTTGCTGTGACTCCATGAAGACTACATCAATTTACTGTTCAGGCCATTACTTAAGATTCAATTCCTATGACAATTGCATCAATTAGCTGTGTCCTATGAGCAGCAAGTAAATAATTGACAATGGAAGAATTGAGATGGTAAGTTAATAGTTTAATTTAAATAACATATCAGCATATTTACAAATGTACATAGCCTGCTTAAGGTGCATTAAAATAATAAAAGATTGCAGTAACCTGCACATAATAGTCCTGCTTTTGAACTTACAGATGCAGAATTCTCTGAATTACAATAATACCAGAATATATAGATCAGGTTCTGAGGATTTATGTACCCCTCAAGACATCTGGAGTTTTTACATACCTTACCATATATGGCTTTTTTATGTATACATGGTTTTTTTACACTCCTTATTATGTATGACATTTTTAACAGTTCTCTGACCTGTATGCAACTCTGTGACCTAACAACATTGCCACACATTCGTAGTTATATTGCTACACATTTATTATTACACAGTTATTTATATAATCATTATATGTATAATTATTTCACACAATCTTTATACATAATTATTGTACAAAGTTATTATTTTTATTATACACAATTGTTATACATTTACACATATATTCCTTGCTTGACTTTGAATATTACAAATATATTACAAAAATAAATATTACCCAAACCATGGAAAGTTATTTCCCATGGCCAAATGCATGTAAAAGTAATGAAATGAAGATAAAAGGAATACCCCTATATTTCCAGGGTTTCATCTTTGACATCAATGACTTTAGAGATAATAAAAAATATTTAAGTGGCGGAGGGAAGGATAACACCATTCATCTATTTTAGTGCCTTATCATCCATGAATTTATTACAACTATTAGTTAACTATTAATCTAATAATTATCTATCAATCTCTATTTTACTTGTCATATTTATCTATCAATCTATTTATTATTTAATTTGTCTCTCCATTTATTTTTCTATCAATCTGTTTATTATTTACCTGTCTCTTTATCTGATTATCGTGATAACCATCTTTCTCTGTTTTAGTTGTCCCTCTATCTGCTTATTTATTTACTGTCTCTATCTGTTTATCTATCTGTCTAGCTCTTTATCTATTTATCTATATATCTCTTATTTATTTTTCTATTTATCTATGTCTTTTATTTGTCTATCTGCTTATTTATTTATTGTCTTTTTATCTGTTTATCTATCTATCTACCTGTCTATCCATCTATCTATCTACCTGTTTTTCTATATGTTTATTTATATATCTATCTTATTTCTCTGGTTTTCTACCTATAGTAATTATTTATGCATTTAACTACCTATTCATGACCTATCTTTATCTATTTGCCTATCTATCTATTCACCAATCTATATCTTTCCATCTACATATCCAACCATCCATCTTTGACCCATTTATATATCTATCTATCCATCCATCAACCCATCAATTCAACCAACTATCCATCCAGCTATTTATCTATCTGTTTTTTATCAACCTATTTATTTATGTATTTCTATCTATCCATTTATGCATCCAACCGTACTTTTAATTATCTGGCCAATCACTCATTCATTCCTACATATCTATCTGTCTCTATCATATTATCTATCTATCTGGTTCTTCGCTATTTATTTCTGCACCATGAACCCACTATCTATCTACTTATATACCTATGTATCTGTCTATGTTTATTTTTCTATGTACCTATCTATCACTCTCTCTATATATATCTGGTTTTCTACCTATCTTTATTCATGCATCTAAACATCAATTCACATATCTAGCTCCCAACTCTCTGTTTATCTACCCACATTTATTTTGTTAGCATATGGTGTCATCACATTAAAATTCAACACCAACAGTTCTTAACCAATTAAGAATTTATTACTCCAAGTTATATAGAGCAAAGAGGCCAACATGGATTTGGTAAATTAGGCATTCCATGTAAACATATATCATAGATTTATGGTTTTTCACACTCACAATTTGGAAAGTTTATAAATCCCTCTTGTGCAACATATAATGATATCTATTCTGGCCTGCTGTTTTAGTAACCAAGAAAAGCTGTTGTGATTTATTCCTGAGGTTTGGAGATCTGTTAGGAATAAGATTGATAGACAACTGGATGAATAAAAATTCTGATCAATGAATACTTTGATAAAAATGTAGTTAGATGAATTGATTGGTGGGTGAATAAACAATAGATAGACAAATAGATAGATAGCTTGCAGGCATCTCGTGAGGTTTTAATGCTGGTTATCCTTAGAACTTCTAGACTAGCCCTTGTTTACTCTATGTTGAATACTGTTCTCCAGTATGGTGCAAAAGTAGCCATACTAATCTTGTGGATATTCAGATTAAAGAAATCTTGTGCATTATTTCTGGCACTCTTAAGTCAACACCAGTAGAATGACTATCTGTACTCTCAAATATCTCTCCAGCTAACTTCAGACATAGTTTAACAACTATCAATTAATTCAACAAACTTGTTGAGCTATCAAATCATCCAATAAATCTCATTCTGAACAGACCCCCAAACCTCAGGCAAAAATCAAGGCAACCTTTCTGGGTTTTTTGGTTACTGACCAAATAATTAAAGGTATGGTTGGATGCATAAATAAATGAATAGGTAGGAAAACATAGATAGATACATAGATAGAAAAACAGATAGATAAATGGATAAGATAGATGGATGGATAGATAAATAGATGGATAGACGCTGGGTGGATGGATAGATAGATGGGTGATCAGATGGATGAATGGATAGATAGATGGGTGATCAGATGGATGGATGGGTAGACAGATGGAAGCATAAATAGATTAATGATAAATAGGTAGATGAATAGTCAGACAGCTAAATAGATAGATAATGGATAATTCATTGGCTAGATAATTAAATGGATGCCTGGATGCATAAATAATTATATAGGTAAAAACTAGAAAAATAAATAAAGAAGAGGGATATCTAAATAAACATATAAACAGAGAGACAGTAAATAAAAAAGTAGATAGGGAGACAAATAAAAGGGAGATAGATGAGTATCTTGATAAACAGATAAAGCGACAGAACAAATAAACAGATTTATAGAATAAATAAATAAATATGTTAAATAATAAATAGTTTGATAGATAAATAAATAAATAAAACATAAATAAACATATACAGATAGGTAGATTGAGAAGCAGATAGAGAGACAGTGAATAAATAATTAGATAGAGAGACAAACAAGACAGATAAAATAAGTATCTCGAAACAGATGTATAAAAAAATTAATAGAGAGACAAGTTAAATAATAAATAGAGTGATAGATAAATAGAAAAATAAATAAATAAGATAAATATATTTATAAACGTATAGAGAGACATGTAGATTGATAAACAGATAGACAGTAAATAAATATGCGGATAAAGAGACAATTAAAAGAGAGATAGATTATTATCTCGATAAATAGATAACGAGACTGGTAAATAATAAACAGCTTCATAGAAAAATAAATAGATAAACAAGTTAAATAATAAATAAATTGATAGATAAATAAAGAGTCAAGTAAAATATAGATCGATCGATAGATAATTATTAAGTTAATAGATAGCAGATAGTTATACGAATTCGCGGGTGACAAGGTAGTTAAATAAATAAATGGCGTCTACGTCCACGTCTCCCCCGCTTAAATATTTTTTCATTAGTTTGATCAAGTCATTGACATCAAAGGGGAACCCCTAGAAATATACGGATAGCCCCTTTTATCTTCATTTTATTATTTTCATACATGTTTGGCTATGGAAACTAACTTTGCATGGTTTGAATAATATTTATTTCAGTAATATATTTTTATCATTTAATGTTTCGATAATGTGAGAATTACAGATAACATATCTATTCATTAATGAACACGATAATAGTAATTTAATGGGTTTTTTTGGGTCAAATATTTCGTAAACTATTTGAATTGATCCCCTTACAATAAATATTTTTGATCAAATTCTATTCTATAGCCATAAGCACGTTTTATTCATTTCGTAGGTTAGTCTATTAATTTTTTCCCTGGTGAATTCTTTTTTTTTTTGTTTTGATCATGTAATTACACTTTGTGCCCAATTTTTCATATTTGATTGCCGTAATAATTTGATATTTTGGTGACGTGATTACGCCATTGGATTTTTTTTCCCCTCATTGATATATTTGTTTTTGCTAAAAGTTGTTTCTGAAATTCAATTTTTTTTCATGCAGCTTTGTAATAGCTGCTATCGGATGTTTTAGTTACAATATGTATGTATTGTATCCGAGGATATCTTGGTTGACGTACCAATGATATATAAAGGAATAATTCAGTTTTATAAATTAAAGATAATAATTAAGAACTAAAATGTTTTTACTATATGCAAGTGTGTGTGCGTATATAGCCTACATCACTTATATATTTATAAATCAACTGAAATTGAGTATTTTTAAAATATATTGGTTTACAGGATTAGACTAATAATTAATTAAACATCTATAATACTTTTATATTATTAGCTGGATACATATGCAAGTGTAATTATGTGTGTACACACATGCATATATCTGTAAACCACAAGTTATACAATGTTACCATTTATTGTTTTGTTTTCAACTTATTCAAATAATTAATATCTACGTAATATTTGTAAATAAACCAAAATCAATATAGTGATCTATTTGTTTTAATAGAGAATATTTATTCTGCACCATTAATTTTTATCAGAGACTTTTGTTATCGAAATATTTAGCACTGGTCAATAACAAAATTTAGAGGGTATGGAATCTATATAATTTCATGGCTAAGAGTCCTATTATAAATTTATTCAGAATTCTTTTTAAAGTCTATACATTTTATTTATATGTAATATTTTATTTATGTCTACTATATATAATACCTTATGGCCCTGAGCTGATCTTATCATCTTAATTTCCCCAAAATTTAATGCACTTTATATAGAATTTAATATGTGCTGAGTATATTTTCATTTACTTAAATACACGGACCTAATAATAAGCCTGTATTTCAGTTATTACATAGTAGAGATGTCTACCCATCCCTTGTATATGTATTAAATGAATTATATCCTGTACATGAGGGGTCAACATGGGTGTGACGAGAATCTCAGCCTCAGGGTGGCCTTTGAGTGTTCCATCATCAGATTTTCAATTGGATGGACGGTTGAAGAGTTGGAGTGTGGCGTGAATTGATGCCTGTCCATTAAAGTATGAAGATTAGCTATCTTAATATATATCTGAGCACTTATTGCATATATGTGGTGATGATAATCTGGACCAACTGATGATTGCTGGTTTAGCATGTGAAAGTCTGTGCTCATATACCCTATCTATTACATATATTGATATAGGTATATAATAAGCCTGTATTTTAGTTAGGACCTAATAATAATAGAATTATGGCTTTACATTAAAATAGAAATAATTGTCTATATGATAATTCATTAAGTCATGCTTCTCTATATTTTCTTCTTATGTTAGCATCTAATACTATATTATTTGTATGCATACTTTACAATGCTATCTATAGAGGCATATTTAACATTTAACATTTTTGTCATTTTTAACACTATATTTTAGAAGTAGTGCCCAATAAGGGGGGGGGTCATTATCAACTTACTTGAAATAGATCTGTATATTATAGACATGATTTACTCTATAAGATATTATTTATAGAAATAATCATATTCATTAATGAAAATAAGAAATTCCATTAACATTTGATCTGTGAAACAAAACCTAACTTACTCTAAAATTAACACTGCTGAAAGGCTACATACTGAAATTATAATACTTTCTGAGGCAGAACTATAATCTAATAATCCATCTTAAAATATATATATATTAACAACCATTAACAAACATAATTATCATCCAAAACAGTTTGATTTTTATTCTTAAATTCTATATTTGAATCACAAACCCAACCATATTATTTTCCTGGAAGTTAACAAACATAATTATCATCCAAAACAGTTTGATTTTTATTCTTAAATTCTATATTTGAATCACAAACCCAACCATATTATTTTCCTGGAAGATATTTCAAAATCCAGTATCCATAATGCAACAAACAATATTATAACTAATAAAACAAAAATTATCAATTTATCTTAATTATATTCAAACAAAGCCATCACTGATAAAATTTCTCTAAGTTACTGTAAAAAGAAATGTCTTGGCTTATATATATATATATTTTCATATGTCATAGCATCACTGGGACGCAAACCCACACCTGTCTGCAACCAACTACTTGCTTGCAAGGCAGGTGCAATGACCTCTCGGCTACTAACGCTTGACGGCTTATACTTAAGCACTTCATAAAAAAAACACATATTTTAGCAATAATGTGCAACTTACATTATTTGCATTAATGCAAAATTTTCAATACCTAAACCTGAATTATGGTCTTTTTATTTAAGTCTTTTAATAAATTATGGAATTGAAGAATAATAATTATAATTTATTTTCGTTTTTAAACAGTTTTGGAAAAACTTATTTTCAATAGATATCTTAGTCTCGCTCCTCAGGTTCAACCTGATCAGTGTCTGAACCTCCCTCACCTCTCTAGCCAACAACCATGTCGTTTGGGAGGGGTTTGACAATTAAGGTCTATGTTGGGGAAGCCTGGTTTTTAAAAAAATGCTATATATGCAGTTTAAAGGGGATTTGAACACAGACTTTCAAGTTCCCTTCACCTATCCATCTTATGTAACCGGTATACATGACAATATACATGTGAAAAAGATAAATGATATCAAATGTAGGTATTTTGTACTGAACCAGCATTCATCAGTTCCTTCAGATTATCAACTTCCATACATATATATAATCACTGCTCAGTTTATATTAAGATAGCACATCTTCAAACTTTAACTAACAGGATTCATTCTTCTCCACCCTCCAACTTTTCAGCCATCCATATTATTGAAAATCTGATGATGGAATGCTCAAGGCTCTTGTTAATGCCAATATTGTTGGCATACCCATGTTGACTTTAAGTCACTCATATGTTCATTTAAATGTACAAAACAGAGATGGGCAGAATTCACACTGACTCCATAATATTTGACTATAATGTATATACTGAACTTTAGATGTAGACTTTCAAGCTCCAGCTATCATCTTCATCTTGTATAACTGATACACAGGACCACATATGGATGTGAAAAAGATAAATGATCATCAATATATTTATTTCATGCTTATACCAGCCCTCATCAATTGGTCCAGATTATCATTTCTCACACATATACAATAAGTGCTTAGTTTATATTAAGATAGCAAATCTTTAAGCATTAATGAAAAGACTTCAATCTCCAATTCTTCATCCATCTATATAATTGCTAGAATGATGTATGGGAGATGATAATCTGGACTGACTGATGAGGGCTGGTTCAGCATGAAATATGTATATTGGAGATCATTTATTTTTTTACATACATGTGGTCATGTCTGTTAGTTATATAAAATAAAGTGGATAGCTAGAGAAAGCTTGAAAGTCCATATTCAATCCTCTCTAATTACATCTAATGTTCAGTATAAACATTGTACTAATAATCAAATATTACAAATTTCAGTCCGAATTCTGTCCATCCCTCTTCTGTATACTTAAATGGACATATTAAGTCTTATATATGAGGGGCCAGAGTAACTTAGAAAGTCAACATGAATATGACAATAATATTGGCATCAACAAGGATTTTGAACATTCCATCATCAGATTTTCAACAATATGGATGGCTGAAGAGTTAGAAGGCAGAGAAGACTGAAGCTTGTCCATTAAAGTTTGAAGATAAGCTATATTAATATAGGACTGAGCATTAATTATATATGTGTGTGTCAGATATGATGATCTAAACCAAATGATAAGTGCTGGTTTAATGCAAAATATGTATATTGGAGATCATTTATCTTTTTACATGTATGTGATAATGTGTATCGATTATATAAAATGGAGTGAATAGCTAAAGAGAGCTTGAAAGTCTGTGTTCAATCCCCTCTAATAACATCTAATGTTTAGTATATAAATTAGACTTGTAGTCAAATATTATATATGCAGTTTGTTTCTTATAACAATAAAAAAAGTAAAAAGAATAGGAAGATACTTATTATTATACTTTTTCAGTAGCATATATTTCTATCTTTTTGCCAGATGACAGTGCCTAATAAATTTTATCCTGTGTTTTCTTAATCAAAATCCCCAATTAGTTTCAAACCTATGGCTTTCATCTTCTAAGAGTCGAAAATATTGGAACAGTGCATCCAAACCCTAAAATCTAATACACTATCCTTCCAGATCCTATCATTTATATCTATGTTATACTATCAAGCTATCATCCCAAACTTAACAGCATATAAATATTCTTAATCTAAACCAATTTGCTTGAATAGCTATATAGATCTGAATTCAGTCACCCAGCATTATAGAATAGGAAATTCTAAAAGAAAATATTCATGTTTATATAAAAAATGCTTATTCCATTAATCAAATTATTAGAATCTCATCACTATACCTAACCACATAAGAGTATAACAATTGTACTCTCATAACAAAATCTAGCCAGATAACAAATAGATCATTATACAATCATATTATTGTAAAATTTATTCATTTATCTATCCTTTATTAGTATGTAATCACTATTTATTGTTAATAAAATTTTTGTTGAAATGAATAATTAAAGTCAACTCTATTCCATGGCCAGAATTTGATATAAACTAATAAAATATTACTTGACCTATGCTATTAAAACAATATCTAAGCTGAAGATGTGATAGGTCATGTCAGATTTTATTGTTTCTACATCAAACCCTGGTCATGGGATAAAGGTGACTTTATTAAGAACACTAAAATATATAGTGATGCAACTGGATTCAGATCTAAATGATTATACAAACAAGTTGATTTAAATTGAAAATATTTATATTTTTAGCCTTGGTATGATATCTTGATAGTACAATATAGAAATTAATGATTGTTACTTCATTAGGTTCTAAGGTCAGTTGCATTGTTTAAATATCTAAAGCTCTTCACTGATAAAAGTCATGGGCTTGAAACTAATATGTGGATTTTAGAGAGAAAGGCACAGGATAGGAATTTATTAAGCTTCTTGCAATTATGTTATTTTCTAAAGTTGTCAGTAAGTTGAAAAAAGATATGCTATTATAACAGCAGTATGGAAGTTAAAGATATTTGATAGGTCGTGAGATGTTTTAGTAGTTTATATTATTATACTTCTTTTCCTTAGATATTTTTTTGTTTTCTAAATTTATCATTTCGTATTAATAGATTTTATGTCTTTTCAGTTATACTTTATGAACTGTATAAATAAAATTTACACACATCACTCTTGTCTTTTAAATATATATACACAATTTTTGGCTGCAAAAAGGAATTTGCTATTAACTGAAAGGATGCTCTTTGATTTTTCTTGAAGGCTATAAAGAAACTGGGCAGGGCAAATTCCTAATGTCCACTATATGTTTTTATCATTGCAGATTTTATTACTATATGATTATTCATTTAATATACAAACATGGATGGTTGCTCGCCAACATACATTTTCCAGCATGGTGAATTTATTGACTTTTTTATCTCAAAATTTAAGGTCAAGAAACACCATAATATTCTCAGTTGAAAACAAAATAAATGTGTGTGTGTGTAAATATATTTTTTCTAATAAATATTTACAATCATGACAGACAAAAAGAATCATTCCCTTGTTGCCAGCAGGCTGTAAAAACACCAGCCAAGGCAGTGGTTGATGGCTGAAAGCCAAAGGTGCTAAGAATATTCTGATTGCAGACCCAAGCTGCAATTTGATAACATTTTTATTTAGGTACTTAACAACTGCAGATGACTTTCAAGTGAAGGATAATTGAAAGAACTGTCTCATATTAAATGGAACATTATAGAATTTTGTGAAGTTAGAAGAAAAGATGAAGAGACAATTGATTTAAAAAGTGGTCATGCACTGTAATACAAAGGCATAGACACTGAAAATACAAGTGGAGTAGGATTGACACTGAAAATACAAGTGGAGTAGGATTATTATAAATAAAAGGTGGAAGACCAATATTGTGGAGATTGATAATGTAGCAGACAGGGTACAAAAAGATTTTGATCAGATAAAGCATTTTAAAATTGTAATGGTAAACTTTAATGCTAGAATTTATAAACAGTTGAAAGATGAAAGTGCTATAGGTAAATTTGGGTGTGGTGATAGAAATGATAGAGATCATAGATGTGTGGAATTTGCAGATAAAGAATAATATTATATTATGAATTCCTTTCTTATGAAAAAAATGTTAAAAGAAAATGGAAATGGAAGCATCCAAATGAAGGTACAGCAGAACTGGATTATGTTTTGACTAACAGAAAATACATATTTCAAGATTGTAATGTTCTTAATAAATTCAACACAAGAACTGATTAGTGATTAGTGAGATGAAAGATACATGTTATTGCAAAACTAGAAAGCCAAAAAATTATTAAGAAAAACTATTCACAGTTGATATCTAATGTTTAGATGCCTTCCAATGCATTTAAATCAGAACTTGCAAATCATTTTCAAATATTAACAGATTTTAAATTTGATTCAGATTTGAGCGAAATCAATATGAATATAACTGATACACTTTTAAAAACTGCAACAAAGATAGCTAACATAAAAAAGCAGCATTTAATCAGTAAAATTTCTATCAAGATAAGAGATTTTATAAAGAAAAGAAGGAATATGAAAATATATAAAAATGATGCATTAAGAAGAATCAAATATCTCAAATTTTTTAAAATGATGGAAAAGAAATTGATAAAGATGTAAGAAAGTGTAATTGTGAACTAGCAAGTAAAGCTATAGAAAAGAAGAAATGTCTCAAAAGTGTGAAACAACATCATAATATTGGTAGGAAACTTATTTCTGCAATAAGAAAAAAAGATGGAATTATTATTAAAAAGAGAGATGACATCATCAAATATGTAGAAGTGTTCTATCAAGAATTATATAGTAATAAAAAACAAGGAAAAGTATCTCTTCAACTACGATATCTTCTGAATTGCCCAGGATTTTAAATTTATGAATGATGGAATTACAATGATATCTTAAAAGAAACAGGTAAAGAAATAGAATTTTTTTTAGTAAAGTTATATATCAAATGTCTCAATGATAAAGTTGTACCAGATAATTAGAAGAATGCAGTATTAGTATATTAAAAATGTCATAAAGAAGATATTAGAAATTACAGATTTATTAGTCTTTTATTAGTTCTATACAAAATTTTTACCAAAAATAATTATAACTAATCTTGAAAAGAACAAGCTGGATTTAAAAATGGTTTTAATACAGTGGATCATATCCAATTATTGAGAAAAGTTGTAGAAATGACCAGTAAATAGGAGATGGAATTATGCTTTGGATTTGGAGATTATAAAAAGGCATTTGATTCTATAAGTATTTTGACCCAGGATATTATCATACTCTGAAGAATATTTATAAAAATGCAATAACAACAATTAGATTATGTAATAATATCAAAAAGATCAATATTGAGAAGGATGTATGACAGGGTGACTTCATATCTCCAAAATTTTTGACAGCAGTTTAGTAAGAAGTATTTTGTGGATTAAAATGAGATTCTAAGGGAATAAAAATAAATGGAAATTATTTAAGTTATCTAGATTTTGCAGATGATGTAGTTGTTTTTGCAAATAATGTTTTAGAGCTTCAGAAAATGTTGCAAGAGGTATCAGATAAAGGTAGGATTAAAGGTAAATGTTAAAAAGACTAAAATAATGTTTAATGGATTTTTTTTTTTAAATAAAAAAATAAAGATTGATAAAGAAGTTAACAACTACAAATATTTTGGTCAAATTATTACTATGGATTGAAACATAATGAATAGAATTAATCATAGAATTAAACTTGGCTGGTGTGCTTTTGTTAGAAATAATTTAATATTAAAAGGAAATGTGCCTACGTATTTGAAAAGAAAGATTTTTAATAAATATGTGTTGCCAGTATTTATAGATGTGAGACTTTTAACAGAAGATTAATGCAGTAACTGCATACCATTCAACGAAATATGGAAAGATGCACATTAGGAATAAGAAGAAGAGTCCGTAAATGAAATACATGGATGAGACAACAAATTGGTATTACTGATATCAATTAAAAGACTGAAATGAAATTGGATTGAACATATTGCCAGAAGAGATGATAAAAGAAGAACAGTTAAAATCTTAAACTGGGTTTTAAGAGATTGTAAAAGACGTAGAAATAGATCACATGTGAGATGAATCAATGAAATAAAGAAGTGTGCTGGGATGATGTGGACAAAAGGGGCTATCCTGCTGTGGGTCGATGTTGTTTGAAAATGATAATGATGATTGTGGACATCTATAGAAATAGCCTCTTTATTAGTGCAATTTAATTTTTGTAAACTTGAAAGTAAATTACATTATAAATATAATTTGTAATAAAGATTTTAAAATAAAAATAAAAATTATTTGTTGATTATAAATTAATTATGAAAAATCAATAATTTAATATTAACCAAAGTTATAAATTTCCTACATATATTTGCCTTAAGGTGTTTCCTACTGATATAAGGATAAGTTTATTGTAAAATAAATTAGTAGACAGTGCTTAATCTTGATGTGTTTTTTTAATATTTAAATTGGAATAAATATCATAAACTTTTTTATAATTTTAAATTAACGTAACCTGTACGTCAAATTTTCACATACTGGGAGGAATTATTTTAAAAACTAAATTTCATAAGAAAGTTTAAAATAGAAAAACAATAATGTGTTAACTAGTATTAATTTAAGGCGGAGAATATTTTTGACAACTTGTCTAAGTATGATCAGATATTTTTTATTGCTTGTCACAGAAATTGCATGTGTGTTTACATTAACTGACATGTTTTCCTAGTTTCCTGTTAGGCGGCGTTCACTTTTAATAATGTTAGAAGGATCATAGTTTTCAATAAAATATGTTAATAGCAGTTAACTTATTCGTGAACTTTAAAGAATATATATCTATACTTATTTTATTCATGTAAGTTACAAAGATTGTTTTGTTTATATTATTAAACAATGTATTTAAAAAAATGCATTATTATTTTTTTTTTAAATCACACATGAACCCAATATTTTTCGAATACGTATGATCATAACTTAAAATGTAAAACAAATACAATACTATACAGTAATTTAATTATAAATATGATTTTTGCCCCCCGATTTTTAGGATAAGAAGGGGAAGAAATTGTATTTTTTTTTTTTAATTATTTAACGAAATATATTTAAGAATTCAAATCAGTCTTGGCTAATAACTTTTTACTCAACCAATCAATATTCGTTCTACAAATTATCGAATTTTATGAAAAATGTATTTTGTAAAACCATTTTTAATTGGATATTTGTTTCATACTTTTAAATCATCCAACGAATAAAACAGAGCTTTAGTGCATATTAATTTAGCTTAAAGCGTGATTAATTTATAAAACTTTATTTTGGTGAGCGTGAAAGTCACAATTATAATAAACTCGTTTCTGTCTTGTTTGTATGTCCAAATGAGTTACGTTAATCAAGTTCACGTAATCATTTAATTAATATTTTAGCGGTACATCGTCTATAAACATTTAATTAATATTTCATATACTTGAATGATTGATTACTTTCGTTAATTTTTTTTTTTTTTTTAACTTTTATTTTTAAAAGTTGTATTTCAAATGGTAAAAACCAAATCGAGTATTATGCAGTGGACCTTTAAGCAGAGGGGAGGTTTTTGTTTAAAGAAAAGAAAAAAAGGCATTCAATGCAGTGGCGGAAGTTCAAAGATTTTACTCCCGCGCAACAGTTATGAGCAGCAGACGATTTAGAAACCGCCACGATAATCTGTAGTCGCAGTTAGTACAGACAGCAACTTGTTCTGTCTTCATGCTGTCTTTGTTGTGTGTCGACCCGTCATGATGGGTATAGAAACAAATGAAAGCGTTTTACTAGAAAATGGACATCTTCCTCCACCGACCAAGCATGTATATCCTTTAACTTTAGCATATACGGCAGCCGGGTTTGGAATACTTTTTGTCATTGTAGGAGTTATAGGAAATCTAATAACAATTATAGCTTTATGTAAATGTGTTAAACTTCGAAATGTTACTACAGCCTTTGTGATTAATTTAAGCATATCGGATTTAATTTTCTGTGGTTTTAATTTGCCTTTATTTGTTGCTGAGTATATTAACCAAAAAAAGATTTTTGATGATATATTTTGTCAAATTTATTCATTTTTCTTTTATGGAAACCTAGGTGCCTCATTAATGGCTATGCTTGCCATTACTATTAGCAGGTATATGTTAATTGTGCACAATCAATGCTTTCAAACAACTTATAAAAAACCTCTAGTAGCGTTTATTATAATCTTTTGCTGGTTGTTTCCATTCTCTTTGATAACTCCAACTTTATTTAAAGCATGGGGATACTTCGGTTTCAGCGAAGCGACTTGCACTTGTACAATTATGACAAGCGACGGACAATCGCCCAAGGTAACAATTTTTATTTTAGCATTTTTTTTGCCCGCCGTTGTAATAATAGTGTGTTACTCGAGGATATTTTGGGTCGTGCGGCAAGTTAAACGGAGCCTGGATAAACTCAGTCCGCACATTGCTCGCCACCGTCAAAATGATATCCGTTTGACTCGCACAATGTTGATTATCTTTGTAGTATTTATTATCACATTTTTACCCACGATGGCAGCTAATGTTTTTGATGGTGACATTAAATATCCCGCATTCCGTGTACTATCTGCTATTTTAGCTTGGATGAGTAGCTGTGCGAATCCGATCATATATGCCGTAATGAATCGTCAATATCGTCAGGCTTACCGTGCGTTGTTGCCATGTCCAAATTGGAAAGGTAGAAGGGATGTGCCTACTGATTGGTCGAGTTCTTTTAAAACTCCTGAAAGCAATGAACCTCCAGATAATATTGTTAAACATGTGCCGTCAATATTTAATGTAAATAGTATTAAGTACGAAGTAACCAAAGTATTACCTTAATAAAATGTTTAAACAAACTTTTTTCCAAATGTATAAAACTTAAATTATTAAATATTCTGGAGGATTTAATCTACAGACTGCACAGTATTGTAAAAGTTAACTTTCAAACTTTAAAATCTCAAAACTTTGTAAAACTGTTTCCAATTAAACTCCGATAACTTTATTATTATTTGCATTTACAAAAAAAATATTTAGTTATTAATTAATATTTATTTTTATCTCGGTATAAAAAGATATTTTGATAGTGTAATAAATTTTATATATATAAATAATTAGCTGTATGAATTTCAATTACTAAATTATTAATGTATGTTTATATATTATCTAGCAAAATTAATTAAAAAGATAAATTCCCGTTTTCTCAACCATGCCTTGGGATTACATACCTGGGATTTAACTGACTATCGTAATTCTGATTTAATATTTTTATTTTATTTTACAGTAATTAGATAAAAGACTAGTTTTTACGATTATTATATGTGTATCTACATAATCTATTGGCTTTTTTTTTTGTTTTTTTAGCATAATTTTTCATTTTTATAAATCTGAGCATTGAACAAAATTTAGAAGCTTTAAAATAATCCGTTTATTATTGTCATTTTTATATTATTTATTATACTTTGACAAATTATGTAGTAAAAATTATCTAAATAATATTTTATTTGAAAATTGTGCTGTCTTGACTAAACTTGTGAAAACATAAATCCTGATTCTGACGGTGTGAGTATATTCATATCTCATATCATTTTATCATTCAGTGACCGTTAACTATTGATGCATATGTGTATATAATTATATGCATAGATGATCAGTAACAGTGATTGAATAATATGCTAATTAAAATTGTATCTACAAATATACTTGCTGTATTATTATAGCTTAAACTTTTTTTTCTTTCTTTAGTTCATAATCATTAAAATTGTATTAAAGGTCTATGATTAATATAACCAATTAATTCATTTATAATTAATAATACGCTGATGCAAGTGTGATCTACATTCTTGCTAGGATACTTTCACTTAGCAATCCAACTTTTATATAAATTTAAAAATATAAAAAAAATCTTCCAAGTTTATTAATAGATCTTCAGATCATCTCAGAAGAATTCACTGTTTTAAATAATGGAATACCTCAAAAAAAGTTTATCAGTGAACCATAAAAATATTTTCTTTTTAAATGATAATTTCTAAAAGAAATAGATATAAATCAAAATATTTTAAGCAATAAAAATGCACTGGTCCATTATGATTAGTCAATTAATTTAATGGAGAGTTGTCTTTACTACCTATTATTAAAGCATAGCCAATCTATTTTTATGATAAAAATAAGTTAAAAACTAGCAGAAATTTTTAACATTAGAAACCAATCACTTTCAAAAGTATTTGCTTTATGGGAAAACCGTTTTTTTGATCAAAGGCTAATGTGACTTGAAAGACTTCATAACATTTGCTGCTGTGTGCCATAAAAGTGACAAAATAATTTATATAATACTATTTATAACTTCATTAATCACTTTTTACAAATGCAATCAAATAAAATGTATTCATTTATATTTTCCTACAGTTTCAACTGACCAGCAGTCTTCATCAGATGTATAATATTCAAATATATGACCATAGTCTACATTATGGATTTTACAAATACAATTATCAGATAATAAGAAAATAGCATTAACCTGATAAGATTTAATAAAAATAAACTATAAATGAAAAAATGGTTATAAATCTTTTTGTTGTTGTTGCTTTTTATCAGTGCATTTCTTATCTCATTTCTATAATCCTTAACCATCCACCAATGCTGAAACATAGACTACTCTTTTGATGCATGCAAATAACTTTCATCAGGTAAGCTAAAATTATCAAACAATTGAATTTATATGCTTTTGTTGACAGCTCAATATTTTTTTTCATTATAACCACTCATATAGCTAGGGGAACTAATTTTTATATACTTTCAACTCTGAAGTGATGAATAATTATTACACTGCAACAATACTTTTGTTTTGTTTTGTTTTTTTTTTGTTTTTTATCAATGCCTCTCTTATCTCAACTTTTTATTTATTTTTTGTCATTCATATTGTGTGTGTGTATATATATACTGAAAATTCTATGTTCAAATCGCTCTATTTACAATAGTAAACATTCAATATATTGAATAAATAGGTTAATTATACATATATACATGCACACATGTAAACTTATTTAGTTCTGGATTTTTTTTGCCAGCTATTTCCTATCCTACTAGTTAGATGTTCATATTTTATAAATAGATAAGAACTTGCATGTTTTAGTACAGTAATAAGCTGTTAGGGTCAAGAGTGTGAATTCATGGGATTAATTCTAGTGTTGGTATTTCAGGTGTTCTGACTTCTTATGAACTCCCGTGTGCTTCTAACTTTTTATGAACTCTCGAGTAATTGACTACTAACTATAAAAATAAAAATCATGAAACATTTTTACTACAAAATCACTATTCCTGGTAAACAATGTCTATTTTTATAGTATTTTCATCTATGGAGAGATATTTGCTTTGCAGTAAGTTATTACTATTTATATAAGAAAATATCTTTTAAAAAGAATTTAATGTGTATTCTGGAAAAGCATATCATAAACAAACAATAAGAAACTACATGATATACATACCAGTATATGTTTTAATTTTCTTAACCTAATATATCATTTACAGTATTTCAGTTACAAATATTTTTTAGACATTTGTATGAAAATATTAAGGTGTGTGTATGTGTGATTACAAGGCAATGTAAAAGAAATTTACTAGTAAGTAATACTATATATATTATAGCTATTCATTGTACAATTAGCAAAATATTTGTTATTCAGAATAGAAAAGTTAATTGCAGAAGAGATTAAAAAACAATATGAACAAAATGTCCAACTGATTTTATAATCAGCATATGATAAATATATATAAAGAGGAAGAGAATATTTGTAATAGAAAAATAGTAGACATAAAAATATAGCTAGACAAATATGTCTAATAGATAAAAATAACATATTAGTTGTTTGACAAGTTCAATTTTTCAGAAAAGCTTAAATACAACTGGCAAATAGTTATATATGTATATTGGAAGGGCAGTTAATCTAGTGAATAATATCACATGGTATTGGATTCATTCTAACATGGGACTTTGATATCTTTTTAAGTACTATTCTAAATTCAGGCTTCTGTGCATCACCATTCAGTAAAGTTTACATATATAGTACTTATATTTACATATACCTAGAAACAGTTAAGATATACCTTTAATAGTAATATTAGGTCTGTGAACTTGATTGATCTGTTGGTTTAAACAGAAAAATCACATTTTACATCCATATTCACTTCCTATTCTCAATATTACTTTAGATAATAGAATTTTAAATATTACTCTAAATTTGTAGGTTTAAAAAATTGATGTTTTCTTTCAAAAACTGTTAAACATCATATTTGCTCATTTATATCCTTAAGCTGATGATGATTCTGAGCTACAAAATTCTACTAAGAAATATATAGTGGATCCAATAAGATCTTTTCTTAAGTTTATTTTTAAAAAAAATTAATAATTCTCTAAGAATATATTATTGATTGCCTTAAATGGAAACAGCCTTAGTTGAATGATAAAATGAATGTAAAAAAGTTTTAAGCAATATTAAGTTTTAAGATGAACTTCTCTGATGTATAACAAGATTTCAGAATAATTAACAAATTAAAACTGAAAGAATATAATGATAGGAGGCTCACGATCATTTTTTACTTTTTTGATGTATTGATAATAATATATAGACCACAAAAATGATAGCATAATCTTATTAAATTAATAGACTGGTTGTTTGTTTTTTTATATGATGATTATTATTTTTTAAATAGATGGAGAGATTTTTTAAAATTATCTTAAGAAACAAAATAAACATTCAAATAGCTATTTATAATAATATATTTATCCCAAGTAATATTATGGAGTGTTAAAAATGAAAAGATTGGACCCTGATAGGGTACTTGAATATGTTTTAAAATGTAATTCTAATACAATGATTTCAAAATCATTGGAATGTTTAATATTATATAGAACTATGAAAAAAATATCACTTGATCTTTAAATGCTTCTATTGATACAATTTATAAAAATAAAAAGGACTGGAAATCTTACAAGAATTATATGAAACATTGTTATCCACTATAGTGACATTTTGCTTACAGTCTACAAGTGAGCATTTGTCAAAGACTTAGGATCAAGAAACTAGGATTTCCTTTCTTTGCCATATTAGGAAAAAAATATCACTTAAACAGGAATGTGGTTTTAGCTCTTAATTTTGTGTTTCAATTTTATGATATTGATCTTCTACATAATATAGGTAGTTTCATAATTTTTTTATTGCATTATTGACAATATTTTAAATGTAATCTTTTTAGTTATACAGCCAGGTATGGATACTGCATACAAGTTGCAAAAGGCCTCTACTGTATTTAATATCAAAAGATTTTATTTTCTCTTCTTATTAGAAGTATATTCTCTTATTCTTCTTTCACTTTCTTTGCATATCTTCATATAATCATATATATACATTGCTTATAACACTTCTTTCCTATATACTTCAATGCAAACAAATTTTTTTTAAAACTTCATTTTCCTTACAGTTTCAACTCTCCAGCAGTCTTCATCAGAGCTCTAATCTATTTCTCTGCTTTAATTAATTTTAATATTATAAAATTTTAATTAATTTTAATTAAAGCAGAGAAGAAGATTAGAGCTCTGATGAAGACTGATGGACAGTTGAAACTGTAAGGAAAATAAAGAAGTTTTTAAGAAAATTTGTTTGCATTGAAGTGTATAGGAAAGAAGTGTTATAAGCAATATATATATAAGATTTTATTTTATAACTATTTTAGTTAAATTGTAGGTGGGTATATATATAGCTTCAGAAAAGAATGTGTGTGAATTATTTTTTTATTAGATATTTACAAACATATCACAACAAAATTAAATTAGGGTTCCTATTCTCAGGAGATTTTAAAATTGTCAGCCAAGGCAGCCTTGCCATTTGATAACATATTTTAGCTACTTACATCTACAAATCACTTTCAAGTAAATGAAGATTATATGAATTGTAAGAAGTTCTGTCTAATATTAAATAGAATATGGTAGTTAGATTTTATGAACTTAGAAGAAAACATAAAGAGACAATTGACTTAAAATTTATGCTTTAACTAGTTTTCATAGATATACAAAATACTTTTTATCATACTAAACATTTTTAAGTTGTCATGGAAGAGTGTTAGCATTGAAAAATGAAATCATCATTATCAACCATAAAATCTACTGCAGGATAGTCTCTCCAAGTTCAATCCATCTCCGATCTTTAGCTTCTCTTCTCCACATCACCCCTGAACTTTCTTATTTCATCCATCCACCTCACATGTTGTCTCTTAATGAGTCTTTTACAATATTTTGGAATCCAGTTTAAGATTTCAATTGTTCATCTATTATCATCTCTTCTAGCAATATGTCCAGCCCAAATCCACTTGTCTTTTGGTCAGTTACACCTATTTGTTCTCTTACCTATATATTGCATTTTCGATCTCTTGTTACTCCCAACATGCATCTCTCCATACTATTTTGATTAGTCTGAAGTCTGTGGATTTTCTCAAAATATGAAAATAAAGATCGATTATGATGAGTTAGAAGTTAACAGCTATTGGTAGAAATAACTTGATACTAAAAGGAAATATACCTATGTGTTTGAAAAGGAAGGTTTTTAATAAATGTGTTTTACCAGTTCTTACTTATGGATCTGAGACATGATGAAATAGCTATAGATATGTAATTTACTATGGGGGGGGGGGGAAAGCTATGTTATGAATTCTTTCTTTGAAAAAAAAAAAAAGGTAAATTGCCATGGAAACATTTAAATGAATTTTGTCTAACGTGTATTTTAGGACTATAATGATATTAATAGATTTAACATACAAAATGATAATCAATTAGTGATATGTAAAATATATGTTAATGCAAACCAAAGATAAAAATCATTAAAAAAGATATTGATATTCTTAATCTTCAGAAAAATTCCAATTAATTAAAATTAGAACTTGTTAGTGCTTTTATAAAATATTGACAGCCTTTGAAAGTGATTCAAACTTAACTGAAATTGGTGGTATTAAAAAAAACCAGCATTTCATCTATAAATTTTTATCTAAGATGAGAATGTATGAAGAAAAAAAAATATTTAAAACTGATTCATTAAGAATATCAGATCTGTAAAATAGAAAAATAAGTTTATAATGTTATAATAAATTGGCAAGGAAAACTAGAATTTAAAATTAGGAATTATGGAATTATTACTTAAAAAAAGTATGAAATGTTTGGAAGATTTCTATAAAAAATTATATATCACTTCTATATATATATAAAAATCTTTACTAAGATGATTGCAATTTATTTGCAGAGAATTTGGATTCAAACTAATTAAATCAACAAACTGAATTTAAAAAGTTTTAGCACAATGGATTATATTCAAATATCAAGAACGTTTTAAAAAGAATCAATGAATACTAGTTACAAATTATGCTTTGATACCACAGTAATTAATACTTTGAACTATAAGGATATAGTATAGCTCCAGTATATTGGCATATTCTGAAGAATATCAAAATGCAGCAACAGAAAAGATTATATAATAATATGATTAACATGGAGGAATATGTATGACAGTGATTCCATATCTATAAAATTTTACAATAAATATTTTCTGGATTAAAATAGAAATTAAGAAAATATATAAACGAAATTATAGATTTTGCAGATAATTTTGCTTTGGCAAATAATGCCTTGGAACTTCAGAAAATGCAAGAATTATTAGATGAAAGTAAGACTAAAGATAAATATTACAAGTAATGTTTGATGAATTGTCTCAGAATGTGACAGATCATTAATACAGATGGAAATATAGTGGTTAAAATTAATTATAGACTTCAACTTAGGAGTGCGTTTTGTAGAAATGTTAATTGAAAGATGCTTATGTATTTGAAAAGGAAGGTGTTTTAAAAGATGTATAAGAGTTATTATTTAAGGATCTGATACTTGGAGAGTTAACTGAAAAGGAATTCAAAGACTTCAGAATCCTCATTGGGGTATAGTGAGATGTTTACAATAATAATAAGGAATTGAAAGTGAAATACATGAATGAGAGAACAAATAAGTATATCTGATATCATTTGAAAGAATTAAGAGACATGAAGCAGAGCTGGACATATAATTAAAAATTATAATTGATATGCAGCTGAATATCTTGAACCATATCACAAGAAATTGCAAAAGATGTAGAGAAAGATCATGCGAGGTGGTTAGATGAAATTATTGATGTAATATAGAGAAAAAATGCTATAGATAAAAAAATTGGATTAAATATGGATAAACTTTCATCCTATAATAAAGAAAGTAAGACTTGTACCACTATTAATATAAGTTAAACCATTTTTACATTGAATTGATTATATGAAGCACAATAATAATACCTTTTTTAAAAAAGGATTATTTTAATGACAATATAAATTAGAGCATTGCCATCTTGTTTTTATTGGAAGAATATAGCTGAAAATAGAATATAGTTGTAACTAAGCAAAGCTCTTAGAATTTTTTTTAGGCAGGTGGTTCATAGTCAAATTTATTTCATCAATAAATACTGATTTAGTGAGTTGGGTATTATTATTTAGAAGTAAAGATTTCAGATTATCCTGAATTTATACACTAAAAATAAGCAATGCAATTGTGTTATGACCGGTTTTCATTGCTAACTGGAGGTGTTATGCACCTACAGTTACTGAGTCCATGTTTTATCATTATCTTGAAGTAATTCAGAAAAGAAAATATTGTAGAAGTTAAAAAATAGCATAGAAAATTTTCAAGTATGTGGTTATATTTTTTTACTATAGATTGGTTTATGAGGTCATTGAAAATTATCTTTAGCTTTTGTTTTTTTTATCCCTACCTTTTTTTCTGAAGTTAAAATGACATTAAATGTCAATAAACTTTTTAAAAAAATTGAAATGGGACTGAAAAATAGCAATACCTTAATGTAGATAGATAAAGTAATTTTAAATATCCCACTGAAGAAAGACTTCCAATATCTTACAGTGATAAGTAATGATAATGATCTTAAGAGGCTAATAAAATGATGTTTAGTAAGGGTTTTATTGTTTTCATTTTTATTTTATCATTTAGGAATAAGTAGATACTATTTTCTGGCCCATAATTGATTTGCTAGCTAGACTAGTCCTTCAGCCACTTAAAAAAAACTACTAAGCCAATTCAAGCTCTAACAAGATTAGAAATGTAAATCATGCAGATGAAAATGCAGTATGAAACTTATGTATTTAATAATAGTTTGGGAAAGAAAAAATAATTTAACCATATAACTAACAGTACATAAGATGTAGATTTATGAAATTCAAATTAAATAAAAATCAATACTAATATGAATGCCTTGGATTTCACAAACTTTTAACTAGTTATACATAGATTTATCTTCATTAGTTCAAGCTAAAGCAGAAACAATTTATCAAGATGGTATGATCTTAATTTATTATGTTCATATTTATCAGGAGTTTTTTAAATAATGGATTTTCAAGATATGGATGTATAAATATTATAATGAAAGTTTATTTGTGTTGTATATTTCAATACAATGTTAATAAATGGAAAACATACATAGATATATTTTAAAAATGGGTTAGTTTTTAAATAGATCAATAATAGTAAAATTAAAATAATTCTTCCACTGAATTGTTAATAATTACAATATTTATATACAAGTATATTATTTATATTTACAATAATTGAAATATTAACAGGTTGCAAATAAACATGAATGGTCATTTATAGTGACTGCATAGCCTATTTTATATAAGGATTAGTCCATGTCTCTTACTTATGAATAATACAAACCATATAATAAAAATTATATTTCTGTGAATAGCATTTATTTGATTAGGTATGTTTACCATCTAACGAATAAAATAGTCAATGTATATGTTTCATAAAATGTTTGTTTACTTAATGTATATCATGTTTCATTCAGTTTATCTTATAAAAAAAAAATTAGTACTAATTATTTTTATCACCTAAGAATGTCATATACATTGAGGTTATCTCATGTATAATAATTATTATCTCATATGTGACATTTTAAGCTTTTAATGGGTTATAGAGCAACAAATAACTATAAACTGAATCTAAATAGATATATTATTATGTCAATATCAAATGCAGATAAAAATAGACTAAACTAGATTATTTATGTGGACATTATCAACTAATAATAATTCTGATAAAATTTGTAATTATCAATAAAATTAATATGCATAATAGCCATATGATATTTTTTATTTTTCAGTATTCAACTAAATGGATTTTCTTATGGGTTTACTTTGTGTAGCTTTCCATTTTAATACAAAAAGGAGGAAAGAGTCAGCCATTTTATAATTATATATAAAATATTTACTTAACTTTTAAAATATGATTTTTTTCTTATTTTTTTTTTACAATACAGATTTTTTTATACCTGCAGTTGTATATGTAATATATAGGGGGTTTGAGCTTGGATTTTCACATGACCCTCAACCATCCATGCTATCTCATACCGCTGATACACTTGATCACACACATGTCAAAAAGATAAGTAATCACCAATATATGTATTTCATGCTAAACCAGCACTTATCAGTTGGTCCAGATTATTATCTCAACACATATATGCAATCAAAGCTCAGCTTATATTAAGATAGCAAATCTTCATACTTTAATGGACAGGCTTCAATCCACTCCACCCCACAACTCTTCAACCATCCCTTTCATTGAAAACTTGGAAGATGGAATGCTCAAAGCCCACCTTAGTGCCAAAACTTCTCATCTTTTAATAACATTGCATTGAAAATATATACTAGTAATTTTGTTGTATCACATATCTTACATCTCACTAATCATGGTATCTCAGTGTTGAATCTAATGAGAACATTATAGTCATGAAATATGAATACTGCATGTTTCCATATTAATTTCAATGATTTTTTTTTTTTTAATTTCAAAAAGTTCTTTTTTTGCAAATTCCATATTCAAATTTATTCCAATGTTTTCAATAGTCATCTAATTTAGTATTACAATTTCTATATAAAAAATCACGTTTCTTCATCATAAATAAGAACTAGTTGAATAACCTGTATATATTGTATCTTCTATTAAGATAAATGACTAAAATTGCTAGTATTGTTTTATCTTTTTATTTATAATGAATTCTGCTCAACTTGCTGCTCTCAATATTTGTGATTTTATAGTAAAGTACATGCTCATTTTTCAAACCAATTGTTTGTTGATGTTTTCTAATTTTGCAAAGTTCGCCAATGTTTCATTTTATATTTCTTTTTTTTTTCTTCAGTAATGTAATAATAGATAGTTAAAAAATTGTTATCAGCAATTTTAGGATCTGTATTTTTAAGATTTTTAATATTCTCTGCCTTCATTCTTCAATGGATGCTTTGTCTGATAAAGTTACAACCTTTAGGATATAATGATTAATATTTATAAACATTGCTATGTTTATAAATGTAAAAAAAAGAATGATTATACACAAACATTCTGTCTTCAAAAAAGTCAATTGATGTCTTAGTTTAGAACTATTATCTACTTGAGCAGAAAGCTGTTTTATTTTTTAAAATTTAAAGGTGCTAGTTAATGAATAGCCCATTCATGTTTTTGACATATACCCAATTATATAATTATAATATTTCTAACATTTAAAAAAACATGATGACATTAAGTTTTTTCTCTAATTATTTTCAGAGAACTTTTTCCATCAAATTTAGCATGCACAAGTATATATAACTTATAATGATGAATAGATAATATTCATTAAATAAAAAATTTTAAGGTTTGATGTTAAGAAATTATCAATTACTATTAATTAACAATTCCCAAGATTCCTTTTACTTCAAAGTCTCTCAACAAAAGAGCTATTATAGATTTATCAAAAAAACTTGCTTAGTCTTGGAAATTATTAATTATTAATAATTAATAATTTCTTAGTAAAAAAGTTTCTCTCTAATGAATATGTCTACTCATTTCTATTCATTATTATAATAATAATCCATATAAACATTTTATTCAGTACATCTTTTAATATATATGTTTGAAAATGTTCTATCAAATACTATTATTTTTCAAACCAAACGACAAAATTGTCAAAAATGAATAAATGATACCAAAATGCATTTCTTCTGATAAATTTAATTTGTTTGGTTCAGATTCTCAAATCTTTGAAATATTTTTATCAACTTTAGTTG
This sequence comes from Epiperipatus broadwayi, assembly GCA_028023455.1. Taxonomy (NCBI): domain Eukaryota; kingdom Metazoa; phylum Onychophora; class Udeonychophora; order Euonychophora; family Peripatidae; genus Epiperipatus; species Epiperipatus broadwayi. The sequence continues at coordinate 1,945,946 of JAQFVV010012510.1, read as the reverse complement.
GTTGCAGACGGGTGTGGGTTCGCGTCCCGGCCGATGCTATGACGTATGAAAAAAAAAAGGCAGGTACAAACAAATTAATTTAAAATTTGGTAAAATGAAAATACAGAAGATTGGCTCAGAAAAGAAAATTAGTAAATAAATTACAAAACATTTAAAATTATGTACTTTCTCATAATGAATCTTCATGTTAAGTTGAGACATTAATTGAAGCAATGGGAAGCTATCTCACCACCAATCTGAAGAACTTATATATATATATACACGTGATCAGACCACGGATATCTCCACAGGTGGTGCATAATTGAATGACGTTTAGATATGATGCAACTGTAAATCTCAAACAGTGCCCGATCAAGAACTCTTGCTGCCTCGTAAGATATTTTTTACTTCAAAGGATAGATTTTATTTATGATGTCTGTCTTTCTTCCCTTTTTCAGTCAATCATTGTAGGGCTATATCGTAAACTCTTACCATCGAGCATTTCCTTAACATATATATAATGTTTTCTCCATCACAGGATTATCCTCCTCCCCCCCCTCTCTTAAAACCTACTATGTAAGTAGATTTTTTTCATTTTATAACATTATGAAAAAAAATTAAAAAGAAACGGTTGACATGAACTCAACGCCCGAAGGTATACAAGCTCCTAGCTTTTAATGAAGATTGCATTATCTTACAAGGAGGATTTTTTTTTTTTTTTAATGGCCAATGCAACAATAGCCAAGGATTTTCTTTTACTTCAAATTAATGTAACGTTTTAATAAATCAAAAACTTTTGATTTTTTAATATAGAAATTTAAAAATAAATGATCGTAAGTATGTATTTGAAATCAAATTTATATATTAAGGTACGCTTGGACCGGGGAAAAAAGGTAAATTTAAAGAAATCTCTATTTCAGATTTAATGTGAATACGTAAGAGTGTATATTCTGCATTACATAGCTCTTATTTTTTTCATTACTAAGTATATGTGTGTGTGTGTGTTCATATTTATCACTGGTATTTATGTTTTTAAAATTAAAAATAAATTTAATAAATACTTTTTTTTTAAAAAAAAAAAAGATTATATATACATAACAATTATAAACAATATCCACATGTTTGTTAAGTTAGATGTTGTGTATATGTAAAACATAAAATGATTGTCAAAAGAGTTAAAGGGCATCAAATATTAGAGTTGTTTATTAAAAAAAAGTCCAACTGAATGAAGGAGAAGTTTGTCTGCCCTATCTAAATTATTAATCAATATTCGTTCTTTTCAGATACATATATTAATTTAATAAGTGCGAATATTTGAATTATATTTTGTTTCTGAATAATGTATTTCTATTTTAAACTTAACATTGATCTTAAATTTGATTTATTATTGTCATAAACTAGCTATAAATAAAAAGATCTTATCAATGTAAAACAGATGATCAGAGATAAGTTCCATTTGTTAAGGACATCAGCAAAATAGAAACTTTCCCGCTCGATGACGTCATTTTTTTTTTTTTATATTAATTGTGAGGGTTCAACAGATGGAGACAAATATGAATAGAAAAGACAGGTGCAAGTAATTCAAACAAGCTTGAATATATATTTCAAATAGGACGAGGGTTTAGGTTTATTATTAATTATTCAAGCGTAGTAAGTAGTCCTAACATTGGCAAGAGATGAGTAAAAATTAATGAAAGTGCCCAATATAGATTAGAGTATAAATATTATCAAGGATTTGTTCCGTGTATACCTATGTGACTGTATGTCTGTACGTACTTAATTATTTTAATTTATTATCTCTAAAGCGAAAGCTAACGAAATAAAAAAAAAAGTGGATGTAAGAAATTTATCCCGAGGAAGTAAAAACGTGAAGTATATTTTTGCAAATAAACGTTTTGTTTTGTTGATTAAAACTGTAGAAAATGATAAGTATATATTGAAGAATTTTCAAGTTACAAGTAAATTTTTCGAAAAGTAAGATTTTTTTCACTTTACTCCCACAATTTTAAAGTTCAAAGGGATAATGTCTATAATTCTAAATATATATATATATTTTAAAAAATAAAATTAATTTACGGAATACTTTGCAATAAAAAAAACTCGAGTCAGTCTGTGAAATTGCTTTGAGATTTCACTTTTTCTTCATCTATTGTACTTTATAAATGGTTTTTTTGTTCACGAGTTCATAAAGAAATTCGAGCGCCTAAAGGCCAGAACTGGAATCGATTCTTATGTTCGGAATCTCACTCACTACCACTGCATTAAATCGCGCAGGATATTATTTTATTTAATGTAATAATCAATGGACTTCCAGAAACAATGCAGAAAATTAATTTATGCTAAAGATCTCTTGAAAATAATATATTCAAATTATAGTCTTTAACAGAGGGGGGGGGGGCTTCTCTTACTTTTTTTGCAACAAGAAACAAATACCAAAAACCTTGATCTGTAGCTTAAATTATCGTCCTCAACTATCCAAGGCAGCTTCAAATTGAAATAAGGTGTACCAGTTTCAAGTAGTTAATATATTCCATAAGATTTTGAGTAACTATAGTCCTGCTTAAATTGTTACTATTTGTTTTGTAAAGTATATATTACTTTAAAAATTATATTTATAATGATGAATACTCTGCAATTAATTAGTTTGATGTTATTTATAATGATGAAAATATTTGAAAACTAGGCACTCTTCACAAACCTGGAGCTTAATTGTAAATATAGGGGATTTGAACTCAGACTTTCAAGCACCCATCAACTATCTACACTATCTCATACAATTAATTAGTTTGATGTTAATAATGAAACAAAAAAAAGTGGCTACTAGAGTCTAGTCAACCCATCATCAGTAGGGACTATATATATATACCAAAGAAAATTAATTTATATGTTTGATATTTTTTTGTATGCAAAAATAGGAACAAAAAAAAAAACTTGAAAATAATATACTTAGCAATCAAACCAATACAGAATGAATATAAGTAATGCTATATGGAGATTATTTAAATCATTTAGATTTTGCAGATGATGTAGCTGCTTTTGCAAATAATGCTTTAGAACTGCAGGAGTTATCAAATGGAAGTAGGAGTAAAGATAAATGTTAAAAAGACTAAAGTAATGTTTAATAAGATTTTTCAAAATATGAAAATAAAGATTGATTATGATGAGTTAGAAGTTAACAGTTACAAATACCTTGGTCAGATTATTAATACAGATGGAAACATAATGGAGGAAATTAATCATAGAATTAAACTTGGTTGGATTGCTTTTAGTAGAAATAACTTGATACTAAAAGGAAATATGCCTATGTGCTTGAAAAGAAAGGTTTTTAATAAATGTGTTTTACCAGTTCTTACTTATGGACCTGAAACTTGGATACTTAATAGAAGAGCAATACAGAGGCTTCAGACCACTCAAAGAAGTATGGAGAGATGCATGTTGGGAGTAACAAGAAGAGATCAAAAACGCAATATATGGGTAAGAGAACAAACAGGTATTAATGACCTCATTGAAAAAATTAAAAGACTGAAGTGGAGATGGGCTAGACATATTGCTAGAAGAGATGATAGTAGGTGGGCAATTGAAATCTTAACCTGGATTCCAAGAGATTGTAAAAGACCCAGAAAGAGACCACACGTGAGATGGAAGGATGAAATAAGAAAGTGTGCAGGGGTGATGTGGAGAAGAGAAGCTAAAGATTGGAGATGGATTGAACTTGGAGAGCCCTTCATCCTGCAGTAAACTGATAATGGTTGGTGATGGGGATGAGAACAGAAATACAAAATGTAACATATTTAGTACATAAGAAAGTAATTGATGGCTTTTGTGGTTTCTATTTTACTAAGTAAAATAATACATATAAATTCTAAAAAATAATTAATTTACAGTAGAAATGTATAAAAAATATTGCAGATAAAGAATGTTTTAGTAGTAGAGCACTGAGGGTAAATATCAATTCATAAAAATTTAAATTATAAAAGCAATCCAGAATGAATATAAAAAATAATCACTAAAACTTAAAATTCACAAAACAATCAATTTATGACAAGAAATATATTAATTAAAAACTGGAATTAAATAATATTTTAGTGAAGTGGAAAACAATAAATTAAATTCCAAAACAGGAATTGTTTACAATAAGAGATTGTATATTAATTAAAACCCTAAAAATTAACATAGTGTCAGCTGCCATCAAATACAATCATCCAGTGAAGTCGTAGCAAAATAATGAAATTTATGAGCTAACCAGAATTTTGGGAATATACATTTTCAGATGTGTATTTTATGACATGTATATTATTTCTTTTTGGAATTTAAGTTACTATGGATTTGCAATTGTATTTTGTTACATCATTTTATTTAATTCAGTTTTTGCATATGATAAGTATGTTTTATCATTTGTTTTCTGTAATCAGATAGACTGTTTACATTTAATCTACATTTATTTCCATCAATTTTTTTTTTATGGATGACATAATTACTTTTTATGTTGCTATGTTTGTTAAAAAAAATACATTCTTTCCACAAATTGCATTTTCAAATTTCATTTCTTATGGATTTGTATCATCTATCCTCATGTCTAAAATATTTTTCATTTCAATTTTTGCTATAAAAAATTGCTTTTTGGAATTTAAACATGATATTTAACTTAAAACAGTTTTTTACATAAATGGGTTTATTTTTATACAAATTATGAAATTGCTTTTTTTTTTTCTTTGATTACTGATATGTGATTCTGTATGATGGATAGATCTTATAGTGAACATGATTTTTTTTTTCATTTTTGTCCTTGTTAAGTTGAACTGTTACTAATAATATTACAAAGAGGAAAAATATTTTTGAAATATTGGAAGCAATATAAAAGGCATAATCTGTAATTTTTTTAAGATTTATAAATTTTTTATATAAAAATTTGTTCTATAAAGTTTAACTGAAAATGTATTCACAGACCATTTATTCATTTATTAGTAAATTTATTTATTCTGTTATTAGTGAATTGATTATTGGAAATTAAGAATGATTATACCATATGCTGGACTTATTAACTGTATTCTAGTGTTCTTTACTAAATTATATATAAAGTGTTATATATTTTGATTTAAAAAGCTAGTTATACTTCTGCTTCACAATGTTTAAATTCAATATTTATATTTACACATCTAAAAATATTTGATTTAATTCCTACCATATTATTATCACTAATCATGTCAGTAACACCTGATGAAGAGAGAATAAATTTACTTGAAATGTTGTGATAAATATTAATCTATGTACTATTTCTAATGGGTATTTTTGAAAAGTTTAAATAAGATTTGAATTTTCTTAGACATTTAACAATTAATAGTATATAATGGAAATCATCCAACATATTGTATTAGTGAAATGCAATCATTACACACTTTTAGGCTTCTGGATGAGGGATTCACCTGTTGAATACTGTACCTTGTAGGTGGAGAAAAAATATTTACATTAAAATCACTATTCCCTCACTGTAGCTATCCATCCTTTTACATACTCATCCATTATATATTAAAAAATAGGCTACAATAATAAAAAAATGCATAAAGATTTTAAAGTGGATTCTTTAAGATAGTTTCACCACCTGGCACAAGTGAAGACTTCTATTATAAATATTCAAACAAAAGTATTTCAAATCACTGAAGAATTAATTACAATGCAAAAATACACCTTTTTGGTAAATTTTTCAATTAAATTTGGGGATGCCTATTATAAATTTCTTTTGCTTATCTGCTTGAGAAATGAAACACAACTATAAACTTAATAATAAATAACGTTGATTAATGTATACAATGGAAAATTAAAGGAATTAAAAACAAACTTCATTAAATATTTATGTCCTGTTTGAAATCTTTTCAGGTTCTTTTACAATCATCATGAATTGCTAGCTGCCTTAAATAACATTGCTAACTACATTCATTATAAAAGTAATTATAAGAAACAATCCATGCATATACTGAGGCACTCCTACATTCTATTCTATAGCAAAGTAAAAGTCTCATTGAAGTTCTCTTCATAATGAATATCTTCATTTATATTCAAATTCCATCTTATCATAAAGATAAGAGCAAATGACAATCTATCAGCACTATGCCTGATCTTTAAGTGGAAATTTGGTAAGACTTATCCAGAGCAAAAACTCATGTAGATTGTGTAATGTAGTAAATAACACCATTTTAGGATTATTTGTTCTTCATTATATTAGTACAACAATTCTATGTTCCAATTGCAAATGTGATAATAGTATCATGATCAATATGCTCAAACATTAATAATTCTACTTATATATGTTTGAAAAGGAAGGTTTTTAATAAATGTGTTTTTCTAGTTCTTACTTATGGATTTGAGACTTGGACACTTAATAGAAGAGCAATGCAGAGACTTCAAACCACTCAAAGAAGTATGAAGAGATGCATGTTGGGAGTAACAAGAAGAGATCGAATATGCAATGTATGGGTAAGAGAACAAACAGGTGTTACTGATCTCATTGAAAAAATTAAAAGACTGAAGTGGAGTTGGGCTGGACATATTGCTAGAAGAGATGATAATAGATGGACAATTAAAATTTTAAACTGGATTCCAAGAGATTGTAAAAGACCCAGAAAGAGACCACATGTGAGATGGATGGATGAAATAAGAAAGTGTGCAGGGGTGATGTGAAGAAGAGAAGCTAAAGATCGGAAAAGATGGATTGAACTTGGAGAGACCTTCATTCTGCAGTGGATTGATAATGGTTGATGATGATATATAATATTAATATTTTTATACATACACGTGGAATAAAATATATGTGTGAGTATGAAGCTTCTATTTTGTTATCTATCTTTTAAATGTTTCACAACATAAATCTTTCGTTGCATTTCATATTTTTCTCTTTTTTTGCCTAATAATATAATTTCTAAAATATAAAGCTCAGACATTTCCTAAAAGTAAATTTTAACAACTACAAAAAAAGATATAGCAAAAAGAGCAAAAATAATCGTGGGCTAAACAAACATAAAAATAATAATAATAATTCAATAATGTTTTGTTTGTTTTTTACTTTTTAGAGTCAGTGCAATAATATTTGTCCGATTAATTTTTAATTATTAACCATTAGAATAGACAATTACCCATTTTTCAACCACAATTTGATGTGCATCTAGGTCGCTATGACCTGCTTTCTTGAAACAACAAGTAATAAACCTATTCGTAATCTGAAAACAAACCACAAATCATGGGTATAGTAGAGAAAATCGAGGCTTTTTAATTATCATATGAATTATTAATAAAGGTGTATATACTTATAATATAAAAACATCTCCCTCTTCTTTAAAGGCATATTGGAATAATTAAGCTATAGAGAAAAGTAAGAACTACAACAAGGGAATAACAATTGACCAGCTTCCATTCGAGATCACCATTATTAATTATTTAACCTAGAATCTCAAATGTAGAACTGCTTCATAAAATATTGAAGCTCTTCACATCATGAAGGTGTATACATATTTGTAAAAGAGAAAATAACTTATCATCATCAACCATTATCAATCCACTGCAGGATGAAGGTCTCTCCAAGTTCAATCCATCTTTTCCTATCTTTAGCTTCTCTCCTCCACATCACCCCTGCACACTTTCTTATTTCATCCATCCATCTCATATGTGGTCTCTTTCTGGGTCTTTTACAATCTCTTGGAATTCAGTTTAAAATTTTAATTGTCCATCTATTATCATCTCTTCTAACAATATGTCCAGCCCAACTCCACTTCAGTCTTTTAATTTTTTCAGTGAGGTCAGTAACACCTGTTTGTTCTCTTACCCATACATTGCGTTCAACATAAATTAATTAAACTAAAGCTTTGTAACCTTTCTTAATTCAATAATTGTAAACTAATAAATTTTTAAATAAACACAAAAAAAATTCAATTTCAAAGCCGGAAATTCCTTTTCTAACCTATTTACAGTAATTAAACCTTCCTTTTTTTAACTCTCCCTACGCATAATATATTTATTTCTACTCTTTCTAGTAGTACAATATTTTTAATGAAGCTCTTTGCATCATGAATGTATATAAATATTTGTAAAAGAGAAAATAACATCAATTTCAACATAAATTAATTAAACTCTGTAATATATTTTTGTAAATAGAAGCTTTGTATCCTTTCTTAATTAAATAATTGTAAACTAATACATTTTTAAATAAATAAATAATTCACAACTTCAAAGCTAAAAATTCTATTTTTAGTAATTAAGCCTTCTTCTTTTCAACTCCCCTTGCACACACCCACACACAATAGATTTTCTTTCCTACTCTTTCTAATAGTACAATATTTTAAGTTGTTCTTATTATCTTTGTCATTCTTAAGTATGCATAACCATGATTTACAATCGATACTTTACATAAATCTTATTCATAGTTTACATGGGAATTACATTATATAGAGCATGTAGCCATTCAATAGTAACCTTAGAACTATATTTAGAACCATCCCAAATTTAAATATATCTGACAACAACAGAAAATTATTTAATTTATGAAGTATTTTCTGGTTGTCAAACAATCAATAAAATGAAGCTTATGTCCTAAACTTTTTACAGGGGGGGGGGGGGGGGGGGCTGGGGCTAAATAAAAAGCTAATTCAATATTAAACTTAAATAAATAACTAAAGTATTATTTTGCATATAAACCACAAACATTTAATATTATGTAGCAAAACTTCATAAAAATTATTGGGCACTAAAAAAGTTTTATAACAAAAAAAGATTATTGGAAATATTTTCAACACTCAGTAGTTTTTAGCAAACTGAATACATCACATATTTTATTTTTATATTTCTTAATTCAATTGAATCTTGTACTGATCAGATCACAAGTATCATAGAGTTCAGTGTCTGGCTTAAATTTACAATCACTTAAAATAGTTAAGAATGTCTTGTCTGTAATACTTAAATTCACTTAAATTCAAATTATAATTAATCAATTATATTTTTTACCTATCACATCGATTACTTAATCACCTAACTATTATCAGATCATCACGGAGCTTATTTTAGTTCTAACTCATTTCTGTTCATGTAACTATAAGACATCATATATCATTCTCTTAAAGGTATGCATGTTACGTAGGCATCAACCATGCTATCAAGAACTAATTGTACACTATAAAATGTAGTGTGACACATACCATGCTTGAACTACCATAGCTGTAGAGACCATAATGGCAGTCATCAGTCTCTCCAAGTTCAATCCATTTTTAATCTCTAGCCTCTCTTCTCCACATCACTCCTACACACTTTCTTATTTCATCCATTTCACATGTGGTCTCTTTCTGGATCTTTTACATTCTCTTGGAATCCAGTTTAATATTTTAATTGTCCATCTATTATCTCTTCTAGGAATACATCTAACCCAACTTCACTTCAATCTTTTAATTCTTTCAATGATGTCAGTAACACCCGTTTTTCTCTTACCCATGTATTGCATTTCAATGTCTTCTTGTTACTTCCAACATACATCTCCATATTTCTTTGAGTGGTCTTAAGTCTCTGCATTGCTGTTCTAATAAATGTACAAGTCTCAGACCCATATGATTTATCAAATTCCAACTGAACTAGTTGTCCATATCTCCACAGGGCCTAATGGGGACACATGACCAAAAAAAAACTTCATTGCAGTTTATTGTAAATTTCAGTATGAAATTTAAAAAAAATCACAAAACATATAATCATATTTACATTACTAAAAATATATTCATTTCATAATATAAACAAAAGCAAAAGACAATATTTCAGCATTATTCCTGCTATGACATATTACTCTGGTAATGTTTTCATCTGATAATATTTATTCAAAATTTATCACAATGTCATAGCAATCAAAGCCTGGCATGATTAATTCATATCAACTTTAACATATATACACATCACCAAGTTGTAAAATGTGCTAACCTGTGAGATTTTGTGCTATCACTGTAACTTTTTTCTCTATGCGATATAAATATATCGCAACATGTAATTTTTTTTTAAAAAAAATACATTTACTGATAAAAGTTGTTAGATTTTTGTTTTGTTTCTTTTACTAAATTTTATATACATTTACATTAAAAATTGTTATATTTGTGTTGTTGTTTTTTTAAAAAAAGATATTTAAAATATAAGATTAAACTTACAGTTCACCCTTTTTAGATAAGCATACAACTTTTATTTTACAGTTCGCCTTTTTTTTTTAGGTTTAAAAAATAAGGAAATCTAAATCTTTGTTACAGATCACCATTTAAAATATGTTTCAGGGTTCTTTTCCATATTTTTCCTTTTTCCATAATGAATATATCTCACCATTATTTGAAATTACTTGTTTTTGTTTTCTAGATTTGAAAGATGGCTTTACCGGCACGTAGTGCTATAATAAAGAGACACAACTCACAAGTACTTCTTTTATTTAGTATTGTAATGTCTTTTTCCCCCTTTTTTATAGTGAATATATATCTCAATTATTTTTTTAGATGTAATCTTTCATATTATATATTACTCCCTGTGACATACTATTCTAAGTTTGTGATATGTTTAAAATAACACCTCCATGGGATCTGTGGGCAAATTTTATGTTTTAAGTTTGTCTGTGTATTCATTGGAGGAGTTATTTTAAACATATTGCAAACTTAAGAATAATACATCAACAGAGTAATATGTCACAGCAGGAATAAGACCAAAGTACCCAAATCACGTATTACTAATGTACCAAAATAATGGGAGATACTTCCATTGGTGCACCTTCCATTTCAGGAAAATTACTGATTAACCAATTAAAAAATTAATTATAAAATAAATATTAAATATAAAGTTAAGAAACAAAAAAAATAATTAAATGAATGGTTAAAAAACTGGGACAATTAACTGTCCTTAAAAATATGTTGGGATACTGAGGCAAGAAGGATAAAATTGGGGCAAATCCAGGGAGACCACGTGGACACTCTAAAGTAAACATAAGTAAATAAGAATTATTAAATTCTAACTACATAAATAATTTATAAGTAAATATATAATGAAATTTCTATCATTTAATTGTCATTTCAATCTAGTGTTTTAATTTATTTTTGGGTTTTTTTCTAAGAAATGTTTATCTTTTTTACAATCTAAACAATTTAAAATAAGAATATTGTTTGTATTTTCTAATTTCTCTTTTTTATTATCATATGTCAATTTTTTAAACCATATTTAAGAACAACAAAAACTTAACTAATAACTAGAAATGACACAATATCTAAAGAATAGAAACTCCAATATTATCAGTATTTACATATAAAAGTATTAAGCATTTAAATTTTGAAGTAAAAATTATAAAAATATTGAAGGGTGTGTAGAAATGGTGACTAAAAATATTTGTATATTGAAAGATAAAAACCAGTTTTAAATAAAAATAATGGTAAAAATCTGGTAAATAGGCAGTTGTTGTAAACATTTTTAAAATGTTAATTATTTGTAATTGATTTTTATTTTAAAAAATAATAAAGGATGTAGAAGAATTAAAATATATACGATGAAATAGGCAAATTACATAAAAATATTAAATAAATTGAAAGTAGCGGAGAAAAGTTACATTGAATTATTTATAAAGAACAAAAATATTTTGATGTTAAAAAATACTATATAAATTTATTTCATGAATTTTTATGCTATTATTATTTATTTATTTTAGTAAACAAATTATAAATATAGATCTATATATATTAATAGGAATAAACATTTAAAATGTTTATAAGAGGTGGTCAAAACATAGATTGCAATGCAGATTAGTATATTTTATATAGTATAAAGATTGGGAGGATCCATCTTTGCAGTTAATTATGATATATATATATATAATAAAAGAAGGGAATGAAAGAAAACAGAAATATTTTATTTTTAATTAGCATAAAGTTTGAATTATTTATTAGTAAAAGATATTGGATATCTTACTTAGTTTGACATATGTATTTTCTTTATAGAATTGATTTTTTTAATCTTTATATATATTGCAATATTTTTCAAGATTGTCATAGAAAACATTACATTTTTTTTCTTCATTTGATTTTGTTGTGTGTTTTTGTTATTATTTTTCATTTCCTCCCACTTTTGTGATATATATTTATCTGTGATAGTAGATTTGGAAATGATAATAATATATGCAGAGTAAGTAAACAAATTAAATGAAAATCACTTTGGGATATACTAATGATCATAATATATAATGATGTATAAAATTATTATTTGAGTGTTAAAAAAAGATTTATGATTTACAAATGTGTTTATTTATTGTATGTATTTGTTTAGATTTATTTTAGATATCTATAAGGTTTAGTCATTTATTTATTTATTTATTTTTGAAACAATTATAAAATATAAAAAAGAAAATTTTAAAATATTAAGTTATATTAACAATCAATTTTAAACAGTTATTGTCTTGTGAAAGTGTAAACTGGATTGCTGTAATTAAAACAGGCAAAACTCACTATACATATTGTCACTCACAGAAAGCTAGAATAATCAATGGGTGCCAGAAGGCTTGTGCATAAATTCTTCATCTTGTGCCTACTCATCCAATATCCCAGCACTATGTATAGTGAGTTTTGCTTGTTTTAATAAGTTATAAGCAAGCATAAGAAATGATGATCATGTGATGTTTACTGGATTGTTGTAGTAACTAATGATACAACAAGGGAAAAAAGGGACTATGCTTGTATTATTGACAATTGTTTTGGTTGAACAGGAATAACAAACTTTGTTATCATTTTCTTCTGCCTAAATTTTAATTAATGGAGCTTTATCTGGATTAAGTATTGGTAAAAATGATTGGCTAGAGAAGATTTATTAGCTGAGAGATTTGACTGCTCTTGCTCTATCTCTCTCCAACTAATTACCAACTGAAGAAAAAAATTATCAACAAGTGTGCACCTGAAATGAGAAAGAAATTATTTTAAAAATGAATTGCTATACCTGTTTTGAAGATTAAGATGAGAATTCTAATGATAAAAATATCTGAAATAACTTTTCTATCCCAGTTAGTTCATTTTAGTTTGACAAGCAGAGAGGATGGATGCTTTAAGAAATGTTAACTTTGGTTATTTATAAAGTTTCAGTGTTCATCAACAAAAAAATCAACATTCATGTTAATTGGATTCAAGCAACATTAAACCTAAACTTTTAAAATAACTGTTGATTTTAAAAAAATAATAAAAAGAAAAATATATAATAAAAAAGGTAAATTCAAATAATTAACTTTAAAAAAAAAGTTAAGGTGTACACATTTGTTGTTTTTCATTTTTTCTTTTTAGTTGTCATGGCATACCACCCATCCTTCAGGTATTATTTCAATTTTTTTGTTTTAATGCATATATTTAATATTTATATGGCATATACATAATAAATGCTTTATATGAATTTTATTAATATTTGTTTTCATGAGAACCATATATATACATATATATTGAAGCAGATGTCTAATCATCATCGAGCTTCATGCTTCACCATCTACACTAACCTCCTCCTGTGAGGCCTGAAATTCAGACCTCACCATAAATATATGCCATTCACCCACACACTGTATGCATAATGATTACAGAAATTAGTAAAATTAATTATATTTAGTAAAGTGAAACACCAGTTTGCATGATGCATATATATATATATATGAACAAAGCAATAATTTTATCAATACTTATTGCTGAAAATTAAACATTTCCTTATATAATTGTAAATATCTTTTTATATATGTGTATTTAATTAAGGTATTGGAATGTAACAACAATAAAAATGGGGAAGGCTCAAAATACTGAAATAATCTTTATCTAGATTCAGATCGTTTTCATCAATTAAAATCATAAATCTTAATTAAAATCAAAAGCAAGTTTTTTGTTAGTTGTTTTCAAATCTTTAAAAATATCTACAATGGTATTTCGAGCCTTATCTGTTTTTAAAATATTTTACTAATTAAATGTTTTTTATTTAATCAAGAGATTACAGAGATAGCTGTGAGCAACTGAGATTGCATTCTTGGTGGTATTAATGTGTATAAAAGGGGCCCATAGAATAAAAGAAGTCAGTTGAGTGGAGTTTTTAGCTACCTTTCAGTCAGTTGAGTTTAGTTACTTTTCAGTGGAGTTAGTTTAGTTATTTTTCAGTTTAATTACTTTCAGTAAAATAAATTTTAAGAAGCCAACACAAGTTCTGCACTATGAAGTTTGAATAGAGGAATCTTTCACCTTTCTCTCTTTCTCTTGGAGAACTGTCTATATGTCTGCTTGCTGCCGCCATGTTCCATCCATCTGACTGGCCGTATATGATGACCCAACTGATTGACTACTTATTCTACATGTACTTGCTATGCGGAGGTAACCTCATGTAATATAGAGCTACCTTAATACGTAAATTCCTTTTGTAGTTTCTAATAAGATGTAGTTAAACATTTGTATTTTAATTCAGATATTAACTTATGTTTCTGCTAATTTTGCTCTTAAATTCTCTCTCTATAATCCCTTACTAATGTAATGTATTTTCAACTTACCTTTAATGCTTGAACTCACATATATATAACTTTGTGCAGTTCCATTAAGATTTCATGTATTTTGTTTAATGTATAGATATAATTTATTTTCTTTAATATGCCAAAATCCCCAAACTCACAAGTGTGGAAAAGGGGAAAAATAATTGTTTAATTTGGAAGGAAGCGGGGCTTCATTTAAAACATATCAATAAAGTTTTGTTTATGTTAAGTAGAAATTGCTCATGAGTTTGGTTTCATTTTAAATTCATTATTCTTGAAGTCAATTAAAACTTTTATTGTGGATGAATTCTGCTAAATTTACTGTTTTGAATTTGTCTTTAAATTTTCATTTTTAAAAGATCGTGAACCTTAATATAATTATCCCACCTTTTCTTGCTGCTGCCTGAGGGCTAATCCTAGCAATTAATACGTATATGGGAATCAAACTTAAATATAAATTTTGCCAATTTAATATTATAAATAAACGAGTTATTATTCGTTATGATCCGTTAAATGACTCAGAATTGAAAACAGGTTATGGCACAAGAGGTTAGACCATTTCCAAGCTTTAAAATAATATTATATGAAAATTATATTATAAAAATTATATTGATGTCCAATAACATTGCTGGCATACATTTTCTTTTATCCTGATATTTTATTTTTTCCATTTCTTTATGTCTTTGTCATTGGGGATGTCAGAAGTCTGAAGCTCCCATCCTACTTTTCAAAATCATTCATAATCAGATACTACTCCCTGTGGAAGGTGAGGTTTATGAGGTTGATGTGCTGTGGATGACCATACAGCTGTCTCCTGGTCTTCAAACCCAGCCTCTCTAACTGATCACAAATGTATTGAATTTCTAAATAAAAGCTTTCTCACCAATGACCGACTGATTCAATGAAGCTTGATCCTCCAACAGTGTCAATACAGTATCATGTACTGTTCCAGTCGAGAAAACATCATGGCTGATATTTTAAGCTGCCACCCAGTACCCATGAACATAGAAAATTCTGGGCTAACAGACCAAGCTGCAAAAATCATGTTGACTAACGGAGAAGTAACCTTAGAATCCAAATTAAAAAACATAAGGGAATGGCAGGAAAATGAACTGCAGTACAATGAGATTATAAAAAAAATTAAAAGAAGTACATCAAGGTGACCCCAATACCAAGCAATACCAACAATATAGGTTAAAGAAAGGGATTCTACAAATAAAAACAAGGAGCCAAGATAGTCCCTGGAAGATATTGGCCCCCATCATGTTAAGAAGCCAAATCATCGAACATGGACATAAGGCATTGGGGCACTATGGACCCTGAAAAACAGAGGAGGCACTTAGGTGCCAGTTCTACTGGCCTAGGATGTATTTTCAAATCCTGTAAGACTTGCAGAAATGCCACATTTGCACTCAACACAAACCACCAAACAAATCATATGCAGGGATCACTAATCCTATCCTTGCATCACATCCAAATGAGTTATTGGCAATTGACCATTATG
Organism: Epiperipatus broadwayi; assembly: GCA_028023455.1. Classification (NCBI taxonomy): domain Eukaryota; kingdom Metazoa; phylum Onychophora; class Udeonychophora; order Euonychophora; family Peripatidae; genus Epiperipatus; species Epiperipatus broadwayi. The sequence goes on along the minus strand of JAQFVV010012510.1, from coordinate 1,929,951 downwards.
GCCCCTTACCAAAATTTTGGTGGTTCCAGTATTTAGTTGTCATGTATGATGTTTTTTCCAAATATGTCCAAGCCTACCCTGTCAGGGCAGCGGATTCAAGGGGAACAATATGCATCCTTCAAGAATGACAGTTCCCAGAAGTGGGAAAGCCCTGCACTATTCTCCCAGACTATGGCTCAACCTTCACCTCTGAGGAGTGGAAGAACTGGGTTGAAAAACAGGGGCTGAACCATCAACTTGCATCCATCAAAAAACCCGTCAAACCTGTGCAAAAAAGTAATGAGGGAGATAAACAGATTATTTCGCACATACACATCTACCAATCACAGGGAATGGGTAAACAAAACTGAGGAGACTGTGGACTACATTAATAATTCTGTAAATGAGTCTACCAGGTTTACCCCAAGAAGGCTCCATCAAGGAAAGCCCTGTCCAAACCTTTTCAAAATACCATTGCACATGGAAGAAACCTAGGTCAATCCAGAAAGAGACCCAGAAAGTTGCATGATTATGATTAGCATGCATGGCAACAATTTGTAAAAGGAGGGGACCTGCCCAGTACCATCAATTTTGGGAAGGAAAAAAAGTCTGGCTCTGGGTTACCCAAGCCCAGCAATACTGGCCGGAAAGAATTTAAAAAGTTCTTCCCATTGTACCATGGGCCATATACCCTTCAGAAGGGGTATGGAAATAATGCCTTTGTATTAGAGGATGAACAAGGAATTAAAGGGACTTACAATGCAAGGCATTTAAAACCTTACATACCTGCAGATCCCAGAAAATATAACTGGGAAGCAGCAATGGGAAAACAAAGTCGAAGACAAAAAAATGCAAATGGACATTCTACTTTATGAATCCTTATACCAAAAATTTCAGTTAATGAAAAAAGTAATAATAAGTTGCAACAATAAAGAAAAAAAAATGATTGAAAGATTTTTCTTTTCCATAGTAGAAACTCGATTCAAATAATGAAGGAGGTTTTTTTTTGTTAACAATGAGCAAAGTTTTCATGCTCATTTATTAAGGTTGTTTTTCTCACCAAAATTATATTAGTCTCCAATGAAGGTAATTTTTTTTTATTGATTTTTTTTAATGATCACTTTAAGTGGGGAAGAGTGAAGCAGTCGATGTCTAATCATCATCGAGCTTCATGCTTCACCATCTACATTAACCTCCTGTGGCACCTGAAATTCAGACCTCACCATATACAAATGCCATTCACCCATGCACTGTAGACATAATTATCCAAGAAATTAATAAAAGTAAAAATATTTAGTAAAGTAAAACAGTAGTGTGCATGATGCATATATATATATATATATATATGAACAAAGCAATTATTCTATTAATATTTACTGCTGAAAATTAGATGTTTTCTTTATATAATTGTAAATCTTTTTTATATATGTATTTTAATTAAAGTGTTAGAATGTAAAAACAAGGTAAAATGGGGAAGGCTCGAAATACTGAAATTATCTTGATCTAGATTCAGGTCATTTTCATTAATTAAAATTATAAATCTTAATTAAAATCACAAGCAATTCTTTTGTTAGTTGTTTTCAAATCTTTTAAAAATATATCAAATGGTATTTCAGGCCTTATCTGATTTAAAAATATTTTACTAATTAAATGTTTTTTATTTAATCAAAATATTACAGAGATAGCTGTGGGCAACTGATATTGTATTCTTGGCAGGATTAATGTGTATAAAAGGGGTCCATAGAACAAAAGAAGTCAGTTTTTAGTTTAGTTGGGTTGAGTTTTTAGTTACCTTTCAGTCAGTTGAGTTTCATTACTTTTCAGTGGAGTTAGTTTAGTTACTTTCAGTAAAATAAATTTTAAGAAGCCAACACAAGTTCTGTCTATCTGTCTGCCTGCTGCTGCCTTGTTCCATCCATCAGACCGGCCATACAAAATGACTTCAGATCAGCCATACAAAATGACTGTTTCCACTGCATCTACTTGCTTGCTGAGGTAACCTCATGTAATATAGAGCTGCCTTAATACGTAAATTCCTTTTGTAGTTTTTAATAAGATGTAGTTAAACATTTCTATTTTAATTCAGATATTAATTTATGTTTCTGCTAATTTTGCTCTTAAATTCTCTCTCTATAATTCCTTACTAATGTAATGTATTTTTAACTTACCTTTAATGCTTCAACTCATATATATAACTTTCTGCAGCTCCATTAAGATTTCATGTATTTTGTTAAATGTATAGATATAATTTATTTTCTTCAATATGCCAAAATCCCCAAACTCGCAAGTGTGGAAAAGGGGGAAAATAATTGTTTAATTTGGAAGGAAGTGAGTCTTCATTTAAAACCTATGACTAATGTTTTGTTTATATTAAATAGAAATTGCTCGCAGGTTTGGTTTCATTTTAAATTCGTTATTCTTAAACTCAATTAAAAACTTTTACTGTGGGTGAATTCTGTTAAATTTACTTCTTTGAATTTGTCTTTAAAATTTCATTTTAAAAAATCATGAACCTTGATTAACCTTTTAACCGCTAATTATATTATTGGTTGTATGAGGTAAAAATCAAATCTTTTAATTGGCCAACTCACAAACTGAAGACAAAGCCTATTGTTAAAACATATTCGCCTATAATATTAAATTCAACTCAGATACGTTTATAAAAAGTATATTACTAATTTTTCAGGTTATGAAGATAACGAAAGTTCTTTCAAAAATAAATTGCTATTTATTTATTCTAAAATATTCAATTTCGGCAACATAAAAGCTATAATATAAACAAAAAGGTGGACTTTTACGTTATAGAAAAGTAAATATTTCTTTTTACTAAATCTTAAATATTTTTACTAAAATCTTCAATATTTTTCGAAAATAATTTTGTTTTTTTAGTATTCTATCTGAAAATAATTTGCAATTTCTCAAAATATACTTTTAAAATACTTTAAATCATATTCAAAATGAAAATCTCAGCATTTTTCTTTATTTTCTTTGATCAGGCGGTTTCTTTGTTCTTTCCAGCCAATCAGAATGTCTTTTTCTGCTGAGAGGACCGTAACAACCAATCACAACTCATATTCTTTCTTTGTTTAGGTTTAAATGCGTTTTTTTTATTTTTTACTTGTAAAATAAATCGGAAGAGGGCACCATCTTACAGAACTTTTAAAAACCTAATCAAAACCTCTCAAACGAATATTTTAGCATAAGAACTGGCAGAGTTAGAGTGACGTCAGATGTTGACGAGGAGCTTCATAAGAGGCGGGAAAAGGGTTAATATAATTAACCCATTCTTTCCTACTGTTTCCTAAAGGGCTAATGTAATCCATAATATGTATATGGGAATCGAATTTAAATATAAATTTTATTAGTTAATGCTGTAGAAAAGAGTTATTATTCATTACACTTTGTTAAATGGCTCAGAATTGAAAACAGGTTATTGCGCAAGGGGTTAGACCATTTCCAAACTTTAAAATAATATTATAAAATTATATAAACATTGCTGGCATACTTTTTCCTTTATTCTGATATTTTATCTTTTCCATTTCTTGATTGTTTTGTCATTGGAGACATCGGAAACCTGAAGCTCCCATCCTACTTTTTAAAATCATTTGTAATCAAGGACACTACTCCCTGTGGAATGGGAGGCTTATGAGGTTGATGTGTTGCAGATGACTGTACATCCAGCTCTGGGCTTTCAAAACCAGCCTCTCCATCGATATTGCTCCACCAGAATTCATGGGCATATCAAATCTAAGTTCATTTCAAATATTCTTTTAAAATAATAGAATATCCAAAACTGCCATGAAGGCCAGATTTCTTTATTGTATGCTAGTACCATTATTCTGCTCCTTAAGTTGATCACTGTCTGCCTAACCTTAGTAAGTCACAATGATGTGTTAAAGATGATGATTCATTTCGTAAAAATACATTCAGTTCATTGAGTTAAACTGCTTTCATTTAAAACAATTATCAATTCCCATAGACGTAAATCTAATTTGTATTAATGATTGTATAATTTATTCTCATAAATATAATGCATTGTTTGTTTCTTATGTATGTGTTTCAAAGACATCTTTTTCAAACAATGCCAATAAAAATATATATATAATGATTTTCATAAGGTAGATAAATGATTGAGATTGTATATTTTGCATGTTTATCAAATCATTTACTACTAAACCTGTCACGATCTTTTATATTTATTTTAGACATCCACAACATTCTGTTAGTAAAATGTTATTAAATTGGCATATTAACTCCGCACAAGTTATAATCCACTTCATAAAATTATATTCGTTAAATAATTAATGTAAAGGGGATTTTATAAAAACAAATCCCAAATTTTGTAAATAAACAATGTCATCCCAAGCATGAAATCTTTTGTAACATATATATGTGATTTCATAATATTTTATTAAATATATATTTCATGTAAATCCTGGTTTGTTGTTGAATTATTATTTTCTAATTAGTATTTAGAACTATTTTCTTTAGCTAATAACTTAGCATTAATAAATATAACTTTCATAAATGTAATTCCTGGGCTACTTTTATCTTGATCATCATCATCAGTCTGATCTTATGCTTTACCGCTTTGCTTCTGGGCCCAGAATTAAAATAATTGTACTATATCATCAGGATTGTTGTTCATTGGATCAGAGATTCGAAGAATAGGCAAACAGGTTAGAATTCAGGATTGCTCCAGACCTGTGTATCGATCATGATCGGATTCGAGGTACTTTTATTTAGGATTTTAATTTTGTTAAGTGAGCATACTATTTTGACTGGTACAATATATTGTAACATCCATGGTATAATTGGGGTTTTTATGAGTTAATTATCTCATATTCAGTGACCAAACTATGTTCGATTTAATAAATTTTCATCAGAAACTTTGCGTGAATTTTATCGAATGCAGTTATTTTTCCTGGTTTCACAACCTGCTAAATGTAACTAAAGTTGAACAATAGAAAGGAGAAAACCAGCTTTTAATTTATTTGAAAAGGTGCCAGAATTCTATGTAAGAATCCACTGGCCAAACCCCATCTATTTATTTAGTCACAATAAAATTACTTGGAATATCCGGAGGATCGTGTTTTCAAGTATAGCATCGGCAATTTATTTAATCAAATTATGATAATGGTTAAATTTAAATGAATTTAGATAACTAATAATCAACAACTAAATATCAATGTAGGTTATACTTAAATTTATTGATACATAATGAAATATTTAATATTATTGAGAGAATAAAATATAAGAGAAAATAAATAGGGAATAAAACTCCTGCTAAGATTTTATTTTAATGGATACGACTCAAGATGACAGTTTATCGCATTCACTGATATTGAATTAATAGTTTCTTACTGGTAAGTTTAACTGTTCCCATATAATATTATAGAATTTACTATGCATGGATTTATCTTGGGAGGGATCCACTGTTCATTATTCTTGCAGTCTATAAGCACTTCATGTTTTCCGATTTAGTAGGATATGGTTTCACTTGTGGTAATTCATGACATCAGGTAAAAGCAACAATGGCAAATGAACTTCTACTTGCACATCTTAGTCTAATTTAACATAGTGAGAGTAGTTTGACACGCTGTTCATAATTTCTTCAATGCTTAATATTTATTTTTAACTGTTTTATTTCGGGAACAAATATCTAAGCACCCTGACATACAATGTGTTTTTCTTTTTATAGTCATGATTTTTTTTAGTCTCTCTGCACAACTCCTGTTGATACCTGTTAATTTAGACCAAATTTAATGCAATTTAGCCCACAAAGTCTTGCTTTTTTTTTATTGGGTCAACTTCTTTAATTACTGAAGGAATGCTGTGATTTTATTTTACGTGTTGCTAATGGCTTCATGATAAAGGTTTGTTTTATCTTTTAAAAAATACAAAGTAGTTTCCCTTTTGTTTTTATTATACTCTTTATATCCCTTCTCTCTTTTTGATTTCTTTTAACACACACAAAAAAATCTATACAACCCACATTGTCTAAACTAAATCAATCAGATGTTTAAATAAAAACATTTTCTTTTTAGGAATTTAGGAATTTAACTTCTAAATTGCTAATGCAACTTGTAATAGAATAAAATACAGTACAATATATATATATATATAAACATATTATATATATATATATATATATATATATATATATATTGTACCTATATTGATATAGGCACATATAATTTTATCTAAAAAATTATATTATTAAAATAATCTTTCGTTAAAGAAAAACATAAAATTAAATGTTGAAGAGTTTATTTAGTTTGTTTTAGAAAAAAGATAAAAATCAAATAGTTTCCAATCATTAGTTTTGAAATAAAAGTTAGAAAAGTTAAACTAAGGTTTATAAAAGGAAGTAAAGAGTTTTATTAGTATTCGTAAAAATATAATTTAAAAAGTTAAAACATACCAATCTCTTTTCATTCAAGAAAAATAATGTTAAAACTAATATATGTGCCAGTGTCAACAAGAGAATAAATGTTAGATTATCATTAAAAAAACACGGCAATGGTTATTAATTAATTATTATTAAAAACAACGTTTTACATGGCTATTACTAATTAAGCAATCTTTAAAAACACGTTTATCAAATGATTATCACTGGAATTTGACAACAGATCTTTGCCGGAAATATTTCGACAACACGTTGCAGATATAATAGACTTTTTTATCGGACAGTAGTCAGTTCACAAAGTTATTGAGTGAGTGCAGTTCAGAAATTAATTGAGTGAGTTAAGAAACAAAATGCAGTGCTGAGAATATTTTGGAATGCACGTTCACCTCCAGCCCAGATGTCCTAGAAAACAGCAGATCTGCCCGTGAAATAATGTCAGCTTAACATTGTAGAAAATCTCCGTCCGTATCTAATTGTCTCCAATAGTAATAATCGTGAAAATAAGGAAACTCGTCAAGGAAAAATCCCAGCCGGCTGGTAAGCATTTATAATGGAAATATCCTCACTGAAAGCAGCCTTATTAATTTTACCTTTAATCACTTATCAACACAGTTGGGTCATTGTATAATATTTGAGTTTGTTAATTAAATTATTTTTCCCTGAGAATATTTAAACACTAATGATCACTTTCACAAACATTAATAAGCAGTGTATTATAGAACATTAATGATTCAGAGATACTGAATAAATTATTTAAATTTAATTGTTTGTTAATTTAATTAGATTCAATAAAATATTTCCTTTGTTTCTACTTTATATTTTGGCAAGTAATTAAGTCTTATTAGTTGTTTTTAATATACTAAACTTGAGAGCAAGCTCTTGAAGTACTGAGAAAGATAATAAAGTTGAATACATTCTTTTATGTTATGAGTTTGATTTAGTTATTTATAAAGTGCCATTTCAAAAGGTAGCCTATAATCACATCAACTCCCAATAAATTGGACACTTAGCTGAGAAAGCATTTTATTCTCTATTTCTTTATTACATAAATAAAAGGTCACTTTTCTGTAATGACAATCTAAATATATTATAACGATCCAAACGAAGTAGGAGCTCGCATCGCACCGCACCGCACTACCAAAGGGCGCCATCTAGGCATTTGAGCCTAGAAAAATTTATAAAGTAGGCAGATACGCGCTGTTAGGATTCCACTTTATTTACATATTTAGATCGTTAGCCCATTGTCACTAGCTCAGTGGAGACGCAGAGATAATAAAATATATAACCTTAGATATAAATATAAAAAATAATAAAAGCCACTGCCAGAAATTAACACAGAAAAATATTTATTTACGCACATATAAAATCATTCTAAATTCGAGGAATAAGTTTAACATTTAGATTTTTATCTTAATTTTTAATTTTACATTTAAAATAGCTTGCTATAATGTTTAATATTTTATTTAGAGGGTCGAGTATGAATGGACTACATAGGTCTGCATTTGAAAGGAAAATATTCTTCCCTGATTTAACCTTAGGCAACAAATTTCGCAATCAACTGGCGCCAATCCATCTGATACATTCATGTATTCAATGTAGCATGATACGACAACACAAAATACTATATTGTCAGGAATGTACATCTGAACAATAAGTAGAAATAGAGAAGAGATTGATTCTCCACCAACAGGAATGTGACATCTGTTGGCAAGTAGATCAATAAACAAAAACTCCATAGGAATGGACTGCGGTCTTCTGCCGACTTACAAACCCATCCATAGGCAAACAGAGGGTGTGTGGCGTATATCTATAATCCTGCCCGTAGCGGATCTCATACTACATTTACTAATTACACAAATATATCCAATCCATTGAACCAATTCAACTACGAAATGAATAACCTAAGATTACCCTCCCTTAATACAACTTTACAAAACTATATAGCCATTCGCGCCCGACTTAATTTTAACATTTATATACGTTCGCACAGATTTATTTAAAAATGTTGGGTATAGATCGATTACACAGATTCCACGGTCAAAAACATTTCAAAATAAACATAAACGATCAAAATACAAAATTATTGATACCGACAATCGCAGAGGGAAACTTATAAGTAACCCAATAGTATTCACCATAAGATACTTGCGTTGTCACCAATAACTTAAAAGACATCCGAATAAATACATTTTAGATACTCACCGTAAGGTATCATTATTTATCGAATGTCTATATATTTTGATCAAATATGAAAACCAAAATATAATTAACCGCAAACGAATCCATGCAAGCGTCTATAAACAACTTAAATTTCATACATTTAAAATTTAAACAATAAATAATTTATACAATTAAAATAAATGGAAATGATTTTTTTTTTTATCAATAACAAACATATAAAATATCACATTATCAATTTAGTTGACACATAAGTCAGAGAAAAGTTCCTTTTTATAAAATTTAAATTTACTTAGCAATCTTTAAAGTTCTTAATTAAGGTTATGATTTTAACAATTGTTCAGTTCTATTGCTTACGGTAGAGAAGTCCCTGTTCCCGTTGGCAATTCCCACGCAGACTTTCCTGGAAGACCGGTCTGATGTTTTGGAGGTGGCAGTTGCTGGTTCTGTCCTGGTATCACAGTCTTTGCATTTTTAAATAAGTGAGTGAGGACGACAAGTGCGTCTTGTCGCCAGACCCACCAAAATCAAGTTGGAAAAAGCTCTCTTGAATTCAATATTTCTTTCTTTTTATATCATCCACAAGGATTCACTGAACAAAACGTCACTAATCTGTTTTTTCGTTATGGTCCGGGCCAAGGCTTAGTGCTTCCATTTGTCAAGCTAAAATCTCTTTCTTCTCTTATCTAACTTTCCATCTGACTTTTTAATTAAACAGCTTTTAGATAATTAATAAACAACCATTTCCTTTTATAGATTACAGGAATTAATTAATACCTGTTTTTATTTTAACTTACGTTATTTTTTTATTAAAATATTTTTATATTTCAATCTTGTATTTTTTTATTTAAAAAAAATACATTCAAATACTTTTTTTTTTTTGTTTATGAAAAAAAATATTTTTAAAGTTTAACATCTGTGCGAATGTATACACGTTTAACAATGTTTTAATTTTAGCGTTTAGTTTTTTCCTTTTATTTGCGAACTTTTAAGTTTTTATTTTAAATTAATGTAACGACATATTTATATATCGTTACAATATAGAATTTATATAGATTTAAAGAACTAACTTACTTATTCTCTTTCATTCCTAGTTATATACTATTTTAGTTTGAAGTATTGTCTTCCTTACTTTCATATTATTTAAATAGGCATTAGCAAACCTGAACCTTTCAATTTTTTTTAACCATTACAGTTTGTGATGCATAGTTATTAATAAACCTCTTTATCATTTATTTCACCATTTCAATTTGGTGCAATTTGTGGGTTGTATTGATTAAAATAAACCTTGTCTATCTGTACCATTACAATCGAGATGCTGAAAAGAAGCTTGATTCAGAGAATAAAATGAGATTAATAATAAAAAATATGTAGAGAATTACTTATATATTGGAATTAATAAACTAATTTTGAGAGAAAACAAAATATTTATTAAAAATATTGATTTATGAAAATATTATAATCATCTTTTTTGATGTAAACATTAAATTTATGAACAATTTTGAAGAAAACACATTGTGTTCACTATTAGAATTACTTCTCTATTGTGATAATTATGAATTGGACCATAAAATAGATAGATACGTGCAGATTAACTTCAGTTGGAAAACGATAAGAAATTAGGATATTAAAATGGCATTGAATAAATATGCCAATATTCTTTTAGACAATCAAAGAAATTAATAAATAAAAAAAGATAAAATAAATAAATGGCTATTTAATTAATAATGGGAAGTATGTGTCCAAATATATGTATTTTGAAGAATTTTTAATAGCATGAACAAAGTAATAAAGTATTAATTATTGTAATGTAGATTTGCAAAGGTGATTTAAATTGAAAATTAAATTTGATGATATCGAGAGCAGGAAGACAATTCTTAAGAAAGTGTATAACTTCCATTTATGAAGTTAGATTTGATCAGATTAAGTTTTAAATATTGAATGTATCATTTTAAAGTTATTAAACTGGTTAAAATAATAAGAAAATTTTTTTTTAAAATTTATATTGAATATAAATTGAGTTTTCCATAATTACAAACATACATATCGCATACTAGTAATATTTCAAAAATTAAATTTATTCTGAAAACATTAATTAACAAAGTAATTAAAGTTATTTTCTCAGTAAACTAGAAATAATTAAAATTGATTAAGAATAAACAGAAGATAATTAAAACTAATAAAAGTTTAGAAGTTTTTAATATATTTTATAAAATATTCTGAGCAGATTGCTATATTAACACCTAAGTCAAGAAAAAAATGCAGGATATGATAAAACTAAAAAAAGATATGAAAAAAAAGTTGTGACTACATCAGAGTAATGAATCAAGGATGGAAAAAAATAGCATTTTATTTTATGTGTCAAGCTTACAGATACTCCCAAAAAGTTAGACAAGAAGAACATTTTCTGTATCAGTTGTTAACTGTATTGGTGCATTATAAAAGTGTATCGGCCTACATTTTTCATCCATGTAGCACTTAGAAACAAAAATTGCCTTTTTCATTCATGGAATAAAGTGTAGACTATTTCCTGACATCAGTGAAAAACATGTTGATCTAAATTAGAAAATATTTGTTTAACTGCGAAGGCCACCTAATTTAACTAAGATATCATTCAAGTAACCTGAAAAGAATACACTTTCAGCATATTTGAAATTATAATAACAAATAAATTCTGGAGTGTGACTGTGAAACCTGAAAGAAACTGTCATATAGTCAAGTGTTGTTAGCCGAGAGGTCAGCGCAGCTGCCTAGCAAGCAAGCAGTTGATTGCAGACGGTTGGTGTGGGTTCGCCTCCGGCCGATGCTATGACATATGGAAAAAAAGAAACTGTCATTCAGCTAAAATGAGGTGAGAACTAAAATACCATTAAGAAACTTTTTCTCATTCACTCCTGTAAAACATCTTAAAAGATAATTTTGTTCTATTATTTATCCTTTGAAATATAAAATTTATCTTTTTTATTTTATTTTTTACATAACATATACTTTTTCTTCCCAGGATTGAAATAATATGTAAAGAAGGAACAAAACAGATTAAAAATTTAGAATTATTATCTTTTTAAAGGTTAAAGCAAAATAATTGATCACATATGCTTCTAAAAATGATGTTTCTCTGTATAATTGCACACTTAAAAATGAAAAATAGAAATTTTTTTAACATATATCCGCATAATGATCTATTTCATCTTTTATTATTTTGCAATTTTGATTGTTATGTGAGGTTTGAGATAGTTATATATTAGCGTAATAAATCCTTTATTAAGTTTAAACATACCTATTGATATTTAACTACCATTCTTGTATCCTATAGTGTTTTGTTTAAATAATTACTATATTAATATAGTGAGTTTATATGACATCACATTAAAGACTTTGCTTCCCTAAATTAAAAATTGGTCCTGAACAGTGAAAATTGCATTAAAAATGGAAAAGTTTTGAATCTGGATCTGCAGGATAGTCCTCTAAAAAAGATGGTGCTCAAAATTATGATCATGATCATAGATCTATATAAATAAAAGCTATTCTTGGCAGATGCAATCATTTCTTAATATTTATCTGTTTGTTTTTATTATTTTTGAGGAAATAATGATCAGGAAATATAACCTATATTTTATAATGAACTTACCTGCAGCTGATTTAAATGTTTTTTTTTTTATATGTCAAAGCCTTGACTGGGAAGCAAACCCAGGCCCGCTGCTTGGAAGGCAGCTATGCTAATCGCTAGGCCACCAACACTTGACAGCTGATTTAAATTTAAAGACTACTTTGAACATTATTAAAAATGAACATTTTTGTTCACACTTTATAACATTACTAATGTGGTCAGCTTTATTAATGAGCCATCATTGCACTTAGATATTTTAATTCATCTATCCAATATTCAGGTTCTCATTTAATATTCGTGTAATCTCTCTATCATTATTTCATAAAGTTGCTTATTATATTTTCTTTATTATGACACCTAGAATTTGAGTCATCTGATATATCTATATCAATTAGACATTTTATGCATAGCTTTGCCACCAGTTCTTTATTTCTTTATTTGTTTCTTTTAAAATTTCTATAATGATTTTGCTATCTTGGAAGCTTTTTTCTCTTCATATGTTTAATTGCATATATCAACTATTCAATTAAAATATTTGCATTTTGATAGATATAATTATATAACCACTAATTGTTTTTTTTTTACTTTTATATATTAATCTGCTTCTATCTGGTAGTAAGAATGATCATACTAGCATTGAAATCATTGATTATGTGAATGAAAGTCGTAATAATCTTAATTTACTAGTAATTATTTCTAACATTTATAACTAAGTTAATCATCATATATGTTTTTTGTTATACAAGAATTAAAATAGAGTTAGATTCATCATGAGGCTCTCAGGGCATTGGTTATCTTTCTGCACTTAAGATGATGATGGAATTGTGTACTTGTGTAACCCTATTGTATTCTTTAATTATATGTATGACAATTCTGACTTCTTAATCTTTTCTCTCTCTCTCTTGCTTTTGTTCTGCAACTTTATTTTTGGAATTTTTTTTTCTGTCTGCCGGAGTTGTTTTGGAATGTCTACTAATGTTGAATTAGTAGTTATAGTTGATTGATTATTAATGAAAAAAGCTGACAATATATTGGAGTAATATGCCTTTTATAAAAGATTCTTTAAAAAAGTGGAAATAATTTAAAATATTTTCTTAAATATATGATTAATTTACTCAATAAACAAAATGTGTGTTGTAAAAAATATGTGAACTATTCATAACTAAATTATGCATTATTCTTTGATTAATTATCAAATTATTTTTATTTTTTATTATTAATAGTAATTTTTGATATTTAATTAATTTTTATACTTAAAATGTTAAGAGCCAATTTTTAAAAAACTTATAATTGTGTTTTGCTTCTGTAGGTTCACTATATTATATTATACACTAAGATTTACCCTTAAATGATAACTTCCCACTTATTGGTCACAAATACTTGTAACTTTTAGGTAACAGATTTATAAAACAAAGCAAAAAGTCACTTATATATATAGAGAGAGAGAAATGAAAAATCAGACAAAGTATTATTTCACATTTTTTGTGCTTTAGCCCAATGGTTTTCAATCTTTTTACACCTGCGGACCAGTAAAAATAAGGATAAGGTTTCATGGACCAGCAAAAATAAGAATAAGGTTTCATGGACAGGCAGAAGTCTATAGATAAATTTTCTTAAAGATGTAAACTGCTTAGCCTTAGATGAGCATAATTGTTATAACTGATCAAAACAATAATATTAAATATACAAGATGATCTTATATATATATATATGGAGTTTATATAATAAAAAAATATATATTTTTTAATTTTGAATTTTTTTAAAAAAGTAATAAAAAAATAAATTCTATCCCCCTGCCCTCTCCATAAACATCTGTGATAACTAGAAAAACAAATTAATTTATGTATGATTGATTAGATTTTGTTTTCGTTCTGTTTCTTTTTTTTTAATTGGGTAAAAATGAGATGAAAAAATAAATAAAAATTGTTTATATTAATTAAAAGTTTCAACTCTTATATTTTGTTATTACAAACTTTCCTGCCAGTCTACCGCAGACCGACCAGTAAAAAACTTCTGCGGCCCGGCACCGGTCCATGGACCAAGGATTGAAAACCACTGCTTTAGCCTACAACTTGATTGGTAATAATCCAAGCACTAGTTATTTATTTATTTATATATAAATAAATAATTTTTGTTTCCCGATTATTAATTTTTTTTTGCTTCCAAGCCAATTTTATTAACACAGTTTTTTAATTTTCAAAATTCTTTTATTGACATGTTTTTCTGGAAAAAGTTTCCTTGTTTTTTTTTTTTTTAAAAAAAAGCACAGAACTGAATAAAATAAGTAAATAAATAGTCTAAAAAATATAAAGTAATTAAATAAAGCATCTGATCTCAATGCTTGAGAGGTCTTTTACAATAATTTTTTTCACATATTATAATCTACATATTTAGAAATTTAGGATGCTTTTAAGTCATAGCCTGGAGGAGGTGATTTACTCCCTTTGTTTACATATACATTAAGTTATATTTAATTTAAAGTATACTTAGAAATTGTGAAGTGTCACAACTTTATTATCATCTATAATCACAGTGAAGTCAAGATACCACAGCTATATAAGTGACTTAATTTTTTTGTTTTTCTAAATAGTAAATTCTGTTAATACAATAGTAAAGTCTACATTTACAGAACTGGCCATTGTTTTTAGTCTTTTCTTGTGGAAACATTGAAAAAATGAAAAGCATTGAAAAGTATAAAATTAGTCATATAGTATTTTATTATTATTATTATTAGTTTTCAAAGCACTTTATTAAACTTTCAAACATTGCATTACATTGAATCACAAGATGTACATTAATATTTTACATATATCTGATTACTTAGCTAATTACTAAAAATAGAAACATTATTAAGTTACAAATGATCATAGATTAGTTACACTGATTATTTGTATATGTTTACATAATTTAGTTATTTAGCACCAATAAAAAAAATTAAAAAAAAACCCAAACAAACGAACAATGATTCTGTTACATAGATGATACAGTCCAACAATGTTATTTGTTATATGTTTAACACAAATAAACTGTAACAGTAATATGTACAAATCTATTACAATGAAAAAAACTATACAAACAATATAATTATACCCAAACATTCTAATTTTTTCTGCTCTTTTATCATTCAGAGCTAGGTGTATCAAGCTGAGATCTCACATATGGTCATAATATAGACCAGGAGTCCCCAACCTTTTTGCACTTAAGAGCACATTCTATAATACCGGCCAGGTGGTGGGCACCATTTATTTTTTCAATGTAAATTTATAGTTGGATATTGTTAATAATACACAATGTACAAAAAAATATTTATTTCAAAAATAAAACTTTAACATATAATTAACGTTTATATTTTTACGCTGTAAAAGTATAGTATGCCCTAAAATTTGATTATAATATAAAAAAATAATTTATAAAAAATTTTAAAAATTAAATTTATTTGTACCAGATAAATATTTTTTTATCGTGTTCGGATAGTGCGGGCACATGTAAAATGGTCTGTGGGCACCATAGTGCCCGCAGGCATAGGGTTGGTGACCCCTGATATAGACCAAGAGGCATGAAATGTACTAACAGGCGTTATCTTCCTATCTCTTGCTTTGATTATTTCTAATTTATTCCAGAAGATATTAGGATACCTTTTAGGGTTATTATTATACATAAAGATGCACCTAGTGCACCACCATGCATATAGAATGAAAGGGCATGCTCTAATATTTGCATAAATGCCTAAAATGAAGACATTAAAAAGAGATTCTACATTAAGGTTGACTTTATTGAAAAACCCAGGAATGGCAGATCTTATATTATTAAAACATGGACATTCAAAAAAAATGTGAGCCTGTGTTTCTACATTTTTATGACACAGATTACATTGATAATCTACATTCATACATTGCCTTTTATGTCTGTAGAAATGCAAGATGGGCAGGGACTCAAGGTTTACTTTAATAAGAAAATCCCAGTATTTTGGCTCTAGCATCCAAAATTTAAACCTCTGAATTAAAAGCTTGTTATTAAGTTTGAGGATATATGAATTTACCAGATCTTCAGAAAGATTATGCAACATTGAGTAGACCTTCCAATATTTAAATTTAATCATAGGTGGGGGAAAAGAAAAATTAGGAATGAATGTGACTATCAATATGAGATGTTTCCAGTATCCATTACCTGGAGGGGGTTTGTCTGTGGAAATATCTCTGAGCTTAAGGATATTAGGTTAAGTATATTTTGGACTATAAATACATTAATATTGTGTAAACCCAATCTGTTGGCTGCTAGTGAACATTAAAGGCATCTCAGTGAAATGTTTACTATCCGTCTACCCCAAATAAGCTTTCTACATTGGGAATATACATATGTTGTGAAAGCTTTAGTAAATATTATGATAGATAAATAATATGTAATTCTAGTTATAATTAACATATTAATCAATGATGACTTTGAAAACAGAGATAAGTATGACTTAAATAAAGAATATATGATTTTTTCAATTTTACTTTTAAGTTTGTTTTGTATTGTATTGTGCATTTCTAAATTACTTAAATAAAATGGAAAACCAAGAAATGGATTAGGCTTTCCTTTAAAGTGCATGTTCAAAGTTTTACCTGTATAAATTGACCATGCAGATGATTTGTCCATATTGAAATGTAATCTGTACTCTCTACTATATTCATTTAATATTTTTAGTAATATGGGATATTGTTTTTTAGATGCCAAAAACACTGTAACATCATCCATGTATGCAACACAGGAGAAGTTTTCATTTAAGTCAGATACATATATCCCAGATAATTCTTGCTTAATCTTTTTTAAACAGGAGATTAATGTATGTAGTAAACAGCAGTGCCCTTAATGGTGATGATTGTGGAATTGATCTATGGGGGAGTAAATGGTTGAGAATAATTTTCATTTAATGTGACATGGATCTGCCTATTTAATAATAAATTTGTGAGTAAATAAAGCAGTGCTTTAGGTATGCCTGCATCTGTTAAAATCTCAATTAGCAAGCCAACTGGAACTATATCAAAAGCAGACTTAATATCCAGTTGAACCACCAGAGGATATGTTTTTTAATTTGGGTAGAAGAACCACCAGAGGATATGTTTTTTAATTTGGGTAGAAGATATGGCTCTAATTTATCTTTTAATATTAAAATTTTTATTCCAAGAGGACTCATGGATATAAGACATAGATTTTCTAATTTTATATTGCTTTTTGTTTTTTAACAAAAGATACTAAGGATATGGGATATAGATCATTATTCTGATACACACCTTTAAATAAATAGTTTGCTATATCAGATAAGTATTTTGCAGTGTGCTGACTTAGGTGGTTGAATACAAACCTAGGAATTTCCATGAATTCAGGGTGTTTTGAGTCTGAGGTTATAGTCACTTTGAATTCTATCTCTTTTTCTGGTTCTCCAAAAAACTGTACCTCAGGATTGAACTGGCTGCAACTTTGGAGCTTATTTTTAAAGTGTTCATACAATGGAACAAACATATTATTTCCTGACACCACTGTTCTGTTAATTTTTATTGCCATGGGCACTCTTATTACTGGTAATTGGCCTAATGCCCACCGTATATAGTTTTTTGACCATGTATGAGGATTTCCAAGGTATAGTTTACTTTTTTAAATTGATAATTATTCTTTCAGTTTGACACATGTAGCTTCATATGTCTCTCTCAGTGCTTTCAGATAGTTCTGTTCAACTTCAGAATTGTTCACATTAATAATTCTTCTATGGAGATCATCAGCCAACACAAGCAATCTTGGAGGAGGTTTATTGTGTGTAATATGATCTATTGTATATGAGACAACAGTTACGGATTCTAACCAGGCTTGTATAGGATCTAATTTATGGTTTCTAATTTTGTATAAAGCTATATATATTTCAGAATATAATAATTCAGTAGTGCAACTAGGCAAAAGTAATCTTATTGTCTTGCTTGTATGAATCATAACCTTATGTGTCATATCAAATGTAACAATAGAGCTAGATGATCTGAGATAGCAGAGTTTTTAATTTAATACTAATATTATAATGGAGCATTGGAGAATAAAATACTAGGTCTATTATAGACCTATGCCTACCATTATTGCATGATATTGAATTATTTGGTAAATAGCCTTCTCCACTCATTAAAGGAAAACTCAGTCTATGGAGCCATTTGTTTACAAAATTTATCATATGACATATTGAAATCTCCCAATAGCAGAACAGGGTATGGAATGGCTGCAAGAATTGTATTAATTTTTAATATTAATCTGTTAATAATAATAGGACCTGGAGGAATGTACACAAAAATTACATTTAAGATGATTGCATTATGATGAAATGTAATTATCATCATATGAGGGTCTATATACAATATTTTGAAAGATTTAAACGGACATGTGTGTGTGTAATTAAGATACCCATCCCTGCTGATGGCATAGAGGAGGTTTTTGAAAAAAATAGAGAAATCTTTATTAATAAAGTAATTTTTTTTTCATATGTCATAGCATCGGCCGGGACGCGAAACCACAACAATCTGCAACCAACTACTTGCTTGCATAGTGGCTGCGATACCTCTCAGCTAACAACTAGTATATAACTTCATCTCCAACAGACCTAGAACATGAGGTCGAACTAAATCACACCATTTAAACAGTTGCAATAATTTTTCAACTGAATTAAGCCCCCTAATATTAAAAGCTCTAATAATATTTAAATTATTAATACCAATAACTATATATATATATATATATATATTGAACACACTTTTGACTTTAAATAATCATTATAATAAGTATACCTATTAAGCAAACACACAGTATTAATTAGAGTGTAAAATTACAAATGCAAAAAATATTATTTAATAATATAAATTTGTACTATTTTTTTTTATGCCATGGTCTCATTCTGGTACTGGAAGCCCCCCTAGTTGCAAAGTAGTGACCTCATTTAAAATATTACAATGACCCAATATACCTATCTCATCTAAAATTTATTCTTCAGATGATGAAAATTCAAGTTCATTTTCTGTGTCTTGAGATATTACTTTTATTTTTTTCCATTGAAAGTCTTACATCATCTTCACTCTCAAAAAAAATCAAGATTCTTTTTTTACGTATCTTTTTGTGAAGACGACCTGGCCCATGTCTATTGTTTGACTCACTATTTGTCTGAGATGGCATTGAATAACTCGATCCTTGCATAGTATCTATTATGAGTCCAATTGTTTGTTAATTGGTGCAGGTAAGACAATTACAGTATTGTTCAATGTTTTGTTATCAGCATTTTCAGAAATCTGCACTGGCTCATAATTATTTTCTGTTTCATCCATATTTAAAATAACCAAGCAAATGTCTGCCTTAGCTACCTCAGAACTTACTTCATTTTCACTTTGAAATTCCAACACATCTATGTCCTCTTGTGCTTGACCGATTGATACTAGGGCATTGATGCATTGAAGTAGCTACCATATTGCATTGTGGACACAGAAACTTTGGGAAGTTGTTAATGATGTGTCCATGTTCTTATGAATGAAAACATTTAGGCTTTAAGCCTCGAATCGATATAAGTAACATTGCCTCTTGATCAGAAATGTGCGATAGTATTTATGTTGCATTTATATCTTTGTTTAATTTAACTTTTAAATTCGAAGCTATTTTTGTAAAATTGGTACAGGAGTATCTTTTAAAAACACTGGTTGAAAAAATATTACATTTCCAAATGAAACCATTAATCTCTGAAAGTTATTCACGCTATAATTAAGATAAGTGTTTTTTACACAGCCTGAAATAACATTATCTTTTTCTCGATTGATCTTTACTAATGCATATTTACCAAGAGTAAGTATTGATCTATTAAATCTATTTCTTTTCTCATCATTAAAAAATTATAATATGATGTACCTTGGGTTTGGATGATTCACGGTCCTGCAAATTGTGTCCCACATGTTATGATTCTGTATTTCGCTGTATAATAGATTTTTCAGAAATCTTAACAATGAGCAATTTAACTCCATTATTGGTAGAACAGTAGATTGATCTGTAAAAAATCTCTTGAATGAATAAAATAGTTGATTTGGTATCGATGCATTGAATTTAGCATGTATATAACTTAGGCTCTCTTCTGTCCATGCTTCCTGCAATCTATTGTTATTTTCCATTTGACTCAGGTGTTAAAATATCTAAATTTAAAACATCATCAATGGTAGATTTATGAAACCTCAGTTGTATCTTGTTTCTTGCTATGCATTGGCTTATTCTGATTAAGATTTGTTTGCTTCATTATGCTTGCATAGGTCAACTTTATATCGCTACATGTGGCATTGCATGGCATCATCAACTTGGGCTGAGGCACTAGTAATTGCCTGCAATTACAATGGATTGCAGTGATTATTAGACAAATCTATTGCTTCAATAATCTAAAATTTC
The DNA here is from genome assembly GCA_028023455.1 of Epiperipatus broadwayi. Taxonomy (NCBI): domain Eukaryota; kingdom Metazoa; phylum Onychophora; class Udeonychophora; order Euonychophora; family Peripatidae; genus Epiperipatus; species Epiperipatus broadwayi. Next base: position 1,909,351 of record JAQFVV010012510.1, on the reverse strand, counting down.
TTAAATAATAAATATTCCACATTACAATGAAAGAAAACTAATTTAATCTTATTTGAAGACATCTATATTTTTTAGAATGATGTGCATGGAAAACTTAAGTCACTCATCCTCTAGTGACAAATCTCTATTATTATTATTACTATGACTTCTACCACTACCACTACTACTACTACTACTATTACTACTACTACTACTACTACTACTACTACCACCAGCAGCACTACCACCACCACCAGCACTACCACCACTACCATTATTATTATTATTATTATTATTATTATTATTATTATTATTATTATTATTATTATTATTATTATTATTATTATTATTATTATTATTATTATTATTATTATTATTATTATTATTATTATTATTATTATTATTATTATTATTATTATTATTATTATTATTATTATTATTATTATTATTATTATTATTATTATTATTATTATTATTATTTAAAATGAGCCTATACTATAAACTTGGATGGTTAATAAATGTCATAAATTGAATTTAAAATCAAATAAAAAATTTTAATTGTAAATAATAATCCAGAGAGAAGAATCCCATTGTCTAATGAATAGTAGTCCATAGTCAATTTAACTATCCAACTAATAGTGATCTATAAATGAATATCTAGGTATTTTAGAAGACATTAATCCCAAGACAATATAGATTGGTTAAATAAATATTTATGCAGTAAATATAAAAAATGAAAAAATACATTGTTAATATGATGCAATCTTTACTACTAGTTTTGGATATATTATATTCCTAAAGCCACAGAAATGAATGTTTAAATTGGAAAAAGGCAATTAAGTACATCAACATTCTAGACATCTTAGAGTTCAGTAAATGCAATATATTTAGGATTTAACTATTTTTATTTTAGATTAATTAGATATGACAGAATTACAAGATCTTTTGAAAAAAACTCTGAAACTTTAACACCTCAAAATTAAGTTGTTGTTTTTTACTATATATTTAAAGATGAATTTTATATAGATCTGAAGATTAAATTATATAAAAAAAATTCAGGTAAAAACTTAATTTCATTTTAAACTATTATATAACTAATTTGTTCCATATCATTTTAGCAAATGCCGAGAGATCAGCGCAGTGACCTTGCAAGCAAGCAGTTGGTTGCAGACGGTTTTGCGGGTTCGTCTCTCAGCCGATGCTATGACATATGGAAAAAAAGAAAAAAAATAGCACAATGTAACATCCAATAATTTTATTTCAATTTATTATTACTACCTGTAATTAAAAAAAATACCTTTTTTAAAAAAAAAATATTTTTAAGTATATTATTAAAAAAATTTTAACTCTTATTTTTGGATACGAAGCATAACTTAATTTATATTAAAAATTATTATCAGTCTAAACTATTTTTGTAACTTGTTACTTCTAAATGTATCTTCTCGTTTTTTGATAAAATATGAAAGGAAGGATTAAAATGGTATCCGTTTTTTGCTACGAATAATTTCCTTTTATAAATCGTATCTTTTTTTTAAGTCAACGATTTCTAATTTCCTGAATCATAATTAATATTTCACAAACTCCAAAGTAGTATATATAGTTCAACAACCATGTGTAAAATGCATAAGCGATAGATATTAAATTTGATCTGGATAAAAATAAATGCAAAATATACTGATATGATTTTGATGCAGTTTAAATCATTTTTCCGATTGTTTCCCTTTAGTCTCACTTAAACTAATTCCTGGACTAATTTTTAATAAACAAAAATAAGATTTAAAAAATTATTTAACCGTGACATCAACGATATCTTTAAAGTAACATATAAATTTATATACTGTATTTATAAAACAACAAATATTTAGGTCCAGTATTTATTTCTAATTGAATTTCATTAACATTCATCCTCTAAAAATATTAGTTATTTCCTATTAAAAAAAACTCTTAGAAAACTTACGAACTTAAAACTAACTATAAGCTATTTGAAGCCTATATCACCTATAGCAAAGTTTCATTAATATTATTTAAAAGTTTTTTTTTCCTGTTCAACAAACTATAGATACATGCATTCATTTTTAAATAATTAGCTTTATTGTTATTTATTCTCAAAAAGAACTTTCTATGAAAAAGTAAACCGTCGCCTCAAACAATCTTATTAATGTTGTTTGAAGTTGCATCATTTATTTATTTTTAATTAACATATTGATAGCCATTTGACCAGATACACATTTACACCTGGAAAAAAATTAGTTTCAGGTATTTAGAAAAAAAAAAGTTCAATCCACATTTCAATTTCAGGTCGCACACATGTGCAGACAATGTAATTACTATATCATAAAGCTCTTTGTGATACACTGTGAAGATTTGAAAAAGATTTAAAGAATTAATAATCTTTAAAAAAATTACTTTCATTAATGTGAAAAATAATCAAGGTGATAGATTCATTTTATTAATCATACTAATATAAGTTTAACATCAGTCCTATACATATCTATCTAAATAGTGGAACAATGTAGTTGCTTGATATAAAGATAATTTTTTTTTTTTGCTAAAACAATTTTAGAATAATGTCGTCTTTGTTAAAAGTTTTAAACCTTTTTTCTCCCACGTAATGTCAAAGCAACAAAATGTGAATAGCTTTTTTGTTTTGTTTTGAACGGTGGTTTTATAATATTTTGACCCGCCCGCACTTAGTTTGTGAATATTTTACAGACAAACTTTAGTAGTTTTTTTTTGTTTCTTAATTAAACTAATTTCTTACAAATAATACGATTTTATAACAAACCAGAATATTTGCATTTTTATGCTAATTGAGTGACAATATTTTTTAATAATATTTACTAAATGTACTATAATGAAAAGTTATTAACTGATTAATATTTTTTAGGAATATGTGTACGCACAAACATACATTTCTGCTTATATAGATAATTTAACATGTATATACGTAATATATAGGACATTAAATCAAAAATTATCCGCACTCCAATTTCTGTTGCCCGACTTGAACGAGTAATATTGACTAAACCTCCTTTCGATTTGCATGAAAGAAGAGCAGCGCGCAGTGATTTGTTTTTTGTGGTCTAAAGATATGTCTGGTGCCGATATTTATCGAAGACCGTACGTAATATGGAGAAAGTGTTTTGTCGCAAAGAATAATGTATGAATGGATAGAGAAGTTTAAGGAAGGTCGCGCACAAGTGTCGGCCATTTAAGAATGAACCGGCGCCCGTTTTCAGTTGTTGGACATCCTAATAGTCCTAATCTTGCCCGATCAGACTATTCCCCTGAAGTCTGTATTGCAATCGTGGCTCACAGCTCAGCCTAATGGTTTTGAATGAGGAATTAAGAAAGCTTGGTGACAGATGGACAAAGTGTATTAAAAAGCAGGGAGATTATGTCGAAAAATGATGCATATATGTTTTCTGAAAGTCTATTAAAATAAATTCTTATGTCAGAGTGGGGATAATTTTTGATTCATTCTCAGTTTTTAAACTGGTGGTACTATAATACTAGCCAGGTTGAAATATGCGAGGTAGTGAGAATTTATGGGGTTTTATTCTCTAATTTAGAATAGCTAGATACCTATTTATAGATTATTAATTGCATGGCCTGCTGACTTGATTTTCATTAAATACTTTATAGACCATATTCTTATAAAACTTCTTTAATAAATATATTACATTCATATTACAAAAGCTAGCATATAACGTTTGAGTACATTTTATAATCATTCTAAATATAGCTACACAAATACCCATATATATATATGTCCAAAAGAACATCAAATTAATACCATTAAATACAAATTTAACTAATTATCTTACATCTTTACGTTTCAATAAACTTTAAAATTATATTTAAAAACTTACCATCTTGTTTAAACTCACTATAAATAATACATTCTCTTTTCTTTTTTTAATTAAACTAAATTTTTTTTTCTATATGTCAAAGCATCGGCCGGGAAGCGAACCTGCGACAACTGTCTGCAAGCAATTGCTTGCTTGCAAGGCGGCTACGCTGACCTCTCGGTTATCAATATTTCAAATTTTTATCAAAGCATATTTCTATTTAAATGTAGAATTAAACTTATGTAGTGGTCTATTCAATATTGGTTAAGTATATAGTGAAGTTGCCTACTATAAGCTAATTGTTTGCAGAAACTAATTTATTGTTCAAACATTTATTCTGGTCACATTGAAATGCTTGTATTTAACGGTAATCTGTTTTATGTTCTTAGCCTACAGCAAAGTTATCCAACAAACATTTAAACAGGAAGTGTATCAACATTTTCAATTATTATGATTCTCTGCAGAATGTCACTCCAAATTTAATCCAATTTCGCTGACATCTAGCACCACTTCTGCATAACACATCAACAAACTTATTTCATTCATCCATCTCTCATGTGGTCTTTTTCTGGGTCTTTTACAATTTTTTGGGATTCAATTTAAATTTTCAACTGTTCATCTATTATTATCTTTTCTAGCAATACGTTCAGCCCAATTCCATTTCAATTTTTTAATTTTTTAATACTATCAATGATTCTTTTTTTTTTGTCTCATTTGAATATCTCATTTTCAATATTTCTAGTTATGTCCTACATAATCTCACTGTGCTTTGTTGAATGGTCTAAAGTTTCTGCAATATTTTTCTATTAAGTATCTAAGTATGAAATTTATAAGTAAGAATTGGTTGAACACATCTATGAAAAACATTCCTTTTCAAACATAAAGGAATATTTCCTTTTTAATATTAAATGATTTCTACAAAAAACATTATATCCAATATTACTCGAGTCTTTTTAGCATTTATTTTTAATGCTATCCTTTTGCATTCATCTGATAATTCTTGTAATATAAAACATTATTTACAAAAACAATCATAATGGTATCATTTGCAAAATCAAGATGACTTAAATAATTTTTATTTTGTTTCAGTGCTTTCCATTATAAACCATAAAATATTTTTAGTAAAAGTGATGTAAAAAGGTTTAAAGATTTCTTAATGCTAATCTTCTTAGTATCATTATGTTATCTAATCATTGTGGTTGCATTTTGTAAATATATTACAAAATATGGCAACATCCTGGGTTTATAACTTGATGAATCAATACTTTAGTCACTATAGAAATTCTTATAAAATCAAATGCCTTTTCATAATCTACAAAACAAGGCATAATGAAAACTCATAATTATTCTCTCTGCTTGGATGTGATCTACTAAGCTAAAATTCTAAATTTAGCTTGTTCTTTTGGTTAATTAGAATATAAAGTTCATTACTTTATATTTTTTTTATAAAACTGATAAAAGATTGATAGGTCCACAATTTCTAATATTTTTTTATCATCTTTCTTAAATATCAATATTACTCTTATACTTTTTCCAATAATCTAGTACATCTTTTAGATAGTTGGTATATATCATTGCCAATGAAATATCAATAATAATTTCATCACTTTCTGGAGTTTTTCTATTCTTCACAGATTTAATTGTATATCTCACTTATTCATTTAAAATGTTGGACAATTCAGAAGATTAAATGTAGGTGATTTTTTTGTTCTTTATTAATATAAATTTTTTTATAGAACTCTTTCAAACATTTCATGATGTTGTCTTTCTTTTTAGTAATATTTTCATCTTTTCTTTTTATTGCAAAAGCAACTCTTCTTTTGGTATCAAGATGTTGTTTTACACTTTTATTCTCTTCTATAGCTTTTCCTACCTATTCACCATTATATTTTCTTATCCCATTATTAATTCTTTTTGTATGATTTTATAAAACGCAAGATATTCTTTTTTTTTTAATGGGACATTTTAAAAAATTTTCATTTTCCTTCATTTCTTCATACATTATCGTATCTCTTAAGAAATTTTATTGTTTTTTGTATAAGCTATCTTTTTACTTTCAGCCCAAGCCTGAACTACTTTCAAAGTCTGTTAATATTTTGAAACAATTAATAAATTCTAATTTTAATTCATTGAAGTGTTTCTAAAGATTAATCAACTGTAGGAAAAGTACAGTGAAGCTATGGATTATACTATTCTTTATTCCAAGTGTCACTCATAAAGCATATAATAGTTTACATTTTGTAGATAAAGAATGATTGGAATAGATATGTGGTTTTTATTGAGCTGTATGTGTATAGTATTTTTCACAGCTGCTCTTTTATATGTATAGTATGCATATAAAAATATAATATAAACAACATTTTAACTAATAATAATAATTATTAATAATATATTGAGGGACACATTTATATCTATTTTACTGAGTGTGTATATGAAGAAAAAAATTACCATATTTTTATTTTTAAAATAAATAAAATGTGTAATTTAATTTACTATTCCAATATGCTTTGGGTGATCTTTTTTTATAAATAACCTTTCTCTTATAGAAACATAATAATGGTCTTAATAATATTTATTAATCATTCATTAGGCTAGAGATTATTCACTTGATGAATAATATTTCTGTATTGTAATTTTCACTACACCACTTTTACATAAGCTATTTTCTATTCCTTTTAACATCTTGTGGAGGGTATAATCATAAACATGGCTATCTATATGTACTGAACTATGATAAAATATATGTGTAAAAGATTGTGATCTGGACCACCTGATGAATTCTGTTTCAACGTGAACTGTGCATTTTGGGAATCATACATCTTTTACACATCTTAGTCATATGTTGATAATTAAATTGCTCCACAAGGTGTTAAAAGTGGACAAAAACAGGTTCCTACTTTGCTTGCAAGTTGTGTAGTAAAAATTACACTATAGAAATGTTTATAATAATGGTATTGTTATTAAGAAGTTGGAATCTTTTTAATTTGATATTTAAGTCAATTTCAGCTTTTAATATGTTCTAAAATTTTGTAAAACATTTAGCATTATGTTCAGAAAATATTTTATTATGCAAAATACTGCACATCGAATTCAGAAAAAATAATATAAGAATAAAATGTATGTTGTTTCAGCACAAATCAAAAAAAAAATATTAATATATATAATCATGTACAGTGCCCTGAGATGGAAAAATGATTACTAACATATTATAAAATTTTACAAAGTTTACTTTCTTTTTTTTAAGTGATTACATATGCAGCTCAGAGAATAAAAAAATGGCTGCCAAATATAAAACTTGCAAATATTAATTCTTACAAAATCTGATATTTTCTATTGTTACATCTGGTGGAAGTTTTTCAAAATGTTCAATCTTTCATCTCTGTATAAAATCTTTATTTTATACTAAAATTCAACATATTGGACTTGGTATTTTTTAAAATTAATTTTACAAATAAAATATATTTTAAAAATTATATTTGAATTTTGCAAATTGAAAATACAAATGATATAACTACATCACATTATGGTCATACATCAATGTGAAAGCAAACTCACAGAAAATAAGTGAATTTATTTTTAAAGTTTTTTTAAAAAATATGAACCAACAAATATGGATTTATAATAAATTTATCAAATTCTGTTTTAAAATCTGATATCTGCTTTATAATTATTACAATATTTGAAAACATTTTAACACCATGTCGATTCCAACAGATAATGTTATGCATGCTGTGATTTTCTTTGTTTATATTATGGTCAAGTTTATTAACTTCTTTTCTTGAAAATAAAAGATAAATGAATAAATTGATAGTTGGTGTGTGCAGTCTTTTGTTTTAAATAATTATAAGTTAATTTGTGTGTAAAAATAATCAAAAATATTTTATAAACAAGCAAAAAATCATATTCTTTTTATTCCCAAAACTTTGTGTGGAAACTACACCAGAAAGAAATGAATGTTTTCTAGGCATTTTTCTGTCATAAATAAGGAAATAAAGATGTTAGATTACTATTCATCACATTCTGACCTCTTCAGATTTGTTTTAAGTGTATAAATCAATAAAAATAGTCTCATAGAAACTGTGTTATGAAAAACCTCTACATTAATATTACTTTCAATAACTGTAAACAAAATTACCATTCATTTCTGAAGTAAACAAGTGATGTTTTTTTTTTACAAATATGGAAATTATCAGTTTAATGGGGATTTTTGTTTTTTTGTTTACATATTTCCTTGGATATCATGTAATTGAAGTCATGTAGTTAGGTACAGCATAGTTTGTGGTTATATAAAATAAAAATGCAAAAATATATTTAAAATTAATTGCTATACATACTTAAATGTATTCTACATGTAAATTTGATAGCTCATTTTTAAAGAAAACTAAAATTGAATCTTTAATTAAAAGCATAAACAAACATATTTAGTCATACTATTTTCATAATATTCATTTTTTCACATGGACATTTTTCTGATTCATAGTAAAACTAAGATTGTTGATTTATCCATTCAATAATAAGAACTTCCACTTTCTTGCTTGAAAAATATTTATATTTTGATAACAATGTTAAATGGCTTTTTAATTCTGAATTTTTGACTCGGAGCTAAAATTATTTTAAGTACATTGTGGAATATAAAAGAAATTTCATCATGTTTTTACTGCTAAATGTAAAAATTAACAGTGAAGCAAATTAAATTAAGCAAATAGTCTTTAACAAGATATATGATACTCTACTTAATAGTCTTAAAATATCTTGTAAATGTGCATATTATGTCAGCCAATAATATTTGGTTTTACATTTGTGACTATTATTACATATATGCAATATAATATTTAAAAAAAATAATACAATATTTTTACTACAAGTATGCAAATAAATGAACTAAATTTTACCAAATAGGATAATAGATCATTCATTCTAACATGTTTGTAATACTAATTTTTATTCAGTGAGAAAAATGTTTGCTGTCCAATTTATTTGTTGTAGAAATGTTCATTGTAGTAGACTATATTTTAGACCACTAAACATCACATGATCACTTTCTTAGGCTTGTTCATAACTGTTATTAAAATAAGCAAAACTCCCCATACAGTAGTACGTGATGTTTAGTGGTTTAACACCAATCCTGCCTAATAGGATAGTGGTGTCTATGGTTGTTAAAAAGCCAAAGACACCAAAATGTATGAGTGCTGAATTGAGTTCAGATTTATCTGACTATATAAGCTTATGAGCTTGGATTGAAAATATTATTGTGTTTTCAATTTTATTCTCATGGTTTTGTAGTTAAGTAGAGATAAAAGGTGGCTACTGGAGAGTGCAGTGCTCTCAGATCCAAGGCTTCTCACTGATAGGAATTTTATGCATAAGCCTTCTGGCATCCATTGATTACTCTGGATTGCACTGAGTGGCACTACTGTATGGAGAGTTTTTCCTGTTTTTAGACTATATATTGTAGTCAAATAAATGTCAATAATCTAATAACAACAAACATTGGACTAAGCTCAGGGTTCTCTATTAATGTGATCTTTGCCAATAATGAAGAGAGTCATATAGATAATAATGACAATGATAATAATTATTAAACATTATAAATACTCGGTACTTACGGATAATTTGCCTGATGACATATTTGACCCACCGGTTTCCCTTCCGGTAGGCATCGACGATCTTTGTATGACAACGTTGTCATGGCAACGAAGTGACTGGCATGATTAATCCATCAGAGAGTCAATTTTTTTTTTTTAACCGCGAGATTTAAAATTCGGAGAGAGATTTGGGAAATTTTTTGATTTTTCTGTCTATTGTGATTTTGCTATCCACTTGATCACAGTGATTTTTTTCAGCTCTTCCATTGCGTTTTTGATATTTTACTTTGTGATATGGCTGAAGCTCCAAGAACCTTGTTTAGTTTACTGAGTACGGAGGAAGAAGCGATCATCTTCTTACAAGACCGCGGTCTTCTCCCCAAAAGGAAATTATGTCAAAATGGGCATGAAATGAAAAAGTATATTCACAATTCCAAGAAACAATGGCGATGTAACTTGAAGGATTGCCTGTCAGAAATTGCAATTAGAAAAGGCACGTGGTTTGTCGGCTCCAAAATGACTTTCGTGACCACTATACGTTTCATCTATAGTTGGTCCAAAGAATTAACATCGATAACATTTTGTGTGGAGGAATTGAATATTTCGGACAAAACTGTTATTGATTGGAACAACTACCTCCGGGAAGTTTGTACCTGGAGATTGTTAAGAAATGAAAGGCGGAAAATCGGAGGTCCCAACACAATCGTTGAGATTGATGAAAGCCTCTTCACAAAACGGAAGAACAATGCCGGAAGAGTCCTACCACAGCAATGGCTATTTGGTGGCGTGTGCAGAGAGACTGAGGAATGCTTTATTGTAGCCATTCGAGATAGAAGTGCGTCTACTCTCATGCAAGAAATTTTGCAAAGTGTACACGAAGGCTCGACTATCTACAGCGATTTCTGGAAGGGATACAAGAGCGAAGAGTTAGCTGAGGCTGGATACGAACACCATCGTGTTAATCACACATACAACTTCGTAGACCCCACAACTGGCATACATACACAGAATGTTGAAAGGTTGTGGGGTTTGGTCAAATGGCGTAATAAAAAACACAGAGGGACAGCACGTCAGCACCTGGACTCATATTTGAGCGAGTTTATGTGGAGGCAGTCGTACAAAGCTGATCCTTTCGCTGCAATTTTAGAACATATATCCCAATTCAGTCCTCCACAGTGAATGCTATTTGTAAGTAATTTTAATTTTTTTTATAATAATTATAATTTTAGAATTAATTATATTATTGAATATAGACAATAAGTAATCCAAATGCATGTAAAAGTAACGTCACCATTAATGCCATATTCGCATTAAATCTTTATTTTAAATGTACAAACAATTTTTGTTAATATTTCTTCAATTATCAAACTTCCACTTAATTATGTTTCATTTGTAAATAATTTTCAATAATTTTTTTAATAAAATTACCAATATACAGTCCGTTTTTAAAATTACCAAATGCTTGTAGAAAGTACGGCCTCTTACACCACATTTTATACAAGATGGCCATTAATGGTAGATTCGCATTAACTTTTTTTTTTAAAAATTTACAAAAAAATTTTTTTTTTATATTTCTTCAATTAATTACATTTAATTTGTAAATAATTTTTGTATTTTTGGGTTAATATTTCTACAAATATCAAATTATTTTTCGTAAATTCATTGGCTATACAGTACGCTTTTAAAATTAGCCAATGTGATCACCATTAATGGCACATTTTCAATAATTTTTTGTTTTTATATTTTGTATTGACCTTATTTTGTATTTCATGCACGTAAATTTTCACTAATTTGTTGGGGTTTTTTTTGTATTTTTGGGTTAATATTTCTACAAATATCTATATTTTGTATTTTATATCTTGTACTACAAGCTTCGCTTGTCAAAAAACACAAAGGGCCCCCCCCCAACAACTACAGCGCTATGCGCTGTTATAATTGGCCACATTTTTAAGATTTTTGAATAGTTTTCATGCATGTACATTTTAAATAAATTTTGTATTGACCTTATTAAATTTTCACTATTTTTTTTTTTTGTTTGTATTTTTTTTCAGGACCAAGAAACATGCTGGTGTTCAGTCGGTGTGTATCACGTGACATTCCTTTTGTTTTACGTTTAAATTTTTATATTTTTGCCATTTTACTTTGTATTTTATCACATGATAACCCGATGACGTATTACCCTGAAGGCATACCGATTTAATGTTGCGCTTTTTAACGTGACGTGTTCACGTGATATGCGGACACATCTTAGCGAGTAGATGTGTCTGCAGATCACTTGGAGACGTTATCTTAAAAATCGCAACATTAGACCGGTATGCCTTCAGGGTAATACGTCATCAGGCAAATTATCCGTAAGTACCAAATACTCTAATTATAATTAAAAAGAAATTTTAAAAGGAGAATCTTCATCTCACTCTTACAAACTACAAAAGCTCTCAATATTTACAGAATACACCATGGAGTATTTAGGTTATAATGTAATCTCTTTCTCATAATAAAATTTCTTTTATTATCCCCCCCCCCCAATATATAATCATACAGCTCTCATCGATTAATGCAACATTTTATTGCCATGATCAAATCCACAATTCAAGATTTAGATAAAAATCATATTCTTTAACTGTTGTTTGTCTATTTGTGACACTTTGCTTTTCTTTTCACAATAATTTCTTTTATATAAAATATAGTTTCTTCTCATTATTGAATTATGATATTAAGATCTCAGGATTCATTATAAATATTTCTAGTATTAAATTTAGTAGTCTTTTGTTTTACTTATAAGTTGTTAATCAAATGAATGATATCTTAGTGAAGGTGTGAGGAGACACACGTATTTCAAAGATAATGTCTATACACTACACAATAATAATAATAAAATTAATGAATTTTAATAGAAAACTATTTTGTTTAAAACTCTTAATTGTGAATAATATAACAATCTCCAAGGATAACTTTCGAAAAGAGATTTTATGGCCACTAATAATATCCATTAATAAGCTAAACAAATGTTTTTTAAACTTAAGCAGATAATATTCTATTATAAAAGCAGTCTTATTTTAAATAATTATAGTTAAATTATAGTGATACTGTCCTATACATGAGGGGTCAGAGTGACTTCAGGTCAACATGGGCATGGCAATAATATTAGCATCAGCATGAGATTTGAGTTTTCAACATCAGAGTTTCAATGATATGGATGGCTAAAAAGTTGGAGGTTGCAGTGGATTGAAACCTGTTCATTAAAGTATGAAGATTTGTTATCTTAATATAAACTGAGCATTGATTATATATATGTGTGAGAGATGATAATCTGGACCAACTGATGAGTGCTGGTTTAACATGAAATACGTATATTGGTGATTATTAATCTTTTCTACATGTGTGTGGTCTTGTGTATCAGTTGTATGAGATAGTGTGGATAGTTGAAGGGTGCTTGAAAATCTGAGTTCAAATCCTCTATACTTATAATTATAGTGATCAGTAAAATCTTAGGAAAAGAATAAATATTTTGTTTCTTAGATGCATTCTCAACATCTGCAAATCATTATAACTAAATGATTTATTATCTTTAATTTATGTGAATGTATCTTGAATAATTAGAATGGAATATAATTGCATCATAAATTATACAATGTTTAGATTTCTGTATAAATGATTTGTAAATTAGATACCATTAAAACTCTAAAGCAAGATTTAACAATAAAATGTCCTGTACATTAGGGGACAGATTGATCTTAGGTCAATATGGGTGTGACAAGAATCTTGGCCTCAGAGTGGCCTTTGAGCATTCCATCATCAGATTTTCAACTGGATGGACAGTCGAAGAGTTGGAGTGTGGAGTAGATTGAAGCTTGTCCATTAAAGTATGAGGATTGGCTATCTTAATATATATCTTAGCACTTATAGTATATATGTGTAGAGATGATAATCTGGACCAACTGATGATTTCTGGTTTAGCATGAAATACGTATATTGATAATTATTTATCTTTTCAACATATATGTGTTCAAGTGTATCAGTGTTATGTGATAGTGTGGAGAGTGGTGGACACGTGGAGTCTGTGCTCATATACCCTATATATTACATATATAGACATAGGTATATAATAAGCCTGTGTGTTTCAGTTAATAAAATATAACATTTATTTGCAATAAAACAATTTAACAACAATAACACTATAGGAAAGTACAAAATTTAAGTGTGCTGGTTAATTATAATACAATGCCTTTTACCCCATTAGAGAAATACACTTTCAAAGTTTGTAGCTTAAATTTATATATAAATAAATTAATAAATTAAATGTTCACCAACTGTTGTCTATTTCAATGGACTAATGTACACCTCATGAACACAGATATTGTTATAAGAAGTTTCACCTTTATTAACTAATAAAACTTAAATAACTATTGGCATTATTATTACAAAAACTTCTATATCTCCTGCATGATAAAGTTTTTATTAACATAAACATTATTTCAAAAATTCTCTATCTTCTTAACTTATAGAAATTTTGTTAACCTATGTATTATTTTAATAATTCTATAGCTTTCTAATTGATGAAAATTTTATTTAACCAATGAAGTGTTTCATGAAGTTCCACATTTTGCATGCAATCACACCATAATATTGTTCTAAACAATGAGTAAATCTAAATATTATTCATGACTTACCAATCCAGCTATGATTTGTTATTGAATGATGATGACGTATATTGCTAATTTAGGCTACGGAATATAATGTTGAATAAAGTAATTAATGGTTTTATTTTTCAAATGCTTGCAAAGCACAGCAGAACAGATTTATACATCAGGACCATCTAATGCTAAGAGTAGTCAAAAGTGTACCTGAAGAAAAGATGTACTTCAAAAACAAATAACCATATCAATTTTCATAACAATAAATATATATAATACACCATACATGGTTATAATACAAAAATATACTTTCAGGAAAAAAGATAAATAAAAGCAATAAATCTAGCCCAAAATATGCACCTACAGTTTGAAGGCAAATAAATATACTAGGATTTTCTCTCTAAATATATGAGAAAAGTGGGAATGGCTCATTACAAACACTAGGAACAATAAGGATTGTCTTAAATAAAGCATTTATAGCATGAAATATAAGAATACATACTACTCAAGGAAAATATCATTGAATAGAGAGAGACCAGGCTAACATCTCTATAAAATATATGGGCTATCTAAATTAATATCAAGAGAGAGACAAGGCTGACATCCCTTGGAAACATACATTGGCAAGTTAAGCTTATAGCAATACACAAGGGAGAAACTAATTCTAATCATTTACTAAACAATTTTAAATTATGTATAAAACTAATAAGGTAATTGTTTACTGTCAAATCTGACTTAATAAAATATAGCCTTAAATAATTAATAAAATAAAAATATACATCTTTTTATGGCTACATATAAGTATTCATTGAAATAGATAATTCACAACAGGGAACAAAGCAATACTATTAAAATGATATAATACTAAAATCATTATATAGCACTCAATATTATGTGAACTTCTGAATACTATCATGAACTGCAATGTATAAAATATACTAAGCAAGAATATACAAAACAAGCAAGTAATAATAAATTATAAATACATAAAACTATAATTCTAAATTATAATTAATTTACCAAAATTTTTAAAAATATTAAAGTTCTTTATCTTGGAGACTTCACAATTTTCTAGAAGACAATTTTACAAGCAGATAAAATTTCATCAATTTTGGACAGTAAAACAATCTAAAATAGATGCACAGCATTGAAAATTAATTTATAAGATTTCCTTGAACATCTACACAGATAAATACATTAATAATGGCTATTTAATTCTGCAAATTATTTAAACATATAAGTCAGGTTTTAATAATTTATACTATAGCATTAAGTTAATTTTGTATTTACACATCTTAAGAATTATATTTAAATATAGAGATCCAAGAGCATGTAATACTTTCTAAAGCTAAGCAGGTTTCCTTCCAGAAAGAGAGAGAGAGAGAGAGAGAGAGAGAGAGAGAGAGAGAGAGTGAGCAGGTTTACACATTCATATTTTAAGCATTATACTAAGTCATAAAGCATATGATAAATAAGTCTTATTAAATTAATAGCATGTAATTTTTAATTATAATGCATTTTCTCTGATTTGGTTTACTTTTAAGGATAAAGTTGAAGTATAAATGAGTGATTTTTTTCTTCTCATCAGCAAACTATTACGAACTATAAAAATGTCATTTTAATTTTAACATAATCAATTCATTCATCTTGAATTAATAATTCATTTATAAAAATAAATTTATACAAGATAAACCATTTACCACAAGATATTAAAAGGTATTTTTAAAATATTACTAGTAAAATATGCATTTTTAAAAATATTAATGAGCTTTCATAAATACTGGTAAAATATGAGCTTTCAATAATTCTATTTCTAGATTATAAGAAATGTGATATTTATCATAAAGTTCATTACAATTATGAAATATAAAATAATGAATTCTTACATGAGCAGTACAAGCCATATGTAATTCCTGTGTTGTGCTGATATCAAATAGATATAAACAAATGAGTAATTATTTCATATTTCCAATTCTTTGCTTTTCTTTCTTAGCTTTTGTATTTTCCAGTGACTTCAGTTTAAAACTTTGGCACCCAAATTTAAAATTTTAAGGGTACATGTTATGTTACTTTACAATAAATATATTTTTAAAAAATTATAAATTATAATTAATTCTATAGCTGAGAAATTTTGAAATTTCTTTCTCCTGTGTATGTCTGTTTCTGCTAGAAGTTTAGTGGTTCAGTATTTTCATAGTTCTATCCTATTGTGTGTGTATCGACCTTGATGGAAAAACATAATTTTATTGCTTCCTTTGACTTTCCCACCTTAGAGTTTAAAAGTCAATTGTGTATCTGTGGAATTAAGTTAAAAATAGAAACTCATTTACATATTTTTTAGACATTTTTCTTAACATGTGCTATCTGAAATAATTATAAAACCAAAATTATTATTATGGTAAAATAAAATACAATGAAAAAAAATACATTGTTTTGAAAACAAAAACATTATATTACCCTCTTATGACTATTTTCAATCATGCTAAATAAATAAAGAAGTTTACTTGGATTTAATTCAATATTTTAATTAAATTAAGTATTTAAAAATAATATCTAATATTATAAAACAAGGAAGTATAAATTGAAATTAATACATGTAAGCACACTCACACACATGTACACTTGAAGTTATTTCAATTGAAAATCAACTATTTTAACACTAATAAATCATTTTTCTGTATTTTAAGTTAACTAATCTAGCTTCATCTATTTAATCTTAATGATATTAACTTATAAATATACTATTTCTGATAGTAACTTTAAATTAAATGTTTTATTATAAGTACAAAAATTCAACATTAACATCTTGTATTAAAATTTTAGACTTGATTAATATTACTGCTTATTTAAACACTAGCCGATGCTATGACATATGAAAAAAACTATTTCAACCATAGACAAGTTTAAATTAATATAATAAAATATTAATATGTACTTCAATTATGTCCAAGACTTCCAAAATATTTTAAATAATTTATATTTTGAATTGGCAATATGCTTGTACAACTTTAATAAAGTTAACTTACAATAAGATTAAATTCATGCAAAAATGTTCCTTTATAATTTTTTTATATACTTAAATGCATTAAATGGCTGAAAGTCTAGTTTCAATGGCAAAGCCAAAGGTTATAATATATATTACGTATATGGAGTAATATGGAAAAATTTGATAAAAAGGATAAATAATGATGAAGAATGTATTAATAGCTATAATAAATGTTGGTATAGGATTAAAGGGTTATTAAAAACAAAAATAAAATAGGAAAGAAAACTAAATGACCTTGAATAATTGAAGGTATATTTGTAAAAGATGAAAACAGACAAAATGGAAGAATGCAAATATTGAGAAAGAACAGAGATCATAAAGAAAAATTAATAATGAACTAAAAACAAACAGATTTAGCAAAACAAAAATGATTGGAACAAGAATGAAGAGAAATAAAAATGGTTCAACAGGTAAAAACTATAGAATCTGGTATTTGATAGAATTAGAAATGACACTTGGGAAAAAAAGAAATGGTTAGCAAATGAAATAGCTAATAAGAATGGGAAAGGATTAACTGATAGCAATAATAAATTGAAAAGATGGAAAGAATATCTTCAATATCTATTTAGAAATTAAAATAATACAATTAATTATGATGTTGAAGATAAGATGTCAAAATGGATGATAACAACATGGAAATATTGACATATGAAATAATAATGTCAACTGCACAAATGAAGAATGGTAAAGTTGTCAGATTTGATATAATACTTATAGAATTTTTGAAAGAAATGGAGAATTTACTATGAAGTAAATAGTTGGACTTTGCAATTTGATATTTAATAATGGAGTTTGGCCTGAAGATTTTTTGAGGACTATAATGATTCCAATTGCTAAAAATAAAAAAGTTGTTAAATGTGAAGAGTGTAGAACAATAAGTCTGTTATCTCAGGCTTCTGAAGTTCTACTGAGGATTTTAATAAATATACGGAGATATATAATGATATATTGAAGAACAGTTTGGTTTTTAAAGAGGAAAAAGTCCAAGAGATTCTATTGATGTTGTCAGAACAATTGCAGAGTGATATATTGAAAAAGATAAAGAAATTGGTATATGTTTTGTAGATTTTTAAAAAAGCATTTGATAGAGTAATCTGGAATAAATTTATGACCATCTTAAAAAATAAAAGAATATTTTGGAAAGAGAAAAGATTGATTTAGAATATGATACTGGTCAAAGGATAAGAATTAGACTGGAGAATAGTGATACTGACAACGTGAATATAGAAAGAGAAATTAGACAAGGATACAGTATATCATCCTTTGTTTTGAATATTTATTTAAAAGACATGTTAGATAAATATTTATCCTATAAGATTTTCAGATGATATGTCTATTATAGTTGAGGATGAAAAGAGTCTTCAAAATATGTTGAATAAATCATTGGAAGAATGTATGAAATATGGAACAATGATTAATATTGAAAAGACCATGTGTTTATGGATAGGGAGAAAAACAAAAAGTCCATAAGTTGAAATCTATGATAATATAGTTCAACAGGTAATAGGATTCAGATATTTGTATAATAGGTTGAATAAGAATGAAAGAAGTGAAGGTGAAGTTAGGAGAACAATAGCATTGGCAAAGGAGACATTTATTTTAAAAAAAATATTTTGTAAATCTTTAAAGACAGAATTAAGGAAAGGATTCATTAAATGCTATGTGTGGAGTGTACTATTGTATGTTTAGGAAATGTGGATAATGAGTAATAAAATTAAAAACAAATTGGAAGCCTTTGAGATGTGTTCATGGAGAAAAATGGGAAATAAAACAGTTGCATGAATAAAATAACAAATGGAGAGGTTTTGAAAAAAGTAAAGGGAAAATGAAAATTTAGGAAATTAGAGATAGAAAGAGAAATTAGATTGGACATATATTAAAAAATTATTGTTTAATGAAAGGTGTTTTGAAGAAAATGGTGAGTGTAAACAAGAAGAAAAGGATAAAAAAGATTGATATTGCTGGATTATATAAGAGATGGGAAGAGAGATTGGAACTGAAGAGCTGAGCAATAAAGAGTATGGAATGAATGAATTCATGATGTGACTGCTCTCTGGACATATCCATGGGACAGAATACTATTGATTGATTGATTGTTATGCTTAAATAATATGTTTCAGTGATAGAAAATGTTTTCTGCAATATACTTGTAAGCTTTATTAGGATCATGAATGACACCATCATTTTCAAACATTATTAATCCACTGCAGGATGAATGTCTTTCCAAGTTCAATTCATCTTTTCTGATTTCCAACCTCTCATCTACATCACCCCATCACATTTTCTTATTTTATCCATCCATCTCACATATGGTTTTTTCCTAGATCTTTTATAGTTACTTGGAATGCAGTTTAAGATTTCAACTGTCCATCTATTATCATTTCTTCTAGAAATATGTCCATCCCAATTCTACTTGTCTCTTCATTCTTTCAGTGATGTCAATTGCACCTGTTTGTTCTCTCACCCATGTATTTCGATTTCAATCTCTTATTACTCATAATGTGCATCTCTTTATACTTTGTTGAGTGATCTGAAGTCTCTGTATTGCTCTTCTGTTAAGTGTCCCAGTCTCAGATACTGGTAAAACACATTTATTAAAAACGTTCCTTTTCAAACTCATAGGCATATTTCCTTATAATATTAAGTTATTTTTACCAAAAGCACTCCAACCAAGTTTGGTTCAATGATTAATTTTTCATTAATATATGATTAAGTTTATATTAGTTTGATTAATCGTTCTGTAAAAAACTAAACTTACTATTTACTCCATCCGGTAAACATTATGAAAATATTAGAAATTAATATCGCAGAAGCCTGTTTGAACTGATTTTACATTGATTAAAAACTAGTAAAATATATTTAAAAAATCGTAATTAAAAAAATAGTATGTGTATACAGATATATATGTTTACTATTGGAAAATGATTTACAGTCAATAAGAATTGCATTATTATCATTCTAACCAAAATTAGGAAATTGTTTAGCAAATTATCAATCTGATAATTGAATCATGTCATAAATTACTGCACATTGAGACAAGAGAATTTATAATGAGAATAAAAACTCTTTCTCTACAGGAGAAACAGCTGAGTCAACAGAGTTAGATATAAAGGTTATCTTCTTTTACTAGAGGATGCTGTTTTTAAGGTAACAATAGGCATGTAGTATTGAATTAAAAGTCATCTATACATTATGAATATTTTTGTTATTGATTTAGAAATATATATATATATAAATTACAATATATATATATATTGTTTGGAAAATTTAATTAATTTATGGATTGTAAGCAACTGTACTAATAATTTGAGAACACAATTTAGATGTTTTGGATTTATTTAAATAGATCTGCATACACAAACAGATGTGGGAAAAGTCTCATCCTGCAATAGTATTGGCATATCTTCTTATCATGTACATCCTGGATTCAAATTTTGACTAAATAAACTTAAAATGATTTTCAGGTTGTAATTAGACTCAAGATTTTTTTTAGGCAATGGGGGGGGGGGTAACTGAACACAATTTCTCAAATAGATTATTAAATTGATATCTAAGGAGATTGTTAAAATAATATCCAACCATGTTTAGCTAGTACATATCATAAGGTAGAAAGTGTTCAAACTTCACCTACAAACAGGTGGATTATTTTGTGAGTAAAGTCTTTCCCCTCATTGTTTTTCTATGAGGGACTATTAAAGAGGCATTTGTCTTGCAATAAACTACTTAAACTATTTTTTCCATAATATAAATACACCTTTACCCCAGTTAGTGATGAAAACTGGTCCCCCAAAATGCCTAATAATAGCAATTATCATTAGTTCCGATGAGGGGGAAAATAATTTATTACTTTAAATTTTAAATTCAAAATGTAAAAAAAATGATTAAAAAATAAAGTTTGAATCAAAAATAAGCATTAATTAATGAATAAACATTTTATTTAGCACATTGTTTTAAAAAAGTACTAATTTATGGGTAAATATACTATTTAAAAATGTTAGTAGCTATAATTTTAAAAGAAAAAAAATTATAATTTTTCCATTACTGCTTGCCATTTTGCTTATTATATTAGCCACCAAATATTCTTGAATCATAATTTGATCAATTAAAATAAAGCATGAAGAAACTAAAACTACTATGCACATTTTAAAATCAAATAGAAAAAATAATACCATGTATACTTGAAAATGTATTGTTCATACAATTTATATTCAATTATTAAAATTGTTTATTTTTGGAATTTCTATCCAATAAAACTAATTTTTTTTTTTTGCAACATCGTTATTTTTTTTAATCATATATTTTTTTATTTTATATAAATGTTGTGAAATTAAATGAAATGTAGGTAAAGAAATGTTATGTATAGTTGATGTTTAAATCCTTTTTTTTCTTTTGCCAAGCACTGTTTATGATAAAGCAGGCTACTGTTTTGAATAAATCATAAACAAATTATAAGATTATTGATTTAAAATTGAAAAATAAATGATGTATTGTAAACTTACATTTAGTAATCTTTGATCATGTAAAGATATTTATTAACTGCCCTGAATATGAATTTTTCTCAAAATAACTTACATTTACATTGATTACTACAATTGCCATATTTTCACTGCAGGCAAAATGATATTCATAAAAATTTTAATCCATAAAACTCATTGAATGAATATATATTAGCTAATGCACTCATTTTACAACAGAACATTAACACCCTTTCTTGTCATACATAACCAAAATATGTTGCCTTCTGTGCTGAATGAAACTGGCATTATTTTGCTTTTGCTGTCATTAAAGATGAAAATTTTCTTTAATTTGGATAGGTAACAAATGAAAGCACTGAATGTTTTGTAAAATCACTGGTTAAAATTAAATAAAGTACATTAATTATATTTATTCTACTTTATATTTTTAATGTCAATGTTGCTACTGTCTTTTTGAAGACATAGCTTTAATGAAGTCACTATCCTATGACATCATCACTATCCTATGACATCATCAATCCTACAAATTTTTTGGTTTACTATCTTGAAAAATGGTGATACTTTTTAAAAAAGTGTCAACAATTTTTTTAAAGATTATAATAGCAAAAAAATCAATTGTGAGTCAAAATAATAGGTACAAATTGATAATAATCATCATAGTGAGTTCTTGCAAAAAGATCCATCAGTAATTGGAGTAAAGTGCATAAAGAGAACTAAAGAATCTCTTTTATTAAAGCTATTATACTGAAGCCAATATTCAAATAAAAGTTTTGGATATTCATACAGAAAAGGTAATCTTTATAATTTAAACTTAGCTTTTATTAATGCATAGCATGCTTTTGATATGTAAAATATAATCATAGCATTATTTTTTTTTTATTGTCCCAAGCTTTTAATTACACTTGAAAAAGCTCAGAAGTAATAATTCTATAATTGATATTTTACATATGGAAAGCTTTCTAAGCATTAATAAAAGCTAAGTTTAAATTATAAAGATTACCTTTTCTGTATGTATGCCCAGAACATTTACTTGAATATTACAATTATCCGGAAAAAAAAAAATATCACTGGTAACTAATTTCTTAGCTATTACCATAAAATAGCTCAAACACAGTATTCTGTTTACTTCTATATATAAACTTTTTAATCTCCATACCAGTTCTCCATCTCCCTATATTTTTATTAATGCATCTATTCTTCTATTTCATTCTTTGCCTCCATAAAACTCAACAATTCTCCTAATATAATCATCCCATCTTTTGGTCAAGTATGCTGACATGAAGTGTTTATCCAAATCTTCTGCATATCATACTATCTTTCTCACCCATCTTGTTGTTTGACCTTTACTTGCAACCCAATTAAATATTATGTTGAATATTCTCTTACTATCCATAAGTTGCAATCTTCTGAACATTTTCATTTTGCTTTTTGCATCTCTCATATAAAAACATGACCATCCCATTTCTCCTTGAATTGCCTCCTTTGTCATCCACACATCTGCATCTAATGCATGATTTCCTATTTCTCTTTGTAATTTTTCTAAGTAATTTAAGATCCATTTATTAACACATAATGCATCATTACCATAAGTTAACCCTGCTACTGCCACTTCCATATAATTCTTCCTATATCATATTTATTATATGAAAATACTGTTAATTTCTTTATCAGTCCTTTTCTTTTCTTTGCTTCATTTATCATTTTTTTCTCCCATTCATCCAAGCAATTTCTCTGATTACTTAAGACAATTCCCAAATAGTTATACTTATTGACTACAATTAACTTTATATCCCCCAATAAAAATTTTATCATCTTTTTTCTCAGCATTTATTATCATTACTTTTGATTTTTCTTCACTAAATTTAATCTCCATCTATTTACCCACCCTTGAGCACATTTTCAGTATAACTTCTATATCTTCCCTACTTTCTGTGCATAAGAAGATATCATCAGCAAACAAAAGATCTGATAATATATACGCACTCTTTCTATCTGTTAATGGTATTTCTACGTCTCTTCCTAGGTTTTTTATTGCTCTGTCCATTTTTCTCAAATATAACAGAGACAAAATAAATAACATAGGGCATCATTGCTTTAGTTCCACTCAATTTTTAATACTAACTGATTCTATATTTCCCAGTTGTTATGTATAGTAATTATTTTCATGCAATTTCTTAATAATATTCACTAAAGCTTCATCGATTCTTAAATTTACTAAACTTATCCATAATATATTTCTATTTACTCTATCATATGCCTTCTCTATATCTATAAAGATCATATATAACTGTCTATCTGTATTCTTACTCATATTTATAAGTTGTGTAACTACAAATAAACTATCTCCTATATGCCTATACAATCTAAAATCACTTTGCATTTCTTCCACTATATTATTTTTGTCCATCCATTTTTCCATCCTTCCAGACACCATATATGCAAAAACTTTATACAACACTAACATTACTACTAGTTGTCTATAATTGCTTAACTTTTTATGGACCTTACTCTTTCCTTTAAATAATAGCCCTACTCTTGTATTATTTCACCTATCTGGAAATTCTGTTTTCTGTGCCATTTTATCAAAACACAATAATAGATTTCATTTTGCACTTCCCAAATTCATCACCATCTCTGCTTCTCATTCACCTAAACCTCTTGCCTTTTCACTTTTCAATTTTTTCCCTGCCTCATTCAATGTATTTTCTCTAAAACTAATATTTCCATTACTACATGCTTTTATATTTGTTATCACTCTGCCCTTCACATCTAACATTTTTTTATATCCATTACATACTTATCTAAGATTGACTCTAATTTTTCTCTAGAGCTACACTCTTTTTCCTTATTGTTTAATAATACTATTTCTCTCTTCCTTACATTTCTTCTTTTAATATATTTCCAATTTTTTTTTATCCTCCAATTATTTACTATTAAATTTCATTCTCTCTCTATAATTATCTATTTTAGCCAACTTCTTTTTTAAAAAAAAAGTTTTTCCATTTAATATTAACATCTTTTTCACATTCTTTGTTTTTAATAGCACATTTATATTCTCTGCATGCTTTTTCTCTCTCTTTTACACTTTTACTAATTCTCATTTTTCTATTACTCTTATTCTTCTGAATATTTTCATCTAAAACCCTATTTGCCACTTTTTTTTTTACTTCACTACAACAGTTTTTATATTTATTCCAACAAACTCTTCTATGATTTCTTCTATTTTTATTTTATATTCTTCTAATTTATTCTTATCATTTGTTCTCCATCCACATCTTTTACTATCCTTTCTATTTTTATTACTATTTTCCATTACATTATTAACTATTTTTTATAAAGTAATTATGATCACTATTACATACCCTCTCTTCATTATCAAATACTTTAATTTTCCATACTTTATTCATTCACTTTTTCTCTACTAATATATAATCTATTGTGTAAAATATATTATTTCTAGACCATGTGTATTGCCCCTCATAAATATTTGATAAATTTCCAAGCTCAAATTAACTCTCTGACAGAAAAATTTCAAAAGCTGTCCATTCTTGTTATCCACATCATCAATTTATTCAATATGCTTATTCATATTTCCTATAACCATGATTTTTTCCTTTTTTTTTCGAAACTCTGTATATCCTAAATCAGGTATAGCAAACTTTATTTACAGTAGCGCCACCCAGTGCAAGCCTTATTAATTAATCAATGGATGCAAAAAAATTTCTGTATAAAATCCAGCATGTGGCTTTCATTGGTGAGAAACCTTGGATCTAGGTGCAATGCTCTTAGATTCAAGGCTTCTCACAGATGAAAACCACAAGTAAAAATTTGTCTGGAGATATAAGATGAGTAAGCACTAGATAAGGATTTTATGCAGAAACCTTCTTGCATCCATTAATTATTAATGTTTGCACTGATGGTACTACTATATGGATGTTTTGCTACTGTAATTAATATTTAAGTGATTTAGCCAATTCAACCTGAGACTTTTACTCTTCAGTAAAAAATAGCTAGATGGTCTTTTAGTAACTAATAATTGGGTACAAAACTGAGTTAACTATGGGTCAGTTGTCTGAAAGAAAAACCATATCTTGAATAAAAATCCTCATTGTCAAAAAAAAAGTTTTGCCTAGATATGAAACTTATAAGAAGTATACAAGAAGCCATTAAACACTATCAAGTGTCTTTTCAATTTCAATCTGATTGATTAACTGAATTTTCTGGGTGTTGTTTCATGGCAGAACATCATTTGAATTCTCCATAAATAAATATCAAAAACAAAATTTAAATTTTATTATATAATTAGTTAACTTTTGTCTTGCATTGGTGGTCGAGAGGTCAGCGCGACTGTCTTGCACTTGCAGGCAGTTGCCCGAGTTGCGGGTTCGCGTCCCGGCCGATGCTATGACACTTAAAATATATGTATTAGTTAACTTTTCAATAAATAAAACTAATTGGTTAAATCTAATAGAACATTTAAAAAAAAAAACACTAATATTTATCTAATGAAGTGCTTTAAAATAAAATAGACAAATTGATTAATTAATCTATTGAAATAATTCGGGATTTAATGACAATGAATTACTGTTAAATCACAATTTTTCAATTACTCAAATCACCTTGGGCAGAAAGCATAAATAATAGAGAAAGAACAAAGCTAAAAATAAACAATATTAATGAATAAATATTGTAGATAAAAATCTTCCCTTTTTTTTTTTTATAAACTGAACCATAAAAGGACAATCTACATTAATAATCTTGGGTGTGGCTTAATTAATATATATATATTGATATTTGATATTTAATTAAGTGAATTTTTATTTTTAAATATTGTCAGAATAATCTCGCTTAGAAGTGTTAAAAACGAAGAATTTATGAGGGTTAACAGTTTAATGTAAAAAAAAAAAGTTACAAGAAATATAAACAATACAATATATATTTAAACATATACACATGATTGTTAAAACTAAAAAACATAAATCATAAAATTATGATTTAAATTACATTAGTGGCGGACGTTTGAAAGAGAATTAAGAAAAATATTAATTAAATGCTACGCATGAAGTGTACTATTGTATGGTTGTAAAACGTGAATAATGAATAATAAAATTAAGAACAAATTGGAAACCTTTGAGATGGGAGGTGAATGGAAAAAATCATATGGATAAATAAAATAACAAATGAAGAAGGTTTTTAAAAAGTAAATGAAAAAAGATTGAGGAAATTAAAAATAGAAACTGGATTGGGCATATATTAAGAAGAATGTATAGTTTAATGAAAGATGTTTTGGAGCAAATGATGAGTGAAAGAAGAAAGAACGAAAAGATTGATATTGATGGCTGATATAAGAGATGGGAAGAGTTATGTGAAATTGAAGAGCTGGGCAATAAAGAGAAAGGAGTGGGAAAATGGATGAATTGGTGTTGTGATTGCTCTCTGGACCTATCCATGAGACAGAATACTATTGATGAGTCATGAGTGAGCGAATTACATAGGCATTGGATGTGATGAATATTGTTTTAACCACAACTAAAAATACGTAATCATTTATGGATCAATTTTGGATGGCTTGTTAACCATCTATCAATATATATATATAACAGATTATATGCAACCATAGTAGGCTTATTGTTCACCACGAGACCGTTATATAGAAATATAAAATCTCCTTATGGATACTATAATTTATAGATTTTTATTCCTACACTAGCAAATATATCACAAATTATCAAAATTTTACAAAAAGATATATTTCCATATGTCATGGCATCGGCCGGGACGCGAACCCACAACCGTCTGCAACCAACTACTTGCTTGCGAGGCGGCTGCGATGACCTCTCGGCTAACAACGTTTGACAAAAGATATCATTTGTAACTATATATAAAAAGAAATAAAAATAATGAAATTTTCTTAATTAAATTATGACTATTTTTTTAAACTAAAGTTAAATATGTTTAATGCATTTACAATCAATAATACCCTTTTATAATACAGTATATTTACACTCTGAATAGAGTTTAAAAATATTTATTTGATACAATAGAAAACTAAATGAACCACTTAAGCGTGGATGTAAATTCATCTTTAATTATTCATAAATTACATGGAATATTAATCATTTTAATATTAATAGTGATTATTAAAAAGCAGAGAAAGTTTTTGCAAATTTGCTACTTTCGACAAAGCAAATCAAATTAGGGATTTTTTTTATTTCAGCATCGTTTAATTTGTTTTCAATATTAGACGATCTTATTGCGTTTCTTAATTCTGGTTTTCTTCACGTGCTAACGCATAATTTCTCGAATGTTTATTAGACATTAAAGTGTAATAATTAATACGCAAAATTATTCATTAACTTAGATATATTTTAAACAGTCTCAATTGGTCGAATAATTCAGTATTTTTCCTTTCTTTTTACATTATTCAGTTTGATTTTAAATGACCTCCTTAAATATTTACTAATTAATTAAATTTCAACTTGAAAAAAAAAAAAGTTTTAAATTTGTAAAGTAAATCATTTTAATTTTAAATTTTGCATGCATTCCTGTTAAAAAGAATTAAAAGAATTTTTTACTTCCTCTCCTTTATACAAAGACCAATTGAGATTTTTTTTTTTAAAAAAATGGATTAGATTTGTTAAACTTCGTTTGATAAATCTTTTAAAACCACATACTGTTGCTGTAAATATATTTAGCTTTGCTTTCTAAATAATTTTAAAAAATGTAATAAGAAATAATTGAAAGAAGGAAGAGGTTAAATTGAAACTGCTATAATAGTCTATCATATAATTACAGAACATTACGATTTAAATTATTCCTTCTATATATATATCGTTGATGATGATCCTCATGGATATATATTTACTTCCGCATGCTGAAGTCCATTTCTGATAGTCAGAGAATAATAAAAAATTGAATGATTTATTGCTCAGGAATTCATAAAAAGTTCAAGCACTACTGGGCTTTAATCCGTGGACCTAGAGGTCCAGGGTCTGCCGGTCTATCGCTACCAAACAATGCAAAATAGCTTTTAAATATTGGTTTTCAAATAGAGATGTGAATAAAATGTTTCCTTGACAATCAATCCTATTTGGTTTAATACATCTATAAAATAGGATTTACTTATTTATTACATTTGGTAATCATATCATCCCAGTTTGCCATTTGATAACGATTTTTTTATTTAGGTACTTAAAACTACATATCACATTCAAGTGAAGGAAAACTGCACGAATTCTAATAAAGATTTGTCTAATATGAAATGGGACATTGTTAGATGTTAGAAAAAAAAGAGACGATTTAGAACGTGGTTATCTGCTTTGTGTTACAAAAGCACAAATATTTGAAGACAAGTGGAGTGAGATTTAATAAAATAAAAAAAAATGAATGGCCAGAATGTCAATTAGATGTGAAAAGACAACTGATTTAAAAAGTGGAATTGTACTTACTACAAAAATACAAATGAACACAAATGGAGTGAGATTGGCAAGATTAGTTAGTTATTCAACTTAATGGAAGATATTAAGTGCAAATAATGCAGGTTTATATGTCAACAAATTTTCATTGTGATGAAGAAATAAAGGATTTTTATATAGATTTGATCAAAACCCAAACATTTTTTAAAAGTTGTCATGGAAGACTTTAATTAGCCAGAAATGATAAATGACTAAAATTTTGAAAGTGTTGTCTGTAAATTTAGATATGGTGATAGAAATGAAAGAGAACATAGATTTGTGGAAATTGTAAAGAAAAAAAATGTGTATTATGAATTCTTACTTTGAGAAAAATGTTCAATGAAAGTGGACATGGAAACATAAAGGTAGAGCCAAATTGGATTATATTTTGACTAAGAGAAAATATCTATTTCAGGATTACAATGTTTTTAATAGAATCAACACAAAAAATGGTGATCAATTAGTGAGAGATAAGATATGTGTTAATGCAAAACTAGAAAGACAAAAATTTTCAAGAAAAACAGTATTAGCAATTGATATTCCTAACCTTCAAAAAACATTCGGTAATAAATTTAAATTAGAACTTATTGTTTTAAAATATTAACTGATATTGTAGATGGTTCAGATATGAACAAGATTAATAACTATCCTTTTCTTATAAAATCTCTGCCTTGTGTTGCGATTTGAGAGCCCTCTAGACAGCTATCATTACATCTGATTGGCTGTCATACAAGCATTCTAAAAAAAGCACATTCCAGAGGTTTCAGCCTTTCAGTTTAATAAACTAAATGATATTCTATTGCGAAATGAAAGAAATATAGTGAAACAGAATATATGCCATGCCTTATTCATTTCATCTGGATTTCATCCTGAAATTGACTCTGGGTCACATGCAAATCTCTGTACCCAAGTTCAAACCTTAAAAGTTCCCCAAGCGACATCTATAAAAGTGTCTGTGTAATCATATATATTAATGTTAAATATCTAGTTATTACATATACATTAAATTTGGTTTATAATTAACGCATTTAATAACTCAGAATATTAAAATTGCATATATATAGGTAAATCATACTACCATGACATATATATATAGGATGTATTTTGTTATTTTGGTTATTTGTTATAGTTTGTAAAATTGATTTCTAAAATGGTTTGTAAAAGAGATCATGCGATTCAAATTGGGTTGGGGATAGCATGTTAATTGATGTTTAAAAAAGGTATTAAAACAATAGTTATTTAATCAAACATATTCTATCTAAAAAAATAAACACTTAACCAACTTAGTAAATTATTTTATTAAAATCGTATGTTTTACAAAAATGCTTATCAATTTCCCAAGTAAAAGGATGGATTGCTAACAAAATTATTTAAAACATATAAATAGATTGAATAATAAGATAAAGGAGGAATTAGCATAATACATTTTCCTAAAAATGAAGTGTAAATTTTTGTTACCATCCTGCTGAAAATTAGACAAAAGACAGGGGTTATTTTATTTTAAAAATTATCCAGCATAGATGCTAATGTTTATTTTGCTGTAAGGCAAAATGATCTTAAAAGAGTATAAGTTAATTGAAGGCAGGTATAGAGCCCATCATATTCCATGTAAGATAGAGAGCTTCTAAATTTTGTAAATCCTATCTAACAAAATCCAAACAAGTTTGATCTGTAACATGTCTGAGTAGGAGAGATGGGAGTTGCCATTCTCCAAGCCCAGGAAATGGTGATCTCCATCCTGCATGTGGAAAACATCAAACCTCTATAATGATGGAAGAAGTCCCATAAAGAACCTGCTATGCTGATGTCACCTGCATAGAAAAATGTGCTACTTATCCTATAGAGAATGATTGCTATTCTACCCATA
This sequence comes from Epiperipatus broadwayi, assembly GCA_028023455.1. Lineage (NCBI taxonomy): Eukaryota > Metazoa > Onychophora > Udeonychophora > Euonychophora > Peripatidae > Epiperipatus > Epiperipatus broadwayi. The sequence continues at coordinate 1,878,460 of JAQFVV010012510.1, read as the reverse complement.
GTCAAGAATTGATGGAACCAACGGATGTGCTCTCACACATTAATCAAAGATAAAATTCCTGCTATCACTACAAAAAGTACTAAAATAAACCTTAAGGGATCTAAGTCTAAAGCTATAGCTATTTTATAATCCTTATTGAATGTTCAAATTAAATTTTCATCTCTGTAAAACCTTTAATTTTGTTTAAACTCTGGAAATGTAAACTTGTGGTTGTTCTATTAATTGTAATTAATCTTTACTTTCATGCTAGTGTTGATATCTATTACTGTCTTTATAAATTTCTAATTATTAACTTTTTTTACTGATTTATGTTACAATGTGCCAAATGCCATTCAAAATAAAATATCTTCAGTTTAGAGAAAAGATATTACTAATTCTATATTTGATATAATATTGATAGAATAATGTTTAGTTACTCAAATTCTACTCACTATTTCGAAATTATATTGTTTACTTATAATATTTACCCAGCAATCATTATAATAATTTGGATTATTATATGATTTGAAGTTCAATTCATCCCATAATAAGTAATTGTTCTGGTTATAGGCTCCCCCTATGTTATAAGATATCATCCATGAAGATTATCTTAACAATTGAATGTAATTCCAATCGTAGAGATATAGTATAACATGCATTTTATAATTAGAAATTAACCTTAATATCCCTTGAAATGCATGTAGCCATTACTAAATAATAATTAATGATGTTTGTCAAACTATTATTAAATCAGTCCATTTTTGTTATTGCATTAGATTTCCAAAGCTTGTTCTGGAGATTAGATTGTGTTGGCAGCACAGATCTTGATTGTTTTAAATTCAAATGTAATTAGTTATCGCTAATGTGAACTTGATGATATATATATATCATCATCATCATCATTATCAACCATTATCAATCCACTGCAGGATGAAGGTCTCTCCAAGTTTAATCCATCTTCTCCGATCTTTAGCTTCTCTTCTCCACATCACCCCTACACATTTTCTTATTTCATCCATCCATCTTACATGTGGTCTCCTTCTGGGTCTTTTACAATCTCTTGGAATCCAGTTTAAAATTTCAATTGTCCATCTATTATCATCTCTTCTAGCAATATGTCCAGCCCAACTCCACTTCAATCTTTTAATTTTTTCAATGAGGTCAGTAACACCTGTTTGTTCTCTTACCCATACATTGCGTTTTCGATCTCTTCTTGTTACTCCCAACATACATCTCTCCATACTTCTTTGAGTGGTCTGAAGTCTCTGTATTGATCTTCTATTAAGTGTCCAAGTCTCAGATCCATAAGTAAGAACTGGTAAAACACATTTGTTAAAAACCATTCTTTTCAAACACATAGGCATATTTCCTTTTAGTATCAAGTTATTTCTACCAAAAGCACTCCAACCAAGTTTAATTCTATGATTAATTTCCTCCATTATGTTTCCATCTGTATTAATAATCTGACCAAGGTATTTGTAACTCTTAACTTCTTCTAATTCATCATAATCAATCTTTATTTTCATATTTTGAGCAAATCGATTAAACATTACTTTAGTCTTTTTAACATTTATCTTTAGTCCTACTTTCCTACTTTCATCTGATAACTCCTGCAACATTTCCTGCAGTTCGGAAGCATTATTTGCAAAAACAACTACATCATCTGCAAAATCTAAATGACTTAAATAATCTCCATTTACTTTCACTCCTTTAGTTTCCCATTTTAATCCACAAAATACTTCTTGCAGCACTGCTGTAAAAAGTTTTGGAGATATGGAGTCACCTTGTCTTACACCTTTCTCAATGTTGACTTTCCCAGTATCATTATGTAATCTAATTGTTGCTGTTGCATTTTTATAAATATTCTTTAAAATATGACAATATCCTGGATCTATACCTTGATGATCCAATGCTTTAATCACTGAAGAAATGTTTATAGAATCAAATGCCTTTTCATAATCTACAAATCCAAAACATAATGACAACTCATATTCATTTGTCCTTTCTATAACTTCTCTCAATACTTGAATATGATCTACTGTACTAAAACCACTTTTAAATCCAGCTTGTTCTCTTGGTTGGTGAAAATCCAAGGTTCTCTGTAGACGAGTTGTAATTATCTTGGTAAAAATTTTATATAAAGCTGATAAAAGGCTGATAGGTCTGTAATTTCTAATATCTTCTTTATCAATATTATTACTGCATTCTTCCAATCATCCGGTACATCTTTATCATTTAGACATTTGGTATATAACTTTGCTAATATTTTTTCTGTTTCTTCACCTGCTTCTTTTAATATATCAATTATAATTCCATCATTACCTGGAGCCTTTCCTTTTTTCATACATTTAATTGCATTTCTCACTTCTTCATTTAAAATTCTGGGCAATTCGGAAGATGTAATAGATATAGGAGGTACTTGTTCTTTATTACTATATAATTCTTGATAAAAATCTTCTACCAATTTCATAATGTCATCCCTCTTTTTAGTAATAATTCCATCTTTTTTCCTTATTGCAGATATAAATTTCATACCAATACCAAAATGTTGTTTTACATTCTTAAGACTTTTATTTTCTTCTACAGCTTTTCTTGCTAGTTCACAGTTATACTTTCTTATATCATTTTCAACTCTTTTCCGCACCATTTTACAAAATTCGAGATATTCAATTCTTTTTAATGCATCATTCTTGCATATCTTCATATTCCTTCTTTTCTTCATAAGTTCTCTAGTCTCAGTAGAAATTTTATTAGTCAATTGCTGCTTTTTTCTACCAGCTATCTTTGTTGCAGTTTTTAAAAGTGTATCAGTTATTTTCATATTAATTTCATTCAAATCTGAATCATGTTCAAAATCTACTAATACTTGAAACCAATTTGTAAGTTCTAATTTAAATTCATTAGAATGTTTCTGAAGATTAGGAATATCAACTGTAAATATAGTTTTTCTTAATAATTTTTGTCTCTCTAGTTTTACATTAACATGTATCTTACCCCTTACTAATCGATGATCACTTCCTGTGTTAAATTTATTAAGAACATTACAATCTTGAAATATGTATTTCCTGTTAGTCAAAATATAATCCAATTCTGCTGTACCTTCATTTGGATGCTTCCATGTCCATTTCCTTCTAACATTTTTCTCAAAAAAAAAAAAGAATTCATAATATAAAGTTTTTCCTTCTCTGCAAACTCCACAAGTCTATGTCCTCTCTCATTTCTATTACCATAACCAAAATTACCTACAACACTTTCATCTTTCATTTGTTTACCAATTCTAGCATTAAAATCTCCCATAACAATTTTAAAATGTTGTTTACTCTGATCAAAAGCCTTTTGTACATCCATATAAAAATCTTCTACTACTTCATCACTGTGAGAACTTGTTGGGGCATAAACCTGAATTATCTGCATTTGATATCTGCTATTAAGTTGTATAACTAATCTTGCCACTCTGTCTGATACACCACCAATCTCCACAATATTGTTCTTCCACTTTTTATTTATAATGAATTCTACTCCACTTGTATTTCCAATATTTGTGCCTTTATAATAGAGCATATGTCCACTTTTTAAATCAATTGTCTCTTCACCTTTTCTTCTAACTTCACAAAGTCCAATAATATCCCATTTAATATAAGAGAGTTCTTCTTCTAATTCTTGCAATCTTCCTTCACTTGAAAGTGATCTGCAGTTGTAAGTACCTAAATAAAAAGTTGTCATCAAATGGCAGCCTGGGTCCGCCTCCAGGATATTCTTAGCACCCTCCGCCTTCGGCCACCAACCGCTGCCTTGGTTGGTGACTTTACAGCCTCCTGGGATTAAGGGCCATGCTTTATTTTTGTCTGTCATAATTGTATAATTGGGAAAAATCTTTATCATTTACACAAACATTCATTCTGCCTTATCAGGCACTGAGAAGAAAGACCATGGTGTTTCTTGATCTTAAACTCAGAGGTAAAAAGCCAATAAACTCACCACGCTGGCTAATGCGTGTTGGTGAGCAGCCCATCCATGTTCGTATACTATATGAATAAACATATAGTAATAACAGCTGTAACCACAAGAATGTATGGAGTGGACATTAGGAATTTGCCCTGCTCGGTTCCTTTAAGGCCTCCAAGAGGAATCAAAGGGTCTCCTTTCAGTTAATAGCAAACTCCTTTCTGCAGCCATATATATATATATATATATATATATATATATATATATATATATATATATGAATATATATATATATATATATATATGAATAAATGGTACTGGCCAAATTATGTTGGCTGCCTGTATAATGGTGGACAGGAGTCACTTCTAGGAGCCAAATTGTTCAGGTATGGGCAACAAATAAGTAACCACAGTAAGGACCCAGAACATTTGAGTAGTCTATCCTATTTTTAAACCTCCATTTATGCTTCATATTAATTATTTCATTAGCAAGCTTCTCAGTTCAAATGAACCATATATCTTATATGTGGATGTAAGTTCTCGTCAGCCCTGACAAACCCCTAATAAACTTACTTTAATTTGCTGATGGCAAATCATGTGTAATGCTAACCCAGCCAATCCCATCCTTTGAATTATAATTACTCATGAAATTTATCAGAGAATGTAAAGAGCTCCAGTGGTACAAATCATGATTTACATATCTTTTAGAATTGATAGTTATGTCCAAATATTGCTTTCTTATCTTAGAGGGTCAGCATATTAATGCTGTAATATATATGCCTCTGGTTATTACACATAAACCTTAGTCTTTTGGCAAATCACAGTAGGATAGTTAACAATCATTTGGCACATTACATTGTCATAGATATCACTCATAAAGCATAAAGGTTATTAGATTTACATGAATTAAATATTTGACACTGCATGCAAAAATTGATTAAACTTGTCTAATTGTATAATGTATGATGGTGTTAAACTAGTAATACTTTTATCATCCACTTAATGTAATCTGTAATATCTGATGTTAATCATTATTAATTATAATACACTTGTTTAAATTCATCGCATCTCTATTATCTTTCTTGCCATATTTCAATCCAATTAAACCTATTACTTAAATGAATTTATTCTGTGATCTTTATGATATTTATTTTACCCATTTATTTATTAAAATTATGTTTCTGTTTCTCAAATTTATTCATGGCCATATAATACTAAATTATCCATGCACTTTACGACTGTTACACATTGCTTTATTTATCACTCTCTTTTACAGTTTCGATTGCCCCAGCAATCTTCTTCAGAACTTTATATCTACTAACCTCCACTGCTAAAAAAAACATCTCATGCTTCTCCCTGTTTATTGGGACCCAGTTAAATAGAAGTTCAATATAACATAGGAATAATTGTTTATAGGATATTTAATCATGAAGCACAAGCACAAAAGTTGGAGCTTGGTTCGACATGGGACACCATGTCCCTTCTCAATCAGGTTTAGTATATTTGGCTTGGGCTCTGGGTTTAAATGAGTGAATACATGATTCTGACCATTACAATAGCTAGTAGAAAAAAACAGCAATGTCCAGTAATTTTTTTTATTGAACCAAAAGAATGTATGAAGAAAGAAAAAATATGAACATTTAAAAAAATGTCTCATTAAGGATTGAAAATTTAGAGTTTTTTAAAATATGAAAGAGAGTTAATAAAAATATATAACTTGTGAATTGATCAGGAAAAAGAAGACTCAAATATAAAACAACATCATGGAATTGATAGAAAAGTTATTCCTGCAATAAGAGGCAAAGATGAAACTATGGTGGAAAAGTTTAATAAAAAAATATATAGTAATATAAAGCAAGAAAACATTTGCCCAATAATTATTACATTTTCTGAATTACCCAACATTTTAAATAAATAAGATATCCACTTAAGAGTATGAAAAGGGATAAAACTCCAAAAAATGATGAAAATGTAATAGATATCTTAAAAGAAACAAGAAATCAAAAAAATATTGACAAACTTATATACTAAACATTTAAATAATAAATATGTATCAGTTGATTGAAAAAATGGAATACTAATATTGATATTTAAGAAAAGTGATAAAGAAGATATTGAAAATTACAAACCTATCGATCTTTTATAGGTTTTTTTTACAAAATCATTACCAAAGTGATTATAACAAAACACATCTACAGCAAACTTTAGATTTTAATCAATCAAAACAATATGCTTGATTTATAGGTGATTTTACCACAGTGGATCATATCCAAATATAGAAAGAAGCAATGAATATGAGTTGTCATTTTAATTGTATAAGCATTTTATGGTGATAAAAGCATTGAATCATCAAAATATAAACTTGGAATGATGTCATATTTGGAAGAATGTGTGATAATTAGATTATTTGGAGATATTAAGAAAATTAACATTGAGAAGAATATACTAGAGGGTAATTTCATATTTCCAAAACTTTTTTACAGCAGTTTTACAAGAAATATTTTGTGAATTAAAATGAGAATCTAAGGTAGTAGATGTAAATAGAAATTATTTAAGTCAGGGGCAAATAGTAGCCCGCTAAAAGTTTTTATGTGGTTTGCCAAGACAATCAGAAAAATTCGCCTTGAACTGAGATTTCCTTCCCATGCATGACCAAAGATTCATCTTGTATTTTCCACTAGGATGGCCACATCAATACACATGCACAGTGTAGATACAATGTGCAGTGCTTTTCCAATTGATCTGGTTAATTTCAATTTTGTCTTTGCATTAGCAAATATATACATTTCCAACTTTAATGAAACCATGAACCCTTTCAAAAAATATAAAATCAGTGATGAATGTCATGTGTTTAATGAAGAATGGACAACAAATATTTCTTTGGTAATACAGGGAATAAAGCAATGTGTTTATTGTGTCATAAAAAAGTGTGGCCCTCCGCTAACCTTCGCTTCCACAAAGTGGCCCCCAATGCAGCCCTCCCCCAACCTATGTGGCCCCCAAGTCAAGACAATTGCCCACCCCTGATTTAAGTCATTTAGATTTTGTAGATGATATGTTTTATTTTTTTAAAAAAATGGTTCAGAGTTTTAGGAAATGCTGCAAGAATTACCAGATAAAGGTAAAGAAAGTAGAACTAAAGATAAATGTTTTCAAGACTAAAGTAATAGGTTTTTCTGAGAAGGAAGAAGTTAACAACTACAAATACTTTGTCAGATTATTAATAGAGATGGAAAATTAACAGATGTAAACCTAATCATAGAATTAAACTTGAATGGAGTGCATTTGGTAAAATAACTATATATTAAAAGGAAATATGCATACATGTTTGAAAAAAAAACCTTTTAATAGATGTGTTTACCAGTTTTTACTTATGAATCTAAAATTAGGATATTTAAAAGAAAAGCAATTCAGAGTCTTCAGGAGAGATGAATGTTAGGAATAATGAGAAGAGATGGAAAACGAAATAGCTTGAATGAGATAATAAATAGCAATTGACATCATTGAAAAACTTAAGAAACTGAAATGGAGAACTGGGTTAGACATATTGCTAAAAGATATAATAGATTAAAAGGTGAAGTCTTAAACTGGATTCCAGGAGATTGTAAGAAATCTAGCAATGGGCCTACATATGAAGTGAGTGGAAATTTATTAATATGTTTGACCACTATTAGCGAAAAATAATTCCGAATATAATCATCAGATCTATTTAATTAATGGGCAAGAGATATTTTATTTCAATTGGAATAAATTTAAGAACCATTAATGTTTTCACAATAGTGAGAATGTCAAATTCAAGAGAAAATCGCAATCAAATTAAAATACAGTGTAATTACTTATTTTATCATGAGTTCATTTGTTTGATTTGTCATGTTATTTTCAAATGCAAAAAATCAAGTTAATCAAGACACTTCTTTTTACAAAGTACAAAATTGAGATTTTTTAACCAGAAGTAAGCTAGAAATGATTAGTTTTTGACTAGCTAATAGATTATTAAACTGCTCGTGGAAAATTCAAACTTAGAATTGAAGTAGCGACAACTTGTTACTTTTTTAAAAAAGTAATTTTTAAAACAAATGTCTTTCATTCAATTAAATATTGTACTAGAAAAAAAAAGGATTTTACTAGCTTCAAATATTGCTTTAATATTCACACTGATATAAAATGAAGATATAGTCTACGTTATTGTTTAAGCTGTTATTAAAGAAAAAAAATAGCGTAATTGCTGTTTTCAAGCTGGTTTAATATTTCTCTTTCAAATAATGAGCCCGTAGCCAAGTTAGTTACTATTCCAATTATGAGTAAATAAATGGATATATAACGCTTCTTAGCTAAAGGTTAAAACATTAAAAAGAAAAAGAAATTCTAAACTATTATCATTTATCAGGTGAGTAATTTCTCATTTATTGTTGTTTATTTTGGTAGATTGCTGAAAAAGTGTTCCCACTGTTTTATCTGGTAATGTATTGTAAATGTATATTAAGTTCTTCACCTGAAGGCAGATTAAAGTACCTATACAAATATTGAAACATAAAAGCTTTTTCGTGGCATAAATCGTTCTGGAATTTTTTTAATCTAAATCTACATTATAAACTTTAATGAGTTCTTTACATTGAGATTTATATTCATAAAATTCAATCACTTAGTTGAAGACATTGGGGAAAATATATAAATGAAGACCTAATATCCATTTTGATTTAGTCTTTTTCCGAGTCACTGCTGTAACTGGTGTATTTGTTTAACGTATATTATATAAATTCATTCTACAAATATTTTAACAAATTTTTAATAAATGGTTGTTACTCTTTTTTTTTTTTTATTAGTTTAGAAAGTGTCATATTTCTTTTTCTCTTAAAATAGATTTATAAATTTTTTTTATCATTAAAACTCAAATATATCTCACTTTATATAAATATGATAATTTTTTCTTCATCGTTCAAATTTCTTCATTCAGGCGCAAGAGTTAAATTTTTAAAAAATTTCAAAAAATTATCCTCACATTACAAATACCTTAGGAAAATATTTAATGATGTCTAATTCAACTTCAATTATTACAAGTCATCTCATAAGTCTCTCCTGATTTTTAATATTGCTCATAAAGTTATTTTACATGTGCTTTATTTGGTTCTTTAACTAAAATAGATTTTCAGCATGTAATTAAAAATATATATTTATTGACATAATAAAATTGTACAGATGAATAATAAAAATACTTTGTTAATGTTGGCTCATCCATTGCTAACCTTGGTATGGTAGATGTAAGCCAGAGCCATTCTCTGCACTAGCAGGTTGATATATGAGTAAATACGTACTATTTTGTTGGCATTGCCCACCCCTTTTGAGGTTGACCCAATAATGCTAACATCAGCTGGAATACATGTAGTGTGAAATCAATGCCTCTCTAGTTAGTAGAATCCGACATGTTGCAACATAGACTACTTTTTCCATGATACACTACAATGTGGATATATCAGGTTCAAAATTCATGTAGAGTCTGTGTGTGCATGTATTTGTTAAAAAGCTATTATAATCAAAGAATGTTTGCATAGAATATGGCACTTGTAATATAAATTGCTATACTCATATAGATGCACCTTCTTATCCATGGCCACAAGATTTCAAACTTTTTTGAAGATATCTGAAACAGTAAAATAGTGAACACTATATGTGTTCAACATATAAAAAGATCTAAGATACAATTTAATTTTAAAAAGTATATACAGTAAAAAAAATACACACACATAAGTAGAATAATGTAATATAAAAAATACAGTAATAAATTTCATCACATGATCATCATTTCTGGATCATCATTTTCTATGCTTACCCAAGCTATTAAATGAAGCAAATTCTCCATACAGTAGTGTCACCCTTAGTAATCAATGTATGTAAGAAAGTTTATGCATAAAATCCCTATATAGTGCTTATTCATCGAATATCCCCAGACTAGTTTAATTAGCTTGTGGCTTTTATTAGTGAGAAGCCTTGGATCCAAGAGCAGTGCAATTAGATCTTAGGATCTAATGCAAACCTCCAACAGCCATTTTTTACCTACTTAGTTATCTATAAAACTATGAGTCCAAAATGAAAACACAATAATGTTCTCAATCCAAGCTCATTTACTTGTAGCCATATAAATCAATTATTTTTATTTCAACACATAAAGAAAACACTTAATAGCTTTTTAAAAGTTTTACAAAATAGCCATCATGATTAATTTTACCACTTTGTAACTATTCTAAACAAAATTTTACAAAATATTTTATAGCATGATTATAAAATACATAATACTTAGCAAACATATAACTGAGTGTAGAAGAATTACATCTGAAAGATGATTCATGGCATGAGAAATTTATGAATTTGAATTTACAAATTTTTAATTTATTTACTTTTTCCAAATATAGGTTGCAAAATCATTAATGGTGAAGGCATAAATATAAGGATGTAATTTTATAAGTAAAACAGAAAATTCCATTAGAAGTGTGGGTTTCTCTGGTATTGTCAGTAACCTCTCCACACAGTAGTGTCACCTAACGCAAGCCATATTAATCAATAAATGAATTTGCTACTGTTATAAACAGCTTGTAATAAACATAGGAAATATTGGTCATGTGATGTTTTCATTAATATTCTAATAAAAGGAATGGATACAAAAAAGTGTACATTGCACATTCAGTTTTATCTAATTTAAGCTAGTTAATAAATAACAAGAAAAAATATAATTCAAGATTACTTTAAAAAACTAAATATATACCTTTTTAAAAATATACCCAATACTGTGGCTTTTCTTACAATGTAGAATATATTTCTGTAGCATCTTATAGTAACTGAACTTCTACCATTAAATGCATTAGATTTTTTTTATATATTTATGAATGACTGTAGCAATGAAGCAATATGTTATTAATATTATACAGATGAGCTAAAAGTTTATTTATATTTTTTTATTAATATAACTATATTTCATCAATTACTTATAGTTTTTTAATATTTTATTAATACAATTAATTAAACCATTTTATTAAAATAATAAACTAAACCATAAATAAAGTGTTATAATAATAATACTAATAAAAGCATCCCATTGAAGCAAGTATTTTTTCTACTTCACTGCTGCCATCTATTGTAAGTTTGAGTAATCAGTGGTTGCTGTCCCATATATTCTCAGCTTAGTTTATAGCCTTCATCAATGAATAGTTTTGGATCTGAATCTAGTGAAAAAAGCCATAAGTGAGAAACTAATTTAAGGATATGGAACCTTGATAGGATTAGTAAGCCCTACAATTCATTAATTATTAAAGCTTATTATAGGTCACCAAACTAAAAAAGAAAAAAAGTTTTCTTCTCTTAAATGTTGTACAAATTAGAGTCACTTTTACCACTCTTGGCCAAAAAATAAAGGTGCCCACAATTATTATGTAATTGAAAATATTAATACAAAATTATTGAACTGGTGTCAGATTAAAATAATTATGCAAATAAGTTGGTTTAGATTCCAAATATTAAGATGTTTTTGAATTTTAGAATGGTATTTTAATACTAAAAAAGAGCAAAATGTGATTTCTGGTGCATTAATTTTTAAAGATTTAGGTTCACTAAATCAAGTTCAGAACTCATCTAATGAAACCATAAGCCAAAAATTAATTAAGGACACAAACAGGACAATATTGAATAGGAATTTAATAAGCACTAACATTTATTGTTTAGTCAAGCTAAAATGTGTTGGAACTAAAGTAAAAAAATAAAGATTGCTCCTGAAAATTTAAAATATTTCAATTAAAAACCTGTAGGCAGTTTCACAACTTTCATAAGTAGTCTCATCACAATTTTATGTAAACTGCAGTAAAAATATATAAAGCATTATTGCTGTGATATAATAAAGCATGTCTTCTTAATATTATATTTATAGACATTTTATTGAAAACATTTTTATGAAACCTATATTACTTTTTTAAATAAAAAAGCATATATTATTTGAGATATCATATTTCTAATAGTATTTAAAATAATGAATGCTTTATAATTAGCAATTTTATAACTAATAAAGTTAATTTCATTTCAACAAAAACTTTATTAACAATAAATAGTGATTACATACTAATAAAGGATAGATAAATGAATAAATTGTACAATAATATGATTGTATAATGTTCTATTTGTCATCTGGCTAGATTTTGTTATGAGAGTACAATTGTTATACTCTTATGTGGTTAGGTATAGTGATGAGATTCTAGGAACTTGTTTAATGGAATAAGCATTTTTTATATAAACATGAATATTTTCTTTTAGAATTTCCTATTCTATAATGCTGGGTAGGTGGGAGTTCATAATCAGGAAAAGGAAAGAGCAGTTAAAGACCAGGTGTCATCAAAGACTTTACTGGAGGCCAGGAGCTGGTCATGTTTCTTGATTTTTTTGAGTGTTTGATAAAACAATGGTATGATTTGTGGTGGGGTAATTCCATGAGAGTTTTGCATCTCACTATCCATATGGAATAAAGGATAAAGGTAGAAAGCCTTATTATTGAAAAAACCCATTATGAATGGTATTTTCAAGTGAGAAAATCATATCAGGTCTTATGTTGGAATTGATAATAATTATATCTTTCAGTGTTTTAAGTCTTGGGCACCGGTGTATAATATGGTCTATGGTTTCATCTTCATGAGCACACAGACCACATATAGGGTCAATGCTGGTAAAACCTCTTCGGTGATAAAGGAACCAATTCGTGGAAAGCGCATTAAGATTTATTTTAATGATGAAGTCAAGGAATTTGGGTTCCAGACTCCATCTTTTGAAGTGTGAAATGAGTCTTTGGATGGTTACTTTTAGGCTGGTTTTAATGGGTTGTTGATTATAGTTGATTATATTGTATGCTTCCCATAAGGTGATTTTTTTTGTTAAGGTTAAAGGGCATTATTGGGTTATAAAGTTGTAGGTGGTCTATTAGGGACACTACCATGAACTGGAAGAGGGCAGAGAATGATCTGTTGGTGTAATTTTTTAATAATGTTGGAGTATCCATAGGAGAGGATCAGATTATGTAGAGTGCTGTGGGTTTTCTGTAAAATGATTGCTTATATTGAATGGAATGACAGTCCATTGAACCTGCATGGTTATTGGATGCCTCGCAAGCTAATGGCAACTGTCCTTCCTCTCCAGAGGAAGTTTGGTACATAATCGGTTGATTTTATTTTGAAACTGTTTAGACATTTTTACAAATGGAAGATAATATGAGATTTTTGGCATTATGATCATGTTGAGGAGGCCAACCTTTCCATATAATGAAAGGTATACTCTAGGGAGTGACGTGGTGATGGCTTCAGTTGAATGGAGGATTGCATCTTGAATCTCTCTTGCCATTGCAGTTGGTGTTTTGAAGATTGGGAAACCTAGGTATCTTTGGGGTTTTGCAGAAAAGGGAGAGTTAATTTGTTTACCAGACATAATCTTCCAGATGGAAGATTTGTTAAAGTTTATTTGTAGGCCAAGTTTTGCTGTATTTCTGTTTAAGATGTTCATGAGATGGGGAAGGTATTTAATGGTGGGAAGAACAACCATGATGTCATCTATATATGCAAATACATTGAAGTTTTTATTGAGAGAGGGAAGGAAAATTCCTGGGAGGTTTTTTTCTATATCCATCAGAAGAGGGTTGATGTACGCAGTGAAGAAAAGGGCATTGAGTGGAGATCCTTGAGGGATCGACTTGTATGGCTTGAAGCCTGGTGTGATCTTGCCATCAAGAGAGAGAAAAATCTCTCTGTTGTTGAGCAGATTGCTGATCATCTGAACAATCCCAGCTGGAATGTCACATTCCAACAGAATATCCAGAAGAATATTTATCTGGACTGAATCAAATGCTGCTGCAACATCCAGCTGGACAGCGATAGGTTTTGATTTACGATGTCCTCTGATGTAATTGAATAGTGCAGTTACATTGGACATAGCATGCAAGGTTGATGATCCCTTTTTTCCGTATTGGTTTGACAAGATATGGCTAAGGATTTGAATTTGGATTTGATCTTTAATGACTGACTCAATTATCTTGATAAGCAATGGGGTCATGGAAATTGGCCGGATATTGTTAATGTCATTTAGTGGTTTTGCTTTTTTAATAAAAGGCATGAGTGCCACTGGGTAAAGATCTGTTATGTTTCTGTTGCCGGAGGCTAGGTGATCAATCATTTTTTTAATAATTGGCACAGTGAATTGACTGAGGTGTTTGAGAAGGAAATTTGGGATGCCATGAAGGCCAGGATGAATGCTGTCAGGGAGAGATGTTATCTTCTTTTTGATTTGGATTAATGTGATGCCATGTTTGCCAGGGTCACCAGCATCCAACCAGCTGTTTATAGGAGGAGCTCCATCTTTTTACATTAATTGGCAGAATTGTTTGCTGATGTGCTGCATCATTGGAAAGCCAACGAGATTGGTTCCATTAGAATTAATGGATAAGGGAGTGATTTGTTTTATATTGTACCCCAGTGCCCATCTAAGGTAGTCTCTCATCCAGCAGTGTTGTTGTGCTAAGAAACATTTGGCTCTTCTGATGGATATATATTCTGCAAGGGACTTTTGCTTGATTTTGTAGAGATTTTTAAGGAAGATGATTTTTTCTGTATTTGTGAAATTTTGCTGGAAAGCTTGGAGTTGTATATTAATGTCTGTTAGATCATTTAGAAGGCCATTAGGTCCTTTGATTTTCCTGGTGTGGTGATTTAATATGGATTGTAGTATTCCAATGAAGGAAAACCAGCCCTCCTCAGCAGGAAGGGAAAGGATGTTTATTTTCTGGAAAAGGATGTATGCCTCAGATACTATCGCTTCGGTCATATTTGATTGGGTGATCATGCACATGGTTTTACCAGGTCCATCAATAGGTGCAAGGATTGAAATAGGTGTAAGTTGTAAGGCTAGAGCCATATGATCAGAGAAAGCAACAGGGACCAAGGCTGAATCAAGGTTGAAATGGAGGTCTGGGGTGTAGTAAACCAAATCAATCAGAGACTTTTAGTTTTAGTATAGAAAGAGTAGGCTTTGGGAGGGAAGAAGCCCTCTCCACACATTAATCTGCGATTTATTAGATGCAAAAATCTCTTGTTGAAGTCATTGAATGTGGTGTTAAAGTCTCCCAGAAGAATAGTAGGGGAGGCTCTGTTAGCGTTGATGGCATTTAGGATGTGGATTATTTTTAGATATTGAGAGGTGTCTTTGGCTGTATATATATATAAGCTATGATGATCGGATAACCCCAATATTCTATTTCAATGATAATAATATTGGCATCTAGGAATAGAATGCTAAAATTGTTTGGTGGTGTTGACTTGCTGAGAAGAATACTGACTCCACCTGAAGCAGAATGGCCTATGGAAAATCTAGTAAATCTGAGAGTTGAGAGAAGAGATAGTATTTTATGATCGGTCTTATGGTGATATTTAGTTTCACCCATAAGAAGTATATGAGGGGAGCAGAGCGAGAGCCAGTTTTTAATAGCTAGAACTCTATCAATTGAGTTGATGCCACGAATGTTAATGCCAGCAATTTTGCAAAACATGATAGATTAATCCAAACCGTCCTCAGCAAAGTGTACCAAGTCAATGTGGGACATCTCCATGTTAATGAGGTCTGATGTTGTTTGGCAATCAGAGTCTTGTGATTGAATTTGTGGTTGGATTGGTGATATAGTTGTTGGTTGAGGAAACGCATCCATGAAGTCTTCGGTGTCTGATGAAGTAGTGTAATCTGTCTGAGATTTGTCAGAAGGATCAATGGTTGTAGGATCCATGGTTTTCCTCTTTTTTTCTATGGATTTGCGAGGTTTTGTACTTGATATATCTGAAATTTGTTTGTTAGAGGGTGGAGGTGAGTAATGTATCAGATGGGCGCTATCATCATCAGAGCTTGATTTATCTGAACGAATTGATTTTCTTTTAATTTTCTTATTTGTATTTTGGGTATTTGTTGTGTCGGTTTTTTGAGAGTTTTGAAGTTTAATAGTGTTTTTTTTTCATTTTCCTGTTCTTTTGATAAAAGTGTTTTTTTATTGTTATAGGAATTTGTTTTAAATTTTAGACCCAAGTCATTTTCGGTTTGCTGTTGGGAAACATTAACTATGCTGACTTTCGGGTTGAGTGGTTGACAAGTCTTTTCATCTGGATGGTTGATTATTGCAGGAGTTGAAGAATTGAGGACAGTTTGTGGATCACTTTGTTTAGGTTTACTGGACTTAACTGACCCAAATGAAGATGTATCAATGGTTTTAGACTGGGTGGGAGTTGTTATGGATGGATTGTTTTGAAATTTTTTGAGTGTATTTTCTTCATCGCTTGTATTTTCCTTGCTCTCGTCAGGTGGTTTGGTCATATTGCCTTCTTTTGTATCAAGAGTTTGGCCTAGTATTGTTTCTCGGGGATTAGTATAATATGTATCGTATGTATGATCTTTAGTCTTATTGGTTTGAGTGATTGGTTTAAGCGCAGTATATGTAATTGCTTGGATCTCTGATTTCACTACTATTAGTGTAGAGGTTGTCATTTGTTCTTTCTTGAATATTTTCATTTGAAAGATAGGTTTGGATGTGAAAGGGTTTGTTGGAGGATTTATTTGAATCAGGTTGTCTGGGTTTGTGAGGTTGCTGATTGAATTAGGCCCATGTGGTGATTGTCTATTTAAGGATGTGAAAGCCGTGTTAGTAGGTCTACCAGGACATCTGTGAACTTTATTCTTTTTAATACCACAGTGTGTACATATTCTTGCTGCACAATCTTTAATGAGGTGTGTTCTTTGAAGGCAGAAGAAACATTGTGGATGTACTCCCCTGAAAGTCAAAACCATAGGAGAGCCTCTTGCAGTAATGATAGTGGATATGTATGTGGGTATAATGTTTTTCTTCAATGTAAGTGTGAAGATAACTGTATTGGACAGGATTTGATCTTCGCAGTGAGGGTTTAATAGGTGTTTAAATTTGCTAACTGAACCATAATTAATAAGGATGTCTTGTAGTTCTTGTTCTTTCAAGTGGGCAAGGCAGTTTTGGATTCTGCTGGATAGTGTAACAGGACGGTTCATATCTATGGAGCATAGTATAAAATTTCCTAAAGATCTGTATTTATTTTTAAAGTTCATACGGTCCGCCCACGTTTTAAACTCAACGATAACATAGCGGTCATTGGGATGATTAAGAATCATATGAATGCCTCTGCCTAATTGTTTTTGATTGATTAGACTGTATAGCTGTTCTAGAGGGAACTTATATAGAGCACATTGTTGATTTGTTATGGCTAAGATTAACGACTTATCACTGTAGTAGTTAGCAAACGATTTATATAGGCTATTGGGAATCATTTTGTTGAACTCATTATTTATTTTTAGGAACATGTCATCATTAAGATTGTTTATATTAAATGAGACATTTTCCAAAGTGTGTGATTCTTGTTCTATGTCTAGTTCTGAGATATTCAAATATAGTTCATTGAAATTATCGGCCTTAATATTTTCGGAGATGCTCTCAGAATTTTTAGACCTTACGATATTTGCGTACATAGAGGAATTTTTCAATATTGGTATTGAAGAAATTGGATTAGATTGTAAGTTGGCTGAAGTAGCAATGGATTGTTCTGTGCTATAATCTTTGTTTGTTCTGGAATGTGATTTATCGGTTTTAAAATTTATTTCTTCTTTTTGATTTTTAAATTTACTGTTGACAAACTGTTATGTGACAGCACTGGTTTTGTCAACCTCTGGTGGAAAAGTTTTTACTTTAAAAAATTTTGCCGAAATCATCTTGTCGGTAATTTTGTCTATTATTTTCAGATATGGTTTCCAGGGTATTATTGGGCAAAGGAAATTGCTCATTAGAGTCTTCTGAGGGTGCGTAAAGTCTTCGGAGAGGTGATGATTGGTTTTTGCTTGTATTTTTAAGAATTTCAATAGTTTCGCTTGATGAGATATTAATGCTATTACTTATATTAGGGGTAAGTTGAATATTTTCTAAACTTTTGTTGATATTTGTGATGCTGTTTTCTTTTGAAATATTGGTTTGTGGGTTTTTATTTGTTGTAGAAGTTATTTTGGATGAATTTAGATTAGATCTAAGGCTATAAAATTTGCGACCGATGACTGCATTGCTAGATTGAATGCTGAGATCGGGGCTAACCTTAATTTGCGAGTTATCGATTATAATATCACTTTCCATAATATATAATGATTAAAACCAACTTACCTTGAATAAGAAACGTAAAGGTAAGGGGACAATCATCCCTATCTTCCTGAAATTGAATCGCTAAGATACGCTTTTTATAAGTCCAGTTGCAAAGATGGCTGCCAAAAGCGGAAGTAATAAAGTTAATTTCAAAAATAAAAAAACCACTTTTGCATTGTTGTATTAAACTAATTCAATTTATTTTCTATTAATACAAAAAAAAAGCCAGTTATTTATCATCACTATTTTTCAGTGGGACAAAAATAAAGTTAAAATGCTGCTAAAAATAAGTGAATTTGCTATTAAAAAGTTTATTACACCCTTCTTTTTTCACAATGCTTAACTGATTTATTATATAATTGGGAATGGTATAATGTATTCAAAATGCTTTGCACAGTATTTCTCTCTATACATATATTCTACCTTTATTGTTAAAAAGAGGTTGCCTTGTCAGCAGTTTGAGATTGTTGATCATATTGGGATTGTCTAACTGTTGACTGATTTCTAATGGTTATGTATATATATCATTAAAAACCAGTCAGCATTTAGTCAATTCCAATATGAAAACAATTAACAATTTCAAATTGTTATCATGGCAATCTCTTTTAATAATAATAATAATAATAATAATAATATACATATATATATATATTTAACAAGTACTGTGGTACCATATAGATACAGCATAATAGAAAGTATTTTAAATTGCTTTTTTCACTCTATAGCATAACTTATTATGCACATTAACTGGAGACTATATAAATAAATTACTCATTAACCACATTTTAAAATTATCCAGCCATATCAAATGCTTCTACATATTGACAAAAAATATATCTATTTTCACCTGCCATATAAGATATGAAATAAGCAGTAAATTTGAACAATGATAACTATAAAGGCAAATTTCTAGTCAAGCAATGGTGGTTGAGAGGTCAGCGATAGCTGCATTACAAGCAGTTGTCCTGGGTTAGCTTCCCGGCTGATGCTATGACACATGAGAAAAAAAAGGCAAATTTCTAATCGCAGTTTCACTTAAGTTGGCTAATATTTACATTTTTAAGGCAGAGCTCATTTTTAATCATTTCAATAAACTTACAATCAACAAATTCACTATACAATAAACCAAATGAGGTCATACTAAATGAAAACTATTTATTATCAAACTACTCAGCAATTATATTTTAAAATTATCCAATCATATTATCTTTCATCAAATATCTACATACAAATGGCGAAGAAAATAAATTCATTTTCCATTGACAGTGTCACTAGATAATTTAAAAATATAATTGGAGATTATTTATATAATGGACTGTATATCATAATTCTATCAAGTTTGAGAAATTTCCAGAAATACTGTGTATATATAAATGTTGTAATAGGGTAATACTTTGAAAAGAAAATGGTGCTTTGCATAATTTTCAGACTCATATATTAAGTGCATATCACTTAAAAGCTTCCACAATAATATACATGTATGCTCATATAATTTTAAAACAATGATATTTAATGCATCATTGTTAAGTAAGTGTGGTATTGTATAGTGGAATCTGCTAAAACTAATAAATTGGTTTCATAATGTCACTTGATATTGAAACGGTTACACCTGTTTCACCTATTATCTTCGATAATAGTATATATTTGTTGTACTCAGATGGCGTGTATTTCTTAAATTTTAAAAACTTTGCTTATAATATTGCGAGTATGTGCGTATATAATCGTCCTATTAATATAAAATTACAGTCTCAAATATTTATATACGAGCATAGTCTGTTAGATTTGTTAAAACTGAAATAAACATAACTATAATTAAAATTTATCTATATAGCAGCATAATAAGTTAAAATTATAATATTACTTATTTTTCAATATTCTTTCTAAATAATTATTTAAGTCAGTATTCATTTTGAATAATTTCCAAGTTAGATAATTTTCTGTCTTTTGTTTGCTTAAAATTACAAGCAGAAAGTTTTATCAGTTTTAACACTTCGTTCTAAAAATAAATCTTTGGCCAAAATTTGACCTATTTAAAAATTATAACCAAGACCAATTATAATATTCAGTCAGGCATAAATCTATACAAAAATCTTTACAAATTGCTTGTGACCATTCTTTTGAAAATATATCTTTTAACCATGACGTCAATTAAAACAATAGAGTCTTACCTAGTCCAGATTTAGATATACTTAATATTTTTACTAACTGGATATTTGGTTAAAGGCTAGTTTGAACTAGTCATCTTGTGATGTGGCATGACTCAAAGTAGGAAGTTACTACTGTCAAAAATATAGCATAAAAAGGGGCCCAAATAGCCACCAAGATCCTCTTCCATCATCTATAATCATCCGTCTTAAGTTTTTGCTGTTGCTGTGAAAATTGTATTTGCTGCATAAATTATTTCCGAAGATCTTAGAGCTGAAGTTCAGTAAAAAAGCTGTTTCTGCCGTTTTAGAAAGCTGAACCTTAGAAAACTACCATCCAAGTTGCTATGAACACTGGCTAGAAGATAAAGAGACAGCCGTTTGCTCTTCCACGAGCGGCTACCGATGTGAGAAAACCTCCACCATGCCCATCACAGTAAGAAAGAAGCTGTACCTGAGAGACCAGGGAGTTCCTGACCAGAGAAATGGGGAAAGCTGCCACAGAGATAAATTTGCGAAGCTACATCCAGACTAAAACCTAAGAGAAGCCCAGCCTGACTGAATATAGTGAGAAGCACATGGAAACAATGCCCTAAAAGAGACTTTGCCGGTAAATCCTTTCTGACATATTAAATCTCATAACTAAAACGTATACTAAATGAAAGCTAGCCAACTAAATCACATAATTAATTATATTTTCTAAATGTTCCACTAAAATGTTTATCTTAAATTTGTTTAAATCTTAGAACACTCTCAATTCTTGCTTGATCATTAATAATTTTAAGTAGTCGTTGATCATTAATAATTTTAAATAATCCTAAACATCTAGTTTCTATAAAACCATACAAGAAATTCATTTCTAAATTATAAAGCTTATTGATTGTTTATGCAATTTATTCTTATGTCATCTATATAGTTTTAAGTTCATGTTAATTGATTTATGCTGTGTTTTTATCAGAACGGAGTCTTGTGTGTTAATAAATTATCGGGGGGAGGGGAGTGAATAATATAAAGAATATAGTCAAGTCTCTTTTCTGAATTATATGTGATAGAGTGAATCGATATTTATAATGCCCGAACAAGTTATTTAAAATCTTTTGATAAAGTTATTTAAAAATTTATATTTGCGTATATTATTTAAAACGCATCTTTTTCTCAAGTTAATTGAAAATGAAAATGTTTTGCTAAAGTTATTTAAAAGGTATATTTAGCGTCTATTATTTAAAACGCATCTTTTCTAAAGTTATATAAAATGAAAATGTTTACTATAGTTAGTTAAAACGTATATATTGCGTATGTTATTTAAAACGCAGATTTTGCCCAGATTATTTAAGAATTATATTTGCGTAAGTGATTTAAAATATGTATTTTGCCAGTTATTTGAAAAGTATATTTTCACGCAAGCTATTTAAAATATAGATTTGCATTCGTTATTAGTAAGGTCTATTTTGACGAATTATTTAAGATGTGTAATTTATTTAAACGTCAATAATTGGCGTGAGCTATTTTATAACTCACATTTTATTATTTAAAAATCAGTTTGATATTAGATCTAGTTATACTACCTATAACTAATGTTCCCAGTTCTATAAGTAGCTATGCAGAGAAACCTTAAATCGGATTCTCATTATCGCCATCATTTTATAATTTAATAATCTCATTTATGAACTTTGACCGGTGGTAGTAGCACTGAAGAAGCTAAGATTTTGGCGTAATTAATTTATAAAATATTAATTTAGCGTTGCGAATGTATTGCTAATTTGCATAAATATGCATATCTACTTGCTATGTCATAATGGCCCACCTCAAGATTGTTCCACGTCCAGTCACGCCTCGAAAGTTTAGACAACGGTGACATTTTCTTCGTATTTCATTAAGTCACGCCTCGAAAGTTTAGGCAAATGTGAGTTACTCGTACTTAACGGAACCAAAGCGTTTCCAAAAGGGCTCATAAGCCAATCTTCTGTTCACCTAATAAAAAGGCCTCTTCCATTATAGCAAGCAGATCGGTTAGGGAACCGTTTACTAGGTAATAAACCCAATTAAGAATGCATTCGAGTCGCACTTATCGGATACTCTAGTTTCTAACGCACTAGAATCTAACGTTCCACTGCCATCACGTCTCAGTTCAACTTCCCTAGAAAGTACTTCGGCTTTGATCCGATCTTGAGTCTGATTTAATGTGTTTATCTGTATAACAATTATATATCACGCAAATGTCTCTATAATCTGATTTTGAATATATTTATAATATAATCTTAAACTTAGTAATTATAATATAAACTCAAACTTAGTAATAAGGATATAAACTTAATAATATAATCTCTATCATTCATCAATAAATCGATCACTCTAGCTAATTATAACCGATTTCAAATATATAAAACATGGCATGAATTAGAACATGAAAGATGACATAAGCTTATTAAAAAGTCATGCTTTGTAATATTATTTTATAGCCTGAGCATCCACTCATTGCTTTGAGATATTATTGTATAACCTTGATAACCCACTCATTGCTTTGTAATATTATTTGATAACCCTGAGAATCCACTCATTGCTTTGTAATATTATTTGATAACCCTGAGAATCCACTCATTGCTTTGTAATATTATTTGATAACCCTGAGAATCCACTCATTGCTTTGTATTATTATTTGATAACCTAGAAAATCCACTCATGGCTTTGTAATCTTGTTTTATAACCCTAGTGTTCCCTCACCTGCGTGGGGGCTAGCTATACACATCGTGCTATGCGTCAATATTTATTAAATGTTATATTAAATTTATGAAATAAATTTGTCTCAGTCTCATTACTTGCTCATTATCTTATGAATCACTAGTTAAGTTTTATAATAGAATATGTAATAAGGGGGAATGTCTCATGTTTTACTGCTTTGCTATTGCTGGAACATGATTAAAGAGATATCAAGTGTAACCTTAGGCATGTCATTCGCGATGGGTTGACGTGGAAGCACAAGTGAGGGAGTTAAGGTATGATCAGACGTAGGGTATTACTATCCCAACTTGGTCAGCTTTTGGTTCTCTGGCTTGGACTCTCAGTCTGTTGAGCAAATATACAAACCTGATCGTTACAATATATCATTGATTTATAGTTGATTACACTAAAATACATGTATTTAAGTATAATTCATTCTATGATCATAGACTAAACCAAAGTTATTATTCATTACGTACTGTGCAGTTATATTCTAACCACTAAAAGCATAAAGCTAAACTAGTTAATAAATAATCAAAGTTACCCAAAATTCAAAACACAACCAGACTTCCTAAAAAATATAAACTCTAAATCACTACCAATGGCTTCACTGCTACAAGCAGACTTCTCAAGAGTAAAGAACTATAAAATAACAAAATATTTAAACTACGCATTACCCACAATTCCATTTACTTCCCATTCACTCTTAATATTAAAAGAACTTGTTAATTGCTACAGAATTATAAATTTTTAATAATAAAGATTCTTTAATTCTTTTCATTTCTCTCAAAGAAGACAACCTTAGCTTCATCAAAATTAATAGTGTGTCCTGTGTCTTTTACATGGATATATAAGCCAAAACTATGTTTATTTCTAATCCTACTTTTATGTATTTTTATTCTTTCATTTAAGCTCAAACTACTCCATCCTATATGTACCTTCTTACAAAAACAAGGGATAATATACACTAATTCAGGAATAGTCTTTCTATTAAAAATTTCCTTTGTATTATTTAATAAATTATTCAAAGTAATACCCCTTTTCCAAGCAATTTTTTTATTTCCAAACAAATTACTATGTTTACATACAATTTTATAAGAAGACAATTTAAATGGCAAATAAATAAAATCATATTTTTCTTTAATAAAGGTGCATAAAAGTAGGGTTAGAAATAAATATCTTAGTTCTGTCTTATATATTCATGTAAAAGATACAGGCCACCCTATTAATTTTGTTAAAGCTAAGGTTGTTTTCTTTGAGACAAATGAAATAAAAAAGAGAATTAAAGAATCTTTATTAGTAAAAATTTATAATTCTGAAACAATTAATTATTTAAAAGTTCTTTTAATATTAAGAGTGGATGGGAAGTAAGTGGATAATGTGTAATTTAAATATGTTGTTATTCTGTAGTTCTTTACACTTAAGAAGTCTGCTTGTAGCAGTGAAACCATTGGTTGTGATATAGAGTTAATATTTTTTGGCTAGTCTAATTGTGTTTTGAATATGGGGTAATTTTGATTAATATATTCTAATAAAAACAAGACTTCATCTTTTAAAAGCATAAAATAATTTCCTAATAAAAAATTCATAGATGGTTGACTTCAGAACTTCTGATTTCTTGTGTTATTAGCCTTATCATATCTTGCAATGCCAGGCAATACAGTTCTTTTCCTGAGTAGGGTAATATTTTGCTGTCAAGGAATAGTATTTCTATTATGCAAAAAATTCTTCAAACCATTGCATGGCTTTTACCTGTTATTTGCTTCTAATTAATCCTGTTTAGCAGAAAAGCTCTATGCATTGTAATATTACAATACAAACTGTTTAATCTGGAAACCTCTTTAGCTATCTGCTCTTTTTAATTAATCTTAAACTACACATATAGCCACATCATATTTTCAGTGCAAAACACATCATTTCTCTAGTTTCTATTTTTAGAAGAAGAAAAAATCCACTTCAATGCTAATCTATTTTATGATTTTATTTCTATATCTCAATTAAACTGAAAACAATTTACCATAAATAGATATATTAAGGCTATTATAACCTTAAGATCAAGTGCCTGAAAAAAGACAGTAGGGACCTCTACAAATCTTAACACAAGATTTATTTAGATTTGTACAGGTTCCTAATGTCATTTTTCAGGCACATGGTCTTAAGGATATAGCCTTAATATATATATTGCTTTACATAATGAGTATGCACGTAACAAATTTAATTATTACAACTTCATAAATAGATACAAAGTATTAAAGAGTATGAAATAAATTACAGAAAAAATGCTCTCCCACAATTTAGGCAAGTAAATTTCTAAAACAGTGATGAAAATATTTGAAGCTTTACTGAATGATGACATGGGTTTTAAAAATTTCTATACAAATCATTTCTAATCCAATGAAATTCAGTGGCATTTATTATTTTAACAATTTTTCTTGTGTAGTATCAAACTATTGTTTGAATTCTTTTTGTTGTTTTTAATGTGGATGTTAATCAGATTTAGGTTTTAATTTATTTATGTGGCACATAGCTAAAATTATTACAATTTACATAATTGGAAGAATATTTTTAAATATATATTTTTTTAACCACTAAAGACAGAAAAAAATTACACAAATTAAATTGTGTTTGTACCTCTGTCGCTATCATTGAATTTTTTTTTTTTTTATGTTAACAGTAATCAGATTTCAAAATTTGGCTTTTATGGCTAATGGCTGATTTTTTTGTAATATATGCACCTAAGAAAATACTTTTAAAATATATAACATTTTTATTGCTTAATGATAGGAAGAATTATGCAAACAAAATTGATAAAAGTTATTTATATCAATAATATAACTAAGTTTTATACAACAACAATATTTTCCATTTTAACGTTCATTATATGTTTTTGCATTTATTGTATAAATTTTAATTTGGTGATAAAATATATTCATTCTCTTCATTGTAGCTGAACTCATCTATGAAAACACAAGGGCTAATAATTCTAAAATTGATCTTACATTTTTGGAATTTGGTGATTATGCATGAATATGTAATAATGGATTTAAATTCAGTAATGTATCAATATTTATAAATAATTAAAAGACAATTTTGTCAAGTGTTGTTAGTCGAGAGGTTATTGCACCTGCCTTGCAAGCAAGTAGTTGGTTGCAGATGGGTGTGGGTTCACGTCCCGGTTGATGCTATGACATGAAAAAAATACAATTTTATAAGTTTTTATGAAAAATTATTAGGAATTATCTTGTTTAAATATTCAAAGCACTCACTGTTTACAGGTTTTTTTTCTAATTTATATTCATTTAACACATACATATAGTATTTTTTTAATACTAAAAATGAATAGACTTAGATAAATTAGAGATGAAACTATGCTTTAATTATTTAAGTACATTAAATTATAAAAAATAATTTATTACCGAATTGTTTTTTTTTTTTTTGTTTCCACTAGAATAAGAAATTCATAAACAGCAATGTAATATTTCAATTTATCACAATTATGAAATATATATTATAGATTTATTTATTAATAATTAAAGTTTATATTATTATGTGTTGATCTTTTTTTTTCATTCTAATGTACTGTAAACATTAAAATAATGTAAAATAATATAATAATAAAATATTAAATGCCAAGTTCGAAAATTGTTTTTCTCCAGAATTGATGGGATCGGTTTCCAAAAATATCTTATAGGAAGTATGTGTTATATTACAAGTAGGTTTTTGAGAAGGAAAGGATATATTAGAGTTAAGATGTTAGCACTGAATTCGAAATAAATGAAGTTTTTTAATCTCCACTTAAAAAAAAATCTCTATACTTACTTACTGCGCATTATCAGAAAACTAGTTGAGGGTCACTATAGATTGTTTACTTTTTTCTCAGTGATGAAAGCTTATGTTAATCAAAAAGAGAAAATACACAACAGTTAAAAAAGATTTACAAAGAGATGATTACATGGCAAAATGAAATTCAAGTACAATATAGTGAAGGGGAAGAGAATACATATGAAATGGGAAGGGGATATGGAAAGAGTGTGTAGTCCAGTCAAAGAAGAGTCTTTGGTGAGGAGCAATGTTGATAGGCTTGATTGCCCTGGTGGATTAATAGGAGGATTCATATGTGACATTAACTTTGGAAGATTGTTTACTTGAACAAAAAAAATCATAAACCTATTTGTGACCTGAAAAAATGTCAAAGTTCAGCCAGGCCATGTGATTTGATAGATTGATGTTTTAGTCATTATACCGTAAGATTCTTAAAAAAAATTATTGAAATATTAAAATTAATGCATGTTATATAAATAAAATATCAAACAGTTTATACAAAAATTTATATTTTTAAAAAATAAATAAATCCTACATAGTTAGAAGGATTTTAAAAAAATAGTAAATATAAAAACGTTATCATCTATCAATGAAGTCCCAAATATAAAGTTTTCAATCTAAAAATCCATTGAAATATTTAAACACTAAAGCACTGCTACACACCGCAATGCTGCTGACGATTTTCTATTTCATGGCACCAATGTTTACCACAATTTATTCTAGCATCTTCATTTTACAAATTTTATCTTTTAATAAGAAAGTCTTTTGCATTATTAAAATGTTATTTGTGCTTGTTAAATAATTGAAAAAAAAAATACTAATCATTTTCAAGTGGTATATTTACATACTCATCATCAGTGTCACCCATTATCAATTCACTGAGGATGAAGATCTCTCCAAGGGCAATCCATCTTCGATTTCTAGCCTCTATTATCAGCATTATCACTACACACCTTCTTATTTCATTCATCCATCTCACATGTGGTCATTTTTGTATCTTTTACAATCTCTTGGAATCCAGTTTAAGATTTCAATTGTCTATCTATTATAATTTCTTCTAGCAATATGTCCAGAGCCATCTCTACTTTAGTCTTTTAATTCTTTAAATGATGTCAGTAACACCTGTTTGTTCTCTCACTCATATATTGTGTTTTCAATCTCTTGTACTATTAACATGCATCTCTCCATATTTTGTTTGAGTGATCTGAAGTCTCTATATTGCTCTTTTATTATGTGTCCAAGTCATCAAGCATTGGAAGCCTAGTGGTTAGCATAGCTGCCTTCCAAACAACTGGCCCGGGTTTGCTTCCCGGTCTACACATTTGACATATGAAAAAAGAAGCCTTAGATCCATAAGTAAAAACTGGTAAAACACATTTATCAAAAACCTTTCTTTTCCAACACATAGGCATATTTCCTTTTTAATAGTAAGTTATTTCTACCAAAAGCACTCCAAACAAGTTTAATTCTATGATTGATTTTGTCTATTGTTTCCATCTGTAGTAATAATTTGACCAAGGTATTTTAACTTCTTCTAATTCATCATAATCAATCTTTAATGTCATCTTTTGAGAAAATCCATTTAACATTACTTTAGTTTTTTTAACATTTATCTTTAGCTTTACTTTCTTACTTTTGTCTGATAACTCTTGCATCATTTCCTGAAGCTCTAAAGCCTTATTTACAAAAACAGCTACATCAACTGCAAAATCTAATGACTTAAATAATCTCCATTTACTTTTACTCCTTTAATTTCCTATTTTCATCAACAAAATACTTCTTGCAGCACTGCTGTAAACAGTTTAAAGATATGGAGTGATCCGATCTTACACTCTTCTCAAATATAACAATATCCTGAATCTATATCTCGATATTCCAATGCTTTAATCAATGAATAAAGGCTTGTAGAATTTTTTTTATAATTTAGAAATCCAAAGCATAATGGCAATGCATATTCATTGGTTCTTTCTATAACTTTTTTCAATACTTGAATATGATCTACTGTATTAAAGCCAATTTTAAATTCAGCTTGTCCTTTTGGTTGGTTTAAATCCAATGTTCTCTGTAGATAAGTTGTAATTATCTTGGTGAAAATTTTGTATAAAACTGATAAAAGGCCAATAGGTCTGTAATTTCTAATATCTTCTATCACCTTTTTAAAGTAATAATACTGCATTCTTCCAATTGTCTGGTACATCTTTATCATTTAGACATTTGGTACATAACTTTGCCAAAGGTTTTTCTATTTCTTCACTTGCTTCTTTTAATATATTGATTATAATTCCATCACTACCTGAAATTTTTCTCTTCATCATAAGTTTAATTGCATGTCTCATTTATTCATTTAAAGTCCTGGGAAATTCAGAAGATATAATACATGTATGAGTTACTTGTTCTTTATTACTATATAATTCTTGATAAAACTCTTCTACCATTTCATGATGTCATCTCTCTTTTTAGTAATAGTTCCATCTTTTTTTCTTATTGCAGATATACATTTCCTACTAATACCAAAATGTTGTTTTACACTCTGGAAACTTATTTTTTCTACAGCTGTTTTTGCTAGTTCACAATTATACTTTCTTATATCATTATCAACTCTTTTCTCACCATTTTACAAAATTCTAGATATTTAATCCTTCTTAAGGCATCATTTTTATATATCTTCATATTCCTTTTTGTTTTCATAAATTCTCTAGTCTCAGTAGAAATTTTATTGGTCAATTGCTGCTTCTTTCTGCAGGCTAGCTTTGTTGTAGTTTTTAAAAGTGTATCAGTTATTTTCTTATTAATTTCATTCAAATCTGAATCATGTTCAAAATCTACTAATACTTGAAACTACTTGCAAGTTCTAGGTTTATTAAATTCATTAGAATGTGTCTGAAGATTAGGAATATTAACTGTAAATATTTTTTTCTTAATAATTTTTATTTTTCTAGTTTTGCATTAACACGCATCTTAGTAATCAATGATCACTTCCTGTGTTGAACTTATTAAGAACATTACAATCTTGAAATATGTATTTTCTGTTAATCAAAATATAATCCAATTCTGCTGTACCTTCATTTGGATGTTTCCATGTCCATTTCCTTTTAACATTTTTCTCAAAAAAAATAATTCATAATATAGTTTTTCTTTTTCTGCAAACTTCACAAGTTTATGTCCTCTCTCATTTCTTTTACCATAACCAAATTTACCTACATCATTTTCATCTTTCATTTGTTTACCAATTCTAGCATTAAAGTCTACCATAACAATTTTAAAATGTTATTTAGTCTGATCAAAAGCCTTTTGTACATTTATACAAAAATCTTCTACTACTTCCTCACTATGAGAACTTGTTGGGTCATAAACCTGAATTATCTGCATTTGGTATCTGCTATTAAATTGTATAACTAATCTTGCCACTCTGTCCAATACACCATCAATCTCCACAATATTGTTCTTCCACTTTTTATTTATAATGAATCTTACTCCATTTGTACTTCCAATATTTGCACCTTTGTAATTGAGTACATGTCCACTTTTTAAATCAATTATCTCTTCATCTTTTCTTTTAACTTCACAAAGTCTAATGATGTCCCATTTAACATAAGATAGTTCTTCCAATTCTTGCAATCTTCCTTCACTTGAAAGTGATTTGCACAGTTGTAAGTACCTAAATAAAAAGTCATCATCAAATAACAGATGCAATGACAAGAATGTATGGAGTGGACATTAGGAATTTGCCCTGCTTGGTTTCTTGAAGGCCTCCAAGAAGAATCAAAGAATCTGCTTTCAGTTAACAGCAAACTCCTTTCTGCAGCTGTATCTAAATATAATATAGAATATGGTGTTATTTATACAGATAGCACTAAAACAACAAAAAAGCCTTATTAAAGGAATGTATAATTGCATATTTAAACTGAATATTGGAAAATCATGTTAATAATGATTTAATAAAATATTTTTCAATTAAATTTTAACTACTTACCATTTGAGAGTCAACAACACATTTAAATTAAGTGATACACTCATAATAATGTGGGAGACTTGTGTATATATATATATCCTTAAAGACAAATTTGAGAAAGTATTTTGTAATTTTTTATAGCAAATATAATCTAGAGTAAGCACTCAATAAAAAAGAAAATCAACTAAAAATTGATATTATGTTTCTACCAGTGCTTTACACTTTCTTGGCATACAATTAAAATATATCAGATGTCAAATATTTAATATTAGATATACATACATTTGTTTATATCAAAATATTTTTTTACATTCAACACCAAAATATTTTGTTATTAAATTGTTTTATCTACATAAAGATATCTATTACAAATTTTTTACTTACAAATTCTTGGTAAATGATATAGTTTTCTCGTGATATAAGTATTCATTTGGATGTATTACCCAAAAAGTTTAATTTTGGTTTTTTGAGACTGTTATTGTCTAATCTTTCTACTAACAACTTCTCACTTTCTTTATAATCAATTATGTTATTCAATATTGTAAGACCTTATTAAAGATAATAATGTATTGCTAAAATTGATATGCTAGGAGCAAGTTATGAAAAATTACGTATTAATATGACCAAGTATTATTGTCATTTGGTTATAGAAGTCTGTTATCAAATTACTCTATCTTTGGGGAAAAACTTAACACACATTGTTGGTACTAAGAACAATAAAAGCTATTAAAAAAAAAAAAACAAAGAGCTTTATTGGTTCAAACAAAATCTGGTTATAAATTCGCTTTAAAAGTAATATTGCGTCAGAAAGAACCGGCTGCATCTTGGCAATTTATTTATTCTTTTTTAATTAAAAGTCTAAATATTTTGAAACAGTTTTTAAAAACAATGAGGCAAGACAATCAGACATTTAAAAATATAATCAATAAGCTACTTACATAATTTTTAAAAAAAAGTATTTTAACATTTTCTCAACGATAAGGGAAAAAAAGACGGTCAAACGTTGGTGACCTAATGGTTAGCATAGCTGCCTTCCAAGCAGCTGGCCCGGGTTCGCTTCCCGGTCAATGCATTTGGCATATGGAAAAAAAACCATGAGAAAAAAATAAATAACACCACAAATTGTGGTTTTATTATTATGGTAATTATTACTAAATGTAATCAATCAAAATCGCGTTGACTTAAAAAATAAAATAGGAATGCTTTAAAAATTTAAATATTTAAAATAAATAATATAACTAATAAACTTTAATACAGAATGAATCTATTAATATTTTACAGGGTATTAAAATAGAATTCTTCATTTTTATCACTTAGAAAATCATTACAGATTTTTTCAATTTAACAATTCTTGTGATGGCATTTTATTTGCAGTTATATGTGTTGGAATATCTTCATCATTTAGTTGAATTGTTAAATATTTTTAGAAAACACATTAACCTATTAGCAAATTACATATAAATTGTTGGTGGCCTAGTAGTTAGCATAGCTGCCTTCCAAGCAGCTGGTCCGGTTCGCTTCTCGGTTAACGCATTTGCCACATGAAAAAAAAATTCAGTTAGATAATGAAAATAATTCAATAAATAATTATAAAAAATAAAACAAAAACAACAATAAAACATGTTTACTGTGAGTTATGTGTGTGTGAATGCTAAGTATTTCGAAACTTAACATAGCTGGTGAGAACGTCATTTATTCTCATTTTAAATTTGCAATGTTTAATTATAATAGACGATTATCAAGTTTTATTATTATAATTAATCTTTAAGCTTAATATTGATTTTTTTTTACGATTATCAAGCAAGATTTATAATGTTGATATAATATATAAATAAATGAAAAATATTGAAAAATTATTTTTTAACAATTACAAATGTATCTAATAAAAATAATTATATTCCTGCTCAAGGTCAACCTCAAGGCCCTCCCTACAGGATCTTTCCTGTTCCATCAAAGAGGCTTTAATATCGAGACCTTGGCCTGGTTCTGGGGAGGTTGTCCATCCACAACCTTGCTAGTGTAATGCTTCCCAGGCCTTTGAACAAGGGCTTTTTGCCAACATATGGCTTGCCACCTACATCAACTATGGGATCTGGACAATACGATGCAAGGTATTGTTTGAAAAGGGAACAGATCTCTGTCCAGAGGATCTCCTGATAAAATACACCAAGAAAGCTAGACAAATTGATAAAAGAACTTGTCCTGACCAACTGGCAAAACAAACATGGAGTCAATTGAAGATGTAGCAGAAATACATAATTCAGATTCCTTGGTACCAGCTTACATTATAACTGATTGTGAACTTTCTATCCTTGCCTCAAAACTTTAATCTGTTCAATTTACCTTCAGTGGCAATGATATTGCCTGGGGTTTCTATTATGTAACACATAAAACCCTCAATTTATAATACATGCAACCATCAGAAGTCACCCTCTTTTGTATTCTTAACTTTATACAATATGATATAAATAAAGTTTCTTTTTGAAATGTAAAAATAATTATAGGTTTTGAATCAAAATTCTAAATCACCCTTCCAACATATGTTTTTAACAATGCCCTCTGTGAATAAATATTAAGTATTGCTAAAATAACAGCATTGGGAAAAGTGCTTTAGCATTTTATATTTGAATTTTGAGCTAACAATATGCACTGAGATATATAGTTTGATAATGATTAAATTAAAAGCTGCTACTATGATATTTCTAGATATTCATGCTAGCTTCCGCCCCCCCCAAAGATATAACTTTAGTATAAATGTCATATGTATAAATATATAAAAAATAATAAATAAATAAAAAAGCAAAGTGAGGGTTGTAATAGAATACTACAACACTGAAGAAAATAAAAGATTGTAATAACTTGTAATTTAAAAGCAAAAAACAAATACCATAAAAAATAAAAATAATATATTGTAGTTTTTGCGTACTGGAATTCAAATACAGAATAGAGTTTAAATTGTTTTTGTTTTTTTTATTTTTGTAATAGTAAAATTTTCACAAGTAATCTCAGGGACTTTCTGGACAACTGGTAAATATCCAGCTAGCTCATTCATCCAGTATTACTTGTTAAATTAATATTTAACTTTTCATAAATATGGTGTTATCTCTGATAAGTATCATTATAAAAATTAAACTAGTGGATTATGTTTGCCTGGTTTTAATGAATATAAATAAATAGTATTGATAAAGTGTTTAAGAAAGTTGTAAATGGTATAACATCTTATACAGTAGTTCATGATTAAAATATGGTAACTTAAAATAGCTAACCTATATCACTATATAAGATATACCCCTGATTCAAACATGGTGCTGTAAGCAGTTTGGTGAAGCAATGTAATTGATGAATAAAGTAGAAATGTATATCTAAAAATTTACAATTAGTTAAGAAGACAAAGCTAGAAAGATTTGGGGGAAAATAAAATGTGCAGGATGGAAAAATTTTTCTAAGGAGTTACTTTTTTATTTATTTATAATACAATAAAAAGTTGTAATTATAAATTTATTAAATGCACATTGATTACGTAGTAATATTTACTGAGGCTATAACCTCGATAATATGCGTATAAAATGTGATAGTAGGGACCTCTATAGGTGTTTTAACCACAAGCATCCCCTCTTTTCTTCCATAGTGTAAGCTTGTGGTTAAAACATTTGTGGAGGTCCCTACTATCGCATTTTATACGCATATTATCGAGGTTATAGCCTCAGTAAATATTAATACAATAAAAAGTAAATTGTAGAAATAAAATATTCAGCTACAAAGATGAAGAAAGTTATTATTAATGATGACAAATTCAGTGATAAGATGGGAAAATATGTAAATAAATTACATAAGAGAGTAATAATATTTGAAGTAAATAAAGATACTATAGATTTACCAATATTTGATGAAGAGTTTAGAGATGTAACTTTAACTCACTTGGTGATAACTAAAAGTTAATATGTAAAAATAATTATTTAAATTTAAATTATAACATGAACATAGTTATTCTAAGTTTATTCTAACTGTGATTATCTAATCATGTGGACTACTTAATAGCATAATATTTTTAGATTTGTAAATGTTTAGATTTTCTACTTATTAGCTAATATTTATAATTAATTTATAACAAGATAGGTGTTCAATTATCATGATTCCTAAGAGAAAGGGAGCATATAAAATATTTTATAATGTCTTTAATTTCAGAAGTTAGATTATTAATTAAAATTTTGAATAGAAATTTCTTTTATAATCTAAGTATATAATTTTAACAGAAGAAAACAATTTGAATTTAGAAAATCTGATTATAAGAATCATATAAAACTTGTTGAGAAATAAAGTAGAAATGAAATAGCAGATAATATTTAGATGATGAATATGAAATATTCTCAAGATTTTGAAAAGCCTTCTTTAAGTATATGTTGTGTGGTTTTTATAAATTTATATACTCCCAGTTTGAAAAGAGTAGCATGCTGTCTAATTATTGTTATAATGTTACCACTATTAGGGTTGTTGACAACATAATGTTTAATTTCAAAGCAAAAAGTTTTTTCCAACAATTCCTCATAGAACAACAGTAAAAGACAAAAAAAAAAAAACAACAGTAAAAGACAAAACAGTACATACCAGGCTTGCTAAGTGCAAATGGTTAGTGTGAATGGTTTTATAATCAATAATATTTCTATAGTGTAATTTTCACTACACCACTCCTCATGCAAAATAGAGACTGATTTTTATCTGCATTTAACACCCAATTACATCCCCCCACAAGGTATTAGAAACCATTTCCTATTTTGCTTGAGAGTGATATAGTGAAAATTACACTACAGAAATATTTATTATTGGATAATCCCTATTCTAATAAAGAAGTGATAAAAATTATTAATATACCTTCATTATGTGATTTGTGTCAAACTTATGAAAGCATCATATTTGACACATCGATTAAACTGTAGTAATTTGCTATCTATATATTTATCTATACTTAACAATGATAAAGATATGTGTAAGAGATTGTAATCTGGCCAACTTACGAGTCCAGTTCAGCACAAAATGTCTATTTTACGTGTCATTGGTCATATGTTTATGATTACATTCTTCCACAAGATGTTAAAAGTGGATAGAAACCACTCCTACTTTGCATGAGAAAGGTGTAGTGAAAATTATATCAGAAATATTATTCATTAGTTGGATAATCTCTAATCTAGTGAATGGTTTTATATCTAGTACATATATATAAACATTAAATTAAACATAGCTTAAGGTATGAATATAAACAAAGGGTGTGCTTTTAATTCATAGCCTGAGGTCGTGATGTGCTCCTTTTGTTTTATATATATGCCCGTGTATGTAGAGAGGGAGAAAACATAGAATTTTTCAAATGAAAACTAAAATTCAAGTTCCATTACGACCCTCCCCCCGTATAAGTGGTCTATAATAGCCCATCTAGACAATTATTGTACAATTAATGGATGTCTGTGTATAACTAGGTAGTTAAGCCATAAATTTCACTACCTAGCATTTGATTAATCAAGTATTATTTTATTCCCCACTGTTTTTCAACAAATTGCTTTTATCTGCAGTGGAGTTTTAAAAGATAGCATTTCATTCGCTACCATTGGTTAGTCTAAAAAAAAATGTGATTGAAAGAATAGATAATTTATTATATATATATAATTTTTTACATCTACATTTACGTGCTCACGCAAAATATTTTATAAATAGCTATGGAACCTATTATCATTTATATTGCAATTTATTACTCGTTTGATATTAAAGAGAATATTTTGTTAGAAAGAAAGTAATCTCCAGACCAATAAAATAAATATTTACTTTTAATACATTTGCAAATACATTCATTAATGTAATGGATTTTATGTTATCAGCAATTTATTTTTTTCTATTATTATTAAAGGTAATTAGAAGTATACAGTATATATTAAATCTTTTCACAAATTATATATATATATTATCAATATTAGGATTTTTAGTATTTTACGATATAGCTCGGAATGTGAGAAGCTAGAATAAACTAGGTTAAGAAAGTGGATAATAGTTGAGTAAT
Organism: Epiperipatus broadwayi; assembly: GCA_028023455.1. NCBI lineage: Eukaryota > Metazoa > Onychophora > Udeonychophora > Euonychophora > Peripatidae > Epiperipatus > Epiperipatus broadwayi. The sequence goes on along the minus strand of JAQFVV010012510.1, from coordinate 1,841,651 downwards.
ATGACGTAGTCTTAACACCTATTATCTAATTGTTTTTGTTTTCTGGTACAGAATCTAACTTCATTATATATATATAATACAGATATTTCTTAAAATAGTCAGAAAAAATATTTAAGAAGAAATATTAGAGTATAAGCACAGACTTTCACATGACCCACCACTCTCCACTCTATCTAATAACACTGATACACTTAAACATATATATGTTGAAAAGGTAAATAATCACCAATATATGTATTTCATGCTAAACCAGCAATCATCAGTTGGTCCAGATTATCATCTCTACACATATATACTATAAGTGCTCAGATATATATTAAGATAGACAATCCTCATACTTTAATGGACAGGCTTCAATCTACTCCACACTCCACCTCTTCAACCGTCCATCCAATTGAAAATCTGATGATGGAATGCTCAAAGGCCACCCTGAGGCCGAGATTCTTGTCACACCCATGTTGACCCAAGGTCAATCTGAACCCCACATGTACAGGACATAATCCATTAAATACATATGCAAGGATGGGCAGACATCTCTATAATGTAATAACTGAAACATAGGCTAATTTATACCTGTGTCTATATATATGTAATATTAGGGTATGAGCACAAACTTTCACATGACCCACCACTCTCCACTCCATCTAATAACACTGATACACTTGAACATATATATGTTGAAAAGGTAAATAATCACCAATATACGTATTTCATGCTAAACCAGCAATCATCAGTTGGTCCAGATTATCATCTCTACACATATATACTATAAGTACTCAGATATATATTAAGATAGACAATCCTCATACTTAAATGGACAGGCTTCAATCTCCTCCACACTCCACCTCTTCAACCGTCCATCCAATTGAAAATCTGCCCATCCTTGCATATGTATTTAATGGATTATGTCCTGTACATGTGGGGTTCAGATTCACCTTAGGTCAATATGGGTGTGACAAGAATCTCGGCCTCAGGGTGACCTTTGAGCATTCCATCATCAGATTTTCAATTGGATGGATGGTTGAAGAGGTGGAGTAGATTGAAACCTGTCCATTAAAGTATGAGGATTGTCTATCTTAATATATATCTGAGCACTTATAGTATATATGTGTAGAGATGATAATCTGGACCAACTGATGATTGCTGGTTTAGCATGAAATACATATATTGATGATTATTTAACTTTTCAACATATATATGTTTAAGTGTATCAGTGTTATTAGATGGAGTGGAGAGTGGTGGGTCATGTGAAAGTCTGTGCTCATACCCTAATATTACATATATATAGACACAGGTATAAATTAGCCTATGTTTCAGTTATTAAGAAGAAAGTATAATTAGATTTTTTTTTCAAGGATTGCAAAATTGAAATAGATTTTGTAAATCCTGATCTTATCTCTTTTTTTGGATCAAAGGAAACGAATATCATTGAACGTTTAAGGAATTTTTTCTCTCTCTATTATCATGATTTACCTTTTTTTTAATTACTGAATAACAATAATAGAGAACACATTGGTTAAGTTATGCTAATATAAGCCTCAAATAATATTATACCAGTCAAGCCTTGGTGGTTGAGAGGTTAGCGACAGCTGCTTTACAAGCAGTTGTCCCGGGTTAGCGGGTTCGCTTCCCGGCTGATGCTATGACACATGAGAAAAAAAAATTAATATTATACCTTTTTAGATTTATAATACTTTACAGTTTCGTGACTACCATTTGGTTAATAGTTTTTAATTCAAATGGAAGAAATTCTTGAACAATATTTATTCAAGGTATTGTGTTAATAAATTTAAAAATCCATATCACTAAAAGATAAATCAAAATAATTGTCCACACTTTTAAAAACAACTTTTTAATTCAAATGGGAGGAATTCTTGTATTTATTCAATCAGGCAAAACTCACTATACGTATTGCCACACACATCAAGCTAGAGTAATCAATGGATGCCATAAGGTTTTGGCTCCTCACTGATGAAGGCCACAAGCCAGAAACTAGTCTGGGGGTATTGGATGAGTAGGCATTTGATGGGGATTTTATGCACAAGCCTTCTGGCATCCATTGATTACTCTAGCTTGCTGGGTGTGGCAATACGTATAGTGAGTTTTGCCTGTTTTAATAACAGTTATAAGCAAGTATAAGAAGTGGTGATCATGTGATATATTTATTCAATGTTATTCAAGGTATTGTGTTAATAAATTTAAGAATTCAGATCATTGAAAGATAAGTCTAAATAATTGTCCACACTTTTAAAAAGAATTCAGGATATATATTCCATTTAAAATATACTTATTTAGGCACACTATTTTATGTACACAATAAAACATTATGGAAATTGTACCATTTTATGTATCCTAGTTTTAACTTTATCATATGAGTTGTAACCAAATTACAGAATAAAATTTCCTATATTTTATAATATATATATATATAGGACACTCATAAAAAAAAAAAAATTATGAAAATTGTACATTTTCACAGAAAAAATAGAACAAGTATGAAATATTTATTTCAAATTATAAAAAAAGAAAACAATAGAGATATTGTAAAAAGAACAATGATAAAAGTATTTATATATGTGATACTGGACTATTTCCATCATCTATAATGAAATATTTTATCATATAATTTGTTTTTAGAATTTGAAAAGAAGGAAATTTAAAAACAATTTATATACACAACTTCATAGAAAGATTTGTAGAAATGATCAAATAGAAAAAGTTGAGTACAAATTAATTACATTTTAATATTTTGAAAATAAAATATGAAACATGGTGAATTAATAATTTTTGAAGAGTGTGTAATATGGAGAAGAAAGTTGCAAATGAATATTTTTTTAGAACAACAAAAAAATTATCAAAAAGTACGTTGTAAAAAGTACTTTAGAAAGAATAAAAGATTAAAAAAAATATGAAAGGAGTACAAAGAGCCTGTTAAGCATTACATGGAAGAAAATATAAAAAATACATATATTAACTATTTTATAAAAGAAAGATTAAAATTAAGATAAAAATATGATAAATTTAATAAAGTAATTGAGAAATTAAAAGTGCAAAAAAATAAGAGTAGTGAAAATTTTTGGAGATATATATTAGGAAGAAAAATAAAGAATATTATGTTGATAAGTATAAAGGGAAAAGAATGTGAGAGGAAAACAGAATTTAAAAAATATATTTAATGAATTATGCAATGAAAGCCTCATATTATAGGGGATTAATAAATGAATTTTTCTGGTTAAAAAAAGAAACCAATAAGCATTATAATATTTGTATAAAAAAATAAAAATATATAATCATAAAATTGCAAAAATGGGAAAATAAAATTACTTTTGTTAAGAATAGCTTCTAACTGGAATCAGTTTGATTGCTTTTATACAATTAGTTATTAGAACGAAATAAATTTGCTTTTTATTTTTGTAAGCATTATTTACAATAAGTATTATATAAGTAGAGAGATTTGAACTTAGGATTTTTCAGACTCTATTCATTCTCTACTCCATCTCAAGAAACTGATACACATAACCACATACATATAAAAAAGATAAATGATCCCAATATATGTATTTTGTTCAAAACCAGCAATCATCAATTGGGCTAGATATCATAATCTCCCATACATGTATACAATCAGTGCTCAGTTTATATCAAGATAATAATTCCTTAAATTATTGGTTAGGTTTCAATCTTCTCACCCTTCCAACTATTCAACTATCTACTTCATTGTAATAACTGAAACACAGGTTTATTATATACCTGTGTCTATATATGTAATATAGGGTATATGATCACAGACTTTCAGATGACCCATCACTCTCCACTCTATCTAATAACACTGATACACTCAAGAACATATATGCTGAAAAGATGAATAATCACCAATATAAGTATTTCATGCTAAACCAGCAATCATCAGTTGGTGATTATTTATCTTTTCAGCATATATGTGCTTGAGGGTATCAGTGTTATTAGATAGAGTGGAGAGTGATGGGTCATCTGAAAGTCTGTGCTCATATACCCTATATTATCTACTTCATTGAAAAACTGAAGATGGAACACTCAAAGCCCTTATTGGAATTATTGTAGTCATATCCATGTAAACATCACATCAATATAACCTTCATAATACCAGACTTTTATGTCTTTATATATATTAATAGGAGAGAGATGGCCTAAACTTATATTTAAAAAAATAACCATAGATTGCAAAATATAAATATTACTTACATTTGGACTATAAGCAGTGTGAGATATAGCTTTAAAAAAATTAGAATAAAACATTATGTGAGGTAAATTCAAGTTAATTTTTGCAAAATACCGACATACTAAGAGATACTGAGATGGATACCATTTAAAAACTTCTATAATATTAAGGCATATGAAAATTTATAGTGGTATCACATATTGATGGTTAAATGAAGTTTTATTTAACTTAATTTTATTTTCATTTGAGAATTCAAACTTTTAGTTTCTTTGTTTCAACTAGAAGTCTTTACAAATGCATTTTCATTAAGCAACTGTTAATTTACTCAAAGGTTCAATATTTTTGTTTTTAAAACAAGAGAAAAATTTAAAGAAATCCATTTTTTATGATATTAAAAATCAATTTTTCTTCATTATTTCTGGACTTAAGTAAGAAATATAGTTTATGCATACTTTTCTCAAATGTACATTTCTTTTATATATGTAAAACAGCTTAAAATATACCACTGGAATTTTTTACCATTCGATTTTTTTCATTGGCTTATATACATAAGTAAATCAACTTTACATATAGATTACCAGTGTGACACACTGGTGATTCTCATCTCAAATTCAGCTTCTATAATCCCTAAATTTCAAGTACAGCAATCAATGTTATATCATCACAGAAAGCACCTACATGTACTTACTTCTTTGGAAGACAGAAACTCTTATAGCATAGTCATCTAGCACCTGTCCTTCCTGACTTATCTTTTTATTTAAACTGATCCCACTATTTATTTATATTAGATATAATTATATACACAACTTTTCACTTCTTGAAAAAAATAATGTAAGTAATTCTATACAATTTATAAATAAATTAAAAAATTTGTTGAAAGAGAATAATTTTAAAAATATTGTTTTTGTTAAATTTGATATTGTTAATATGTATACGAATATTGATCCTGAAATTGCAATATATTATATTATTGATTTGTATAGAAAAGATAATAATGTTAAAAACAAGATGGAAATTTATATTTTGTATGAATTATTGGTTATTTGTTGCAAAGATCTTATTTTTAGATATGGAGATAAATTTTATAAACAGAAACATGGATTAAGTATGGGAAATAGTTTGAGTGGCTTTTTAGCAAATGTATATATGTATAATTTTGAAAAAGAATTTTTTAATAATGGAAAAAATAAGCCAATTTTTTATAATAGATATGTAGATGATTATTTTTTGATTTTTAATGGGAATGTTAGAAAAGCAAATAATTTTTTGGGGTATATAAATACAAAAAATGATAAAATAAAGTTTACAATGGAAAAAGAAAATAACAATGTAAATTAATTATATGGATATAAGAATTTTTAAAAAATTTGGAATGGATGGAATAATTTATATAGATACAACAGTATTTAGAAAGAATACATATTTTGGATTAGCTAATAATTGGTACTCTGATATTGAAAACCATTGCAAGCTTAATATTGTTAATAATAAGATTATTAGGGCTGTTAAGGTATGTATGTTCAAATGAAATGTTTTTTAAGAATGAAATAAATAATATTAGGGGGGAATGTATTAAAAATGATTATCCTGAATATATTGTAAAAAGATTGGTATCTAATTATAATATTGAAAATATAAAAAGATTAAATTGAATAAAAATGAAGAAAATAAAATAATTTATATAGGATTTAGGGTATCAAGATATTTATTTTTTAAAATTAAATTTTTTTTTAGGTATTTTAATAGGAGATATAATACATTAATTTGCCCTGTTTATAAAAGGATACAATGTTTGGGTGAGTTTTTTTTTTTTTAAGTGTCATAGCATCGGCCGGGACGCGAACCCGCAACCCGGGCAACTGCCTGCAAGTGCGAGACAGTCATGCTGACCTCTTGACCACCAATTCAAGACTATGTTTGGGTGAGTTAATAAATGATTATGATAAAATTTATATTTTAGAATGTATAAATTCAGTATATATAATTAAATGTATGGATTGTGATAAAAGTAATGTAAATATGACTTATATAGGAACAAGTAAGAATAAATTAAAAACTAGATTAAGGCAGCATTTATATGATAAAAAAACTGCTATATATATTCATAAAAAAGAATTTAAGCATGAAAATTTTGATATAAGGCCATTGGAATGTGTTACAAATTTTAAAGAGAGAATAAAAAAAAGAGGAAGTATATATAGATCAGTATAAACCAGTATTAAATAGAATGTTAATAAATAGAGATAAAAAATAAGATAATATAGGAATAATATATAAAAATAAAAAAAGGGGGGAGGGTTATAAAAAGAATGTTAATGGGTAAAGATTTAGAGAATATATAATAAATTTATATAAGAAGAGTATTAATTTATAAAGGTAATTTAAAAGAAATAATTAAAGATAGGGAAGGAGGTAAATGATTGTATTTGTAGATTATAATAATATTATGGTTTTATTTGAATATTATATATTTGGAATGTATTAATATTTTATTTATTTGTGTTATTATTTTTGTTTTTATTTATTTTATTATTATTATTATTTTAAGGAAACTTGATAATGACTACAGAATGTAGTTGAAACGTTGTATGGAAGGAGAAAGAAAATTATAGTTTGGAATAAAACAAGTTTTAAAAAGAAAAGGAATGGTGAATTTATATATTTATATTAGATACTAAAAAAATGTCTCAATTTGATAAAGAATAAATTAAGTACTTTTTTCTTAATAAAAACCAAGATTATAATTATATTACAGTGATTGTTGTTTAATGTATGTTCATCAAAACCAAATAAGTTCAAAAATATATTTTTAATCAAAATTATTCTTTAATCTCTTTGAACTTCAAATTAAACATAGTGTAATTATATGTAAACAAAGGGATTAAATCACTCTTCCCTAGGCTATGATTTGAAAGCACTCTAAATGTTAAATAAAGGACCAAGAATATGTGGATTCATTTTTATGGATTTATTCTATTTTTAATCCTTTGTTGAATATTTAGAGTGCTTGTAAGTCAGCCTGGGTGTGAGTGATTTATTCCCTTTATTTATATCCATTAGAAACCAGTCAACACTTAGACAATCCCAATATAAATAACAATCAAGAATTTCAAACTGTTGTGAAGGCAATTTCCTTTTATCAATAGAAGTGGATTCCACCCATTTATACTTATTTAGCCTGGAACATTATTATCTTTATATATATATATATATATATATATATATAAAGATATATATATGATCCATGATATATATATATATATATATTATAGATCGGAAGAGCATACACATATCATCATCATCAACCATTATCAATCCACTGCAGGATGAAGGTCTCTCCAAGTTTAATCCATCTTCTCCGATCTTTAGCTTCTCTTCTCCACAACACCCCTGCACATTTTCTTATTTCATCCATCCATCTCACATGTGGTCTCTTTCTGGGTCTTTTACAATCTCTTGGAATCCAGTTTAAAATTTCAATTGTCCATCTATTATCATCTCTTCTAGCAATATGTCCAGCCCAACTCCATTTCAATCTTTTAATTTTTTCAATAAGGTCAGTAACACCTGTTTGTTGTCTTACCCATACATTGCGTTTTTGATCTCTTCTTGTTACTCCCAACATACATCTCTCCATACTCCTTTGAGTGGTCTGAAGTCTCTGTATTGCTCTTCTATTAAGTGTCCAAGTCTCAGATCCATAAGTAAGAACTGGTAAAACACATTTGTTAAAAACCATCCTTTTCAAACACATAGGCATATTTCCTTTTAGTATCAAGTTATTTCTACCAAAAGCACTCCAACCAAGTTTAATTCTATGATTAATTTCCTCCATTATGTTTCCATCTGTATTAATAATCTGACCAAGGTATTTGTAACTGTTAACTTCTTCTAATTCTTCATAATCAATCTTTATTTTCATATTTTGAGCAAATCGATTAAACATTACTTTAGTCTTTTTAACATTTATCTTTAGTCCTACTTTTCTACTTTCATCTGCTAACTCCTGCAACATTTCCTGCAGCTCTGAAGCATTATTTGCAAAAACAACTACATCATCTGCGAAATCTAAATGACTTAAATACTCTCCATTTACTTTCACTCCTTTAGTTTCCCATTTTAATCCACAAAATACTTCTTGCAGCACTGCTGTAAAGAGTTTTGGAGATATGGAGTCACCTTGTCTTACACCTTTCTCAATGTTGATTTTTCCAGTATCATTATGTAATCTAATTGTTGCTGTTGCATTTTTATAAATATTCTTTAAAATATGACAATATCCTGGATCTATACCTTGATGATCCAATGCTTTAATCACTGAAGAAATGTGTATAGAATCGAATGCCTTTTCATAATCTACAAATCCAAAACATAATGACAACTCATATTTGTTTGTCCTTTCTATGACTTCTCTCAATACCTGGATATGATCTATTGTACTAAAACCACTTTTAAATCCAGCTTGTTCTCTTGGTTGGTGGAAATCCAAAGTTCTCTGTAGACGAGTTGTAATTATCTTGGTAAAAATTTTATATAAAACTGATAAAAGGCTGATAGGTCTGTAATTTCTAATATCTTCTTTATCACCTTTTTTAAATATTAATATTATTACTGCATTCTTCCAATCTTCCGGTACATCTTTATCATTTAGACATTTGGTATATAACTTTGCTAAAATTGTTTCTATTTCTTCACCTGCTTCTTTTAATATATCAATTATAATTCCATCATTTCCTGGAGCCTTTCCTTTCTTCATACACTTAATTGCATGTCTCACTTCTTCATTTAAAATTCTGGGCAATTCGGAAGATGTAATAGATATAGGAGGTACTTGTTCTTTATTACTATATAATTCTTGATAAAAATCTTCTACCAATTTCATGATGTCATCTCTCTTTTTAGTAATAATTCCATCTTTTTTTCTTATTGCAGATATAAATTTCCTACCAATACCAAAATGTTGTTTAACATTTTTGAGACTTTTATTTTCTTCTACAGCTTTCCTTGCTATTTCACAGTTATACTTTCTTATATCATTTTCAACTCTTTTCCGTACCATTTTACAAAATTCGAGATATTCAATTCTTTTTAATACATCATTTTTGTATATCTTCATATTCCTTCTTTTCTTCATAAATTCTCTAGTCTCAGTAGAAATTTTATTAGTCAATTGCTGCTTTTTTCTACCAGCTATGTTTGTTGCAGTTTTTAAAAGTGTATCAGTTATTTTCATATTAATTTCATTCAAATCTGAATCATGTTCAAAATCTCCTAACACTTGAAACCTATTTGTAAGTTCTAATTTAAATTCATTAGAATGTTTCTGAAGATTAGGAATATCAACTGTAAATATTGTTTTTCTTAATAATTTTTGTCTCTCTAGTTTTACATTAACACATAACTTACACCTTACTAATCGATGATCACTTCCTGTGTTAAATTTATTAAGAACATTACAATCTTGAAATATGTATTTTCTGTTAGTCAAAATATAATCCAATTCTGCTGTACCTTCATTTGGATGCTTCCATGTCCATTTCCTTTTAACATTTTTCTCAAAAAATGAATTCATAATATAAAGTTTTTCTTTTTCTGCAAACTCCACAAGTCTATGTCCTCTCTCATTTCTATTACCATAACCAAAATTACCTACAGCAATTTCATCTTTCATTTGTCTACCAATTCTAGCATTAAAGTCTCCCATAACAATTTTAAAATGTTGTTTACTCTGATCAAAAGCCTTTTGTACATCCATATAAAAATCTTCTACTACTTCATCACTATGAGAACTTGTTGGGGCATAAACCTGAATTATCTGCATTTGGTATCTGCTATTAAGTTGTATAACTAATCTTGCCACTCTGTCCGATACACCATCAATCTCCACAATATTGTTCTTCCACTTTTTATTTATAATGAATCCTACTCCACTTGTATTTCCAATATGTGTGCCTTTATAATAGAGTATATGTCCACTTTTTAAATCAATTGTTTCTTCTCCTTTTCTTCTAACTTCACAAAGTCCAATAATGTCCCATTTAATATAAGACAGTTCTTCTTCTAATTCTTGCAATCTTCCTTCACTTGAAAGTGATCTGCAGTTGTAAGTACCTAAATAAAAAGTCGTCATCAAATGGCAGCCTGGGTCCGCAATCAGGGGATTCTTAGCACCCTCTGCCTTTGGCCACCAACCGCTGCCTTGGTTGGTGACTTTACAGCCTCCTGGGAATAAGGGCCATGCTTTATTTTTGTCTGTCATAATTGTATATATGTATTGGAAAAATATTTATCATTTACACAAACATTCATTCTGCCTTATCAGGCACTGAGAAGAAAGACCACGGTGTTTCTTGATCTTAAACTCAGAGGTAAAAAGCCAATAAACTCACCACGCTGGCTAATGCATGTTGGTGAGCAGCCCATCCATGTTCATATACTATATGAATAATCACATAGTAATAACAGCTGTAATGACAAGAACATATGGAGTGGACATTAGGAATTTGCCCTGCTCAGTTCCTTTAAGGCCTCCAAGAGGAATCAAAGGGTCCCCTTTCAGTTAATAGCAAACACACACACACACACACACACACATATATATATATATATATATATTGATCTATACTTAATTTAAAATTTACATATTATATTTTAATTATTACAATCAAGATGTTAATAGTGAGATGCTTTTTCCAGTCTTGTATAATTAATTATGAGTATAATAACTCTTAAATGCTATTTTTTATATGGTTGAAAGATTAATTTCACTCTGAAATATCAATAATGCTGACAAAGGTGGATAATTCATTGAAGTCTTGATTCTTTGTTCAACATTTAGAGTGCTTTTAAGTAATAGCCTGGGAAAGGAGGATTTACTCCCTTAGTTTATTAATCTCTTTAAAGATAAAAATATTGAAAACAACTTTTATAATTACTGCACATATTTAGACAAAAGTAGTTTTCTGTTTTAATTATAATATTTAAATACAAGTATAGCATATATATTTTTAAGCTAGATGTAATTGGAGGGGATTTGAACCTAGACTTTCAAACTCCCTTTAGTCACCCATTCCACTTTATACAACTGATACACAACCACATACATATGAAAAAGATAAATGATATCCAATATATGTATTTTGTACTAAAACAGCACTCATCAGTTGGTCTGGATCATCTCCCACATATATATAATAACGAACATGCTAATAGCTCTACACAAGGTTTTTTTATGATAAATGCCACAAGAGAAAGCATTTGAAATCTTTATCTAGGATTGTCCCCATCTCCAGACAAGTTTCGAGCTATGGCTGTCTTCAATAAGAAGCTAGGAGCATTTATTTAATACTTAATTTTATGAAAAAGATCTGAAATTTTCAAACATCTATATGTCTTCAAATTCAGCTCTTCAACTGAAAAAGTCATTTGGGCCTAAACTAAAGTCAGTTACTCAATATAAAACTGATCTGGGGATGAGGATAATCCTAGATAAAGATTTAAAATGCTTTCTCCTGTGGCATTTATCATAAAAAAGCTTGTTCAGGGCTATTATCATGCTCTTTATTTATTATAATGCAAGCTATATATATATATATATATATAGGTCATGTGATATGTGATTTGTTTTTATTAATATATAATATAAACTGTGTTTTAATTATATTAAAACTTTAGATTTGGTTAAAATCAGAAATAAATCAACAAAATATTTGTATCAAATAGATTTTTTTATATAATTTTAAATAATATTATTTAAAATATCACAAATATTGTCAGTCAATTGATTAATATTAGAGTCATTTTAGAGTATTTTACAATTTTATATCTGCATTTGTTTCTTCTTTTCTTTTTCATTTTGAATATATATACCATACTATCAAAACTACAGATTCATGTGTTGTCATGAACTCAATATATTAATACATAAAATCCTGGGAAGATTTAAAATAAATTTGATTTAAGGAAATGGCTGTGGAAGAATTAATTCATTATTATTTAGTTGCGTAAAATGTCTTATAAAGAATATAAAAAATTATTTGTAGAATTTTCAAATATAAAAATAGCTTATAATAAATTGAATGTGAATAATTGCTGAATAAGTTTTAAAAAGATGAGAAAAGAAATGGATTTTTAGAAATGATTGAGTCTTTATAAGTACTATATTTGGTAAAATGAAAATACACACAGAAAAGATTTTTAAAAATAATATTTAGCTTTATTAGTGCCTAGCATACTTTTAATATATTTTTACTATATCATATTTATGGCTTCTAGTAGTGTGATAAAGTGGTTCTTTATGTCAAAGTTTAATTAACTGTTTATGTATTCAATTTTAATTAAAAATTTAAATATTCAGATAGCCTATTTCTTTGAAATGTGTATACTTGTTTCTTTTTTGTTAATAGAAAAAACGGTCATCAGCTATTGTGCATGCTTCTTTAATCTTCCATTTTCTATCCTCTCTCTGTGTGTGCACTATCTCAAATCTATGACTAGTTTTCTGTTCATGGTCTGTAAATATTGAAATGTGTTTTTGTCTTGAAGGCTCTATTATATAAATACTTGTGTTGGGTAAGTCTTGTTGACAAAATGGCCCTTGATTCCCCATAATATGCAGCACTACAAGCTGATTGGCTGTACTTAATTCTATAGACCACTTCATATCTCGATTCATTTGGTATAGTATCTTTAGAGTTATTGATTAAGTGATGGAACTGTTTGAAATCTTATATTAAATTTATTTTTACATATATTTTTTAATTTATGTGCAATCTTTGAAATATAGGACAGGTTTATTCAGTACCCATTTCAAAGAAATAGGCTATTTGTATATTCAAATTAAAATTAAAATTGAATATGTAAACAATTGATTAAACATTGATATAAAGTACCATTCAATCACACCACTATATGCCATGAATATGATATAGTAAAAATACATTGAAAGCATGTTAGGCAGTAATAAAGCTAAAGATTATTTAAAAAACGATATTTTCAGCATGTATTTTCATTTTACCAGATACTACGTTGGCTCAGAAAAAAAGTGTTAACAATTGAATTACAAAAAGTACTATATTTATAAATACCAGTTTGAGAATATATAGAGTTGGTGAAAGTTAAATGTATAATTGATGGAACAGGTATATCAATTGTTACATTTATTTATTTGTTTCTAAAAAAAATTGAAGAGTTGACATAAAAAGTATTGAGGTCACAAATGTGAATTGCCGTAATAGAAACTAGAAGAATGCATACTGTTGTAGCTTTCTATCTCACAAAGCTTTTGCTTTTGAATGATATTTTATTCTTTCATTGCTGTATAGTTATTAATAACATAATTATTGTTATTGAATGTTAAAATAATGATGGGAATTTTCAGTATTATAACTTTTTTCCCATAAAAATAATGTTAACAAAATCTTTAGATATACCTATGCTAGGTTGTTAGTAATTTAACATTGTTTTTTATTTCCTTAATACAATTTATTCTGTCTTTTTGATTTTAGAATTATAGCATAAAATTTAATTATCCCTTATATTATTAAGATGCAAAATCAAAAATAAAGATATTATGTTCTTATGAGGTATTATTTATTTAGCATGTGGTTTTTAGGCAACTTAACTATTAACAAAATATCATAAAGCAATCTATAAAAATTCTAACTAAATTCTAGAATCAGTAATAGCCTTAAACAAGGCAAAACTCTCCATACAGTAGTGCCACCTTGTGATAATCAGAGTAATCAATGGATGCCAGAAGGCTTGAGCATAAAATCCCTCCTCACTGATGAAGGCCACAAGCCAGAAACTAATCTGGGGATATTGGATGAGTAGGCATTAGATAGGGATTTTATGCATCAGCCTTCTGGAATCCATTGATTACTCTGGTTGGCACAGGGTGGTACTGTATGGAGAGTTTTGCCTTTTTTTATAAACAATTATGTGCTAGTATAAGAGATGGTGAGCATGTGATGCTTAATGATTTAACAGTAATAGCTTTATTAAATTCTTCAATTCTGGCATTGTATCCATACTCATTAACCATGTAATTTTGTGTTTATTCATATTTATGTAGGTCAGTATTTGTTAAGTTTTATTTATGAAGTAGATGAGTTCCATGAATACGGGTTGTCTTGAATCTGTTGTTAAGAACCAGTAAGGTTTAAAAAGACCAAAATTGTTTGTTTTTACTGCTAAATCTGGAAAAATAACTTTTCTTCAAATCTTGTAAGAAGTTTATTTTTATGACAATTTTTTAGTTGTAAATTCATATCTGAACATCCATAAAGAAGATTTGAGATGAGTTATAGATGGTAAAACTATATCTGATAGAAGAATATGCGAAAGAATAGAAAGCTTCTGCAAAGGAATAGATTCAAATGATTGATTAGAAAACCACTGTAAAAGAATAGATTCATAGTAAGGTTTAATGAGTATCCAGAAGTTTAGTATGGTCTCTTTTTTTTAAAACAGGGCACAGTATTTACCAATGAAATATATTAATATTAAGAAATCTGACTATAAAATACTAGCATCATAATTCTAATTAGTGCTCATTAGCTTTCAAAGAGTTTATTTCTAGAATTATTTTAGGCCTAACTTTAGACCCAAGGTTACTTTGTAGTAACATAGAATAAGTTTCTGTTTTATTCTATTATTACAAAAAATTATTTACAGATTACAAGATTGTTTACCTGTTATTTAGAAAAACAATTGAACATATTGTCTTTGTTAATTTTGGAATAAGATCACCAATCAAAGCAATGTTATCAGCAAAGTTAAATATCCTGTATTCTGTATGTGGAAGTTCATTGATGAATATATTAATAAAGTGAGACAACTAAACTCAGCAGTAGATCTTTCTGTAAATTTTGTATCTACTATGATTATCATTTAGTGTCATTTCAATTTTTCTATTGGGAAGTATTTAGCCAAGAAAAAAACTTAAAAAAACTTTTAGAACACTTTTCCAAACAAAGTTATAAACTGAGATTAATTATATCAATAAAAATAGTATCATTTTTTATTTTGAAACTTTTGTAATGTGAATTGTTGAAAATAAATTTGTTCACATCATCTTTTTCCTGATTTAAATTCAGCCTGATGTAGAGATAAGGTTCTCAACTATTGGTGAAATTGTTGGGAATACATTTTAATGATATTGGATGATAATTTTGAGAATTATTGTTGAGTTTATTTGTTTTTAAGATGGCTATAATTTTACACTTACATTAAATTTTTGAAATAGTTTCTGACTAAATAATATTATAAACAGTCTTCTCCAAACATACTTTTTGCTTTAAATCCTAATTTTTGTTTAGAAATTCTTGAAAACCATTTATCTATTCTTAAGGCTTTTTCTGATTTAAGACCATCAAAAGCATATTCAATTTAACATATTCTGGTTTTATCGATTGATATTAAAAGAATATTTTAAAGAGAAGCCTGTAGTTCTGCCCTAATAATGCTTCCTTTTGTTTTATTAATTTTAGATTTAGAATTCTGATATTATATAAGACTAGCAATTTCATTAGCAATGATAACAAAAAAAATTTTGAGATGCTTTGATAACCACTAAAATCATGTAAAAGTGAGAAGCCTTTCGACTAGATCTTGTAAAGTTTTGCTTTTCTGTAATTTCTCTTTTCTTTTCGACACCATCGAGTTATTTTAATATTTTGGCAGCATTTTTTGTATATTTAAGAACACTTGCTAATTTGGTATAAGGATATGTATTTAAATGTTTATCTAAAGTGAATATCAATTCCTAGCTTTTTAATTAAATAAACGTTAAATTAAAAACTGAACATAAAACAAACACTATAAAAAGCATCATAGTATAATGGTAATTCGTGCTTAAATCTCAACCAAATAAAACTTGGACATTTTTTTAATATGCCAAGCAAATTATTTTTTTTACGTATGCGAGTTATAAATAATCTTAATAGTCATTCATTTTTTGATAAATAATGGATATTTAGCATATTGAAAAATTGTACTCCTACAAAAAATATCCCTCTTCCATATACACTCACACATACACGTTAGCAACATTTTAAATTGTAATTCATTTACGTATCAGGAAAATCCAGATGTGATATTAATAAAAATTAAACTTTCAAAAAAAAAAAAAAGAAAAGCTCTTGCACAATGAAAAAGTTTTTACTTTTTAAAAAGAATTAAATAAATGTCTAATTACATCAAGATTACATTAATTTCTATTTTTAAAATATTTTATTTTTTAAACAATAAATTAAGATCATATACATAGCAAGTTTTCTTTTTCACTGATTCTATTTAATATCGAAATACACGTATAATGTATATACTTAATCTAGATGTAATTAAAGGGGATTGAACTCAGACTTTCAAGCTCTCTACGGCCATTCACTCTATCCAGTATAACCGACACACATAATCACATATAATCTGTTTTCGTAATTATTTTTTTTTCTGCTATTGCATCCTATGCGGTTAGATGTAGTTGGTAGAGCTTCTGATTGGAGATCGAATCGATCCTGGCGTTCGCAGGTTTGATGCATGAATTTCTTATGAACTCCGGGGCAATAAAGCCATATGCTATTTTTTTACTGCCATTGCTACAACTTTATAATAACTTCACAAATACTTTTGTTTTTTTTAAATATCTATATTATTGACCATTGACTGTTCTATTACAAGCATTATTCTTTCATAATGATCCAACAATCTTATAAATTTAATAATCTTATATCAGATTTTCTGCAATCCACATTTTTAATTTTTACAACAGCACTTTTTACATAAATGGGTATTGTTTGCATTTCACTTCTATTTTTAATTTAGATTCTGCATATCGATAAGCTAAATCATGCAAATATGCACCAGAGAATAGTTTCTTACACAATAAAAACACGTGTGTTTTCGTTAACTGATAGATTACTTTTTTGTTTTCATTCACTGCAAACCATAATAGTTTTACTTTTATTTCATGTTATTCGTGAACTATTTTATTATTTATGTGGATACATTTTTTTTACTTTCCTATTAAAATATTTACACTGATATTCATTTAGATATATACAAAAACATAAAGAGGGTCTCTGTATTAAAAAAAGTCTAAACTTTATTAGAAAATAAACAACAATTAAAACACTAATTTTCATTGTATATATTTTAATAACAGAAACAAAAAACTGAATCTACTGAAACTGTAAAATATATATATATAACAAAAATATGTCTCTTTTATTATATAGTTAAATAGATATACCTATAGACAGATAAATAGATTGGTAGATAAAAGAAAGATAGACAGACAAGTAGACAAGTACTTAGATAAATAGATATGTGGATAGGTGGATAGATAGGTGAATGGCTAGATAGCCAGACATATAAATATGAGCTCAGGTATTAAATACAATAATCTGAAAATATATATTAGCTAATATTACCATGAATGAAAGTATCAAAGATTGTATGTTACTTTTATTGATTTTTGTAAACGTGTATAAAATATAATTCACATAATAGAGATATATAGGAGAGATAGTGACCTGGGCCAATTGATGAGTGCTGGTTCAGCACAAAATGCATCTTGGGGGCCATTTGTCTTTTATTATATCTTTATTTATATAAATTTAAAAAGAATGGGGAAGTATGGAGGTGTTTATTATATCTATAAAGATATTACATACGGGACAGAGAAAGGTGAATAACTCCGTGTGTAAAATTTAAAAAAATCAGATATATTAATCTTTAACTGAGGTTTAAAGTTTACATCTGTGCTAAAGTTAATCTCTAGTTTCGAAAATGATTAGTAATAATCATTAGTGTATTTATCTGAAGTGGATGGCGTCAAAGTTGTGAGTGGAGGGAATTTGACAATGGTAAATGAAAATGAACAATTTACTCTAGATAAATAAATACTTTGCATATAATATATATATAAGAGATAGTGACCTGGGCCAACTGATGAGTGCTGGTTCAGTGCGAATTGCATCTTGGGGGTCATTTGTCTTTTATTATATCTTTATTTATATGAATTTAAAAAAGAATGGGGAAGTATGGATGTGTTTATTATATCTATAATAAAACTTTCTATAATGAATTTATGAAACTTTTTATTGTTAATCATAGTTATTATTATTGTGAGAAATCATAAAGTCAACACTTATAGGAATTTTATGGTTTTTTTCATTAAACATAATTCTAAGTTTATCATCAGCTTCTTATAAAAGACTGAATGAATGGAAGCCACATAATACTTTTCTTTAATATTATTATTTCTTATTTTATAGTGTCTTTTTCAGTGTGGCTCTTTGAGAGATAATACAATTAAGACTTTCAGGTGGATCAATTATTAAGAATTGTGACTAAAAACAAATGTAATTTCTGCTTAATAACTATCTTTAATAAAATTTCTATCCACTTCATTTATATTTTTATTAAAATATTTTTTACAATCAGACAATTCTCAATAATCTTGTTGAGCATGTTTAGACTTTTATCACTAAATCTTTTATCACTTGTCTTTTGTATATAAACATTATGTCTAATTTGGTTGATAACTTTACTTCTGTACACTTTAAACACTGTCTACAATCTGTAAATGCACCTATCTTCTGATTGTTTTCTTGGGAACTCATTGATAATTTCACTCCTAAAAAATAGAAAAATTTCTAAATTATCCAATTAACTATTTTATTATTGAAGTAAATGTTATTCACTACTATGAATTTAAAAGCTTTTCATTTCCTAAGTGGTTCTGTTGAAAAAATTTAGATCTCATATCTTGTAGAATTCCCAAAGAATACATTTTTTATTATATTTTACTTTAAATGCATTTAAAAAAAAGAAAATGAAATGTGGGTATTGCATATGAATATGAACTTATTTTACAAATTTGTATTCTTTCATTATGAATCTGATATTGTTCTCACTTTGGGGGTAAAGTATAAAAAAACAATACATAATCTTGATGATCCAATAGTTTCCTGATGACTGCTCCACAATCAGGGTGAAAATGTGTCAAATTGATGTAGGAGAAGTTTTTCTTTGAAACATAGCTCATTTACATCACTTTTAAATGCATTTTGTTATGGGTTAGTGAAAGACATGAAGAATATAACTGATACTGATTAAAACCTTTGTTGTACATTTAGTAAGAGATTTGTTAAAGTCACCATGTTTGATTTTCATTTATAATTTATAAGCTATTTTTTGCATACCTGCAACATTTTTATATGGGATAAAACCATCACATGATCATTCATTTACTTTTGATGACCTACAAAGAGGGTCATGTGATCACTACAACAGGATGTTCTCAAGCTACCGGCACATCTAAAAGTGCTTACCACTAATTACTTTCTTAAACATTGATAGAATTGAAAATAACCACTATTATATTTAACACCCACATAATACACAAATTAAATGCTATGGGAAAAAAGAAAGGTGTTAGTCATAAGTTTAAATTTTAATAGTAATTATAATTTTTTTAAAAATAAAAGTTATAAATAAAATGTTGACTAAAAGTAAATTACTACTCTAATAATTTATATATTGTATTCTGTTAAATTTTATTGCACCTACATAAATAATAGCACATTTTTCATTTTTAATCAATAATAAAAAGGGAAATTCCTGGTCTTTAACAATCATATAAATCAGTATTTCTCATTTATCACCATATGTTTAAATTGTTTTACATTCAATAAATTTTGTTGATGTTTGGGCTATCATTTTGACTAACTAGTTAGACAGTGAACCATAAAATAAAGTTTTTATATACCAATCGTATTTTAAAAACATACAAATAATGTCATTTTCAAATGTTAAATCACCAACTATTTTTGCACTTTTAAAACAATATTTCTTTATTGTCTAACAATTTTAACTATATAATGTCTTTGAAGTCTGTAAACTAATGCATTATTAAATATCTGAATAATCATTTTACACATATACAAAGTTTACTGTCAATAATATTCCTATTCTAATTTTATTAAAATGAACAACTATTTAATCACAAATATATAAAATAATTGTTTTATATGTATATAGTGTCATTTATAAATAATATAAAAATAAATAAATGTTCACAGCTTAACTACGTGTAATTGGAGCGGAAGTAACTGGACCTCCCATTGAGCCATGTAAATATCAATCAACTATGAAAATTAGTCAAGCGTTGGCGGCCGAGTGGTTAGCACAGCCGCCTTACAAGCAGTTGTCCCGAGATTCGTTTCCCGGCCGATGCTTTGACACGTAAGAAAAAAAAACTATGAAAATTAAAATGACGCCAATCTATTCTTTAGCTTTGTTGGTATTTAAACTTAATTAATTGAACTGTTCTAAATTAGAAAGTGAAAATTTACTATAATTTTAATTTATGAATAGAATAATAAATAATCTGATATCACTATTTAAATATTCAGACAATCAAGGCAGAACACCAATGTTAGCAATATCCAAATTATTTATTATATACATAAATTAAAGTAATAAAAACGTTTTACTCTCTAATTTAAAACAATACCAATTAATTTAGCTTAAATACCAGCAAAGCTAAAGGACAGTTGAGTGACAGTTCAGTGGAAGTCCTATTATTTCTGTTCCTTAATAATTAATGCATATCATTTCTTTTTTATTTTATTATTTTTACAACCCTATTGTTCTCTTAATTACTATTCATTTTTATATCTAATCATAATATTTGTAAATAATGTCCATTTTTCGTAACTTTTTGTGTTAATATTTATTATTAATTAAATTTATTTTTCTATATCCTAGTGGAAACGGCCTTAGTAGATAATTTAAATTACCAGATAAAAGTTCAATTTTGTTTGCAATATTGTACTGTTAGTTGTATTGTTCTGTATGTGTACAATATTTTTCAATACTTACACATGTAACAGATACTTTGAGAGCACATAATTAACATATTTAAGAACCAATATGCATGTATGTATTCATACTAAACAAATATTAATAATAAAAATTATGTTGGGTGGTTGTTTTTTTTTTTTTGATAATTTTTAAAATTCTATTAGACTGGTAGCTTTATTTTTCACTCTTTTCATTATTTTATGATTGAGTAATATCTATTTCTTTTTATTAACGCAAATGGAGACTAGAGAATATGATTTTCCTGGAGGTTTGTAATGATGTTATTTTAGATGTTATAATAGGTTTGGATTATTTTCATTATCTATCATTAAATGTTTAAAAAAATTTTAAATTTTATTTAAAATTTTCAAATACAAACAACTGTTAGTAACAACACACAAATACATAATACAGGTTAGTAGATGGCACAATATTTTGAGTGGTATTATTTTTCACTCTTCTTCAGGTGTTGCCAGCCTAAACAGTTACAATATTCTTAAATATTGAATTTTAAACTCAATTGTTTAGAATGTTGCCTTAAAATTCGATAGTCCAAAAATCTAAATGTGTAAGATCAACTGTTATGCTAATATTGTCACTAGTCAGCCAGCAATAATTGAAGAAGAGTGGAGAATAATACTACTCAAAACATTAAGTAATTATTAACCTGTGATGACTATTTGTGTGTTACTAATAATAGTTGTTTGTATTTGAAAAGTTTAAATAAAGTTTATAATTTTGTAGACATTCAACATTTAACATTTAATGATAGATAATGAAAATACCAACATATCATAATGAGAATACTATTTTTTTTTCCTAATTAAAATTAATTATTTTCATTTTAGCATTTAAAAGAATTTCATAATTTTTTTAAGCTTGTCAGAATTATTACAATTATAAGTTTTATATGAAATTTTATATATATTTTTAAAAAAAGCAAATAAATTTAATCTGAATAAATTGCCATGATAGAATGAATGCATGCAAATATACGATTTATGCAGACTTACTACAAAACATAAAAATGGCCTCTACCCATTAAAAAAAATCACATATATATACAAACACGAAAATTGTATTTTCAAATTAATTTTTGAATTTTAATGTTTTTATTTTTTGTTTGTTTAGTAATTTTTTGATATCATGATTGAAGTAGGATTTGTGCAGCTTCTTTAATTTCAAGAGCAGTTAATATATTTTTAATTTTTAAAATGTTTATAGCCCTATCTATTGATTTTTAACAAAACTATTCCTTAATAATGGTCAAACATAAATTTGTCCATAATGTTGTTTTCAATAATTAATAATAGTTCCAACACAATTGAAATAAAACAACTATATAAAAATAATAAAGATTTTCTTTATTGAACCGGTTTTCACTTTATATTAGGGCCTTTTCAAAATACACTTTTCTAATACAATCACATGACCCATATATAAGGTTATATTTGAAGATATGTTTAGTAGAAATATATGAGAAATTATATATAATTTAGTTTAGTGTATAAAGTATGTGTATATAATTAATTTAATGGAGTTAATATAAAGTAATATATCACTTATGGTCTATAATATATATATAATTATTGAATTGTATTTAATGTAATTTTATTTATTGTATAAAAATAATATGTATATTAAAAAATGGGGGGGGGTCGTGTGAAAGTCTGTGCTCATATACCCTATATATTATAAAATGATTATGTAAAATGAACGTTAGAGGGTGTATTTAAGGGTCATGTTATTATATTAAAAAAGTGTATTTTGAAAAGGCCCTAATATAGGGCAAAAACCAGTTCAATAAAGAAAATATTTATTATTTTTATATAGTTGTTTTATTTCAGTTGTGTTGGAACTATTATTAACAAAAATATTTTATGTTATTTTATTAAAATGATTTTTTCCACTTGTCTAGAATATTTTTTATAAATATAATTTTTATAAATATAATTTTTTTGTCTGTTTTAAAAAAGTAAACTTTATTAATAATAAATATTAAACAAAATTAAAAATATATAATAACAATATGAGTAAAAATAAAACAATTATTTAAAACAAATAAATAAAAATAGTTTTATATCTAAAAATAAATTACATGTATATAAAGAATATTACATAGACATAAAACAATTATTTTTATATATTTATAGTTAATTGTATTATAATGGTAATTTCAATAAAAATAGTAAATTTTTATGTGCATAAACAATTATTCCAAATAATTAATAATGTTAAATTTACAGGTCTCTGAAAAAAAATGTTAAACAAATTAATTAAACAATATAAAAATATTGCTTTTAAAAATGCAAAAGTATTTTGTGGTTTAAAAATTGATTTTGATTAAAGTAAAACGTGAAAAGAAAAATTAAACATGTTATCTTATCTCAATCTGACTCAGTATTAACAAAAGTATCTTCACTACCTGAAAAATCTGTCTTCCATATATCTCATGACATTATCAAATTTAATTAATTATAAATGTTACTTTTTAGACTTTATCAAGAATGACCTATCATCTATTTTACTTTTCGGCCTCTAAAAATGGCACATTTATTATTAGAATAAGCAGCTTTTTAGGTAGCTGCCGGAGGGTTGCATTAGATCCTAAGATCTAGATGCAGTGCTCTCAGATCCAATGCTCCTCACTGATGAAGGCCACAAACCAGAAACTAGTCTGGGGATATTGGATGAGTAGGCACTAGATAGGGATTTTATGCACAAGCCTTCTAGCATCCATTGATTACTCTGGTTAGCACAAGGTGGCACTATGGAGATTTTTGCCTGTTTACTAATAGTTATGTGCTAGCATGAGATGGTGATCATGTGATGTTTAGTGGTTTAATCTTGTTATATTGTTCATAAATAGATAATATCAATTATATTAAACCATTGCCTAATGTAACGTTTTTATAGATCATTAAATCTTTTTTACTATTTATTCTCTTTATTCATTTATTCTATTCATTACATAATAAACCCTCTTTTACAGATTATAATATATAAATTGTACTAGAGCAGTGTCAGATTATAAGGTCTATTTAGCATTAGGGAGACATATGATTACCTTCTAAATAGATTATAATATATATACAAATATTTAATCAAAATATCATTTATTTTTAAATTTATATATTTCTGCTTTAGCACACAGACACCCTATTAAAAAAAAATCTATTTTTTATCAATAATTATTAACAAAACTGTTATGCCATTAAACATTACATGATCACCATCTCTTATACTAGCACATAATTGTTATAAACATGGCAAAACTCTCTCCATACAGTTGTGCTACCCTGTGCCAACCAGAGTAATCAATGGATGCCAGAAGGCTTGTGCATAAAATCCCTATCTAGTATCTACTCATCCAATATCCCAGACTAGTTTCTGGCTTGTGGTTATTGAGCTTAAATTGAAAATATTATTATATTTTCAATTTCACTCTCATAGTTTTGTAGTTAAGTAGAGATAAAAGGTGGCTGCTGGAGGGTTGCATTAGATCCTAAGATCTAGGTGCAGGGCTCTCAGATCCAAGACACCTCACTGACAGATGTCACAAGCCAGAAACTAGTCTGGGGATATTGGATGAGTAGGCACTAGATAGGGATTTTATGCACAAGCCTTCTGGCATCCATTGATTACTCTGGTTGGCACAGGGATGGCACTACTGTATGGAAAGTTTTGCCTTGTTTAGTAACAGTTATGCTTATTAAAACTCAAATATCTAAGTGCAATTATTTTATTGCTTACAGATAGAAATTATAAAAATTATTAAATCTGTGATATGGAGCACTCATTTCAATGGAAGCATTATACAAAAAGTCATGTAAGTTTTTACATAAGATTGGCCTTTGAAAATGTTAATATTGAATGATTTTTATATTTTCTCTTGAGTAAGAAGCAATAATATAGCATATAGATAATTATATTTCACAGACCAAGGTTTTCATAGTTTGTTAGAACTTAATTTGTTAAAAAAAAATTATTTCTACAAAAATATTAATGAATATTTATAACTATATTCTAAATTTATAACATGTTTATTGCTTATTGTTAGTTAAACAATCTATTGTTTAACATTATGAGTTTTTAAACATAACTGTAATATTTTTATTTTTAAACAGATATTAATAAAAATTCTCTTTAGTTTTTAATTTTCTCAATAAATATTTTTTTTTCAATTGCTAATCACGAGCTATCAATCCCCCCCCCCTATTTTTCAAATTGATAACTCAAAAAACAAAATTATTTTTTTAATGTCCAAACTTATTTTTTAAACCTATATACCCCAAAGAAAACATTTATTAAGATCTTTTCTTATTTTTAACTTTAATTTAAAGTTCATAAAGTAACTTTTTCAATGCAGTATGAGTTTTCAAGTAAACCAAGATGGCTGTCTGTATTTTTGATAAATCTTTAGTCTTTGAGAGGCGAGTGGGAGATGTTTACAAAAAAATGCCTCCTAGCAAACATATTTAATATTTACATTTTATTTTTCATTACTATTATTTTTTAAAAAAATTATTATGGAAAAATTAATTATAATATTTACAGTTTATTTTCATTTTTTTAAAAAATTAACTTATTAACAGAAAAATGGAAAAATATATAAATACCATATTTACACTTTATTTACTTGGCAGTATGCAATTTGGTCGGACAGGATCCCATACCTAAGGAAATAGTCCACTGCATCACATTCTGTGACATGAAGGTCTCAACATTTTATCATTATGACAATTTACCAAAAACATTACTGACAAAAAGAAACATATTGTATTGGACCAAGGTACAATGATATTATGAGCATCTCATCATTTTTTATGTTAGAAATAAATTAAAAAAAATTGAAATAAAGCTTCTTAATGAAATTTATCAGAATTTATTCCTTTTTAAAAATTGAACAGTTGATATATTAATTTTGTTTTAATACTATATCAGTGCCAATCTTGTTCAGAAAATTTTTGAATAGACTCTAGCGATGAATATTTTTTACTATGATGCCATGTTTGATTTTTTTGTGCAATTAAATCTTTTTTAACTATATTACAAAATTAATTTATAAACTACATTAATAATTAAAGTAAAAATATATTTTAAAATAATATTTTAAAATTGTGAAAATAGTATCTAATTGAAAATCTTTACCAATAACAAAGGAACACATTGTAGATATTAGAATTTTATGTTATTAAAAATGATATCTTTAGAATGAGTTATAATCAAGGAAACAAAATGAATTCTAAAAGTTAATAAATTGTTAATTGTTATTAAAATATTTAACTTATAGTTTTTACAAAAACGTTTTTCTTTTTAAGCTGTAATAACTTTCTGTACCAATTTCCATTTCTTGTAACATACTTTCAGTATCTTCCAAGAACTGTCTTTTTAAAAATAAAGTTTCAAAGAAAACCCTTCCTTTGGTGATATAGTTTTTGGTTTAATATTAAATCTGACAAAAATATTGCATCATAATCATTAGAATTACTGAAAATCACTTTTTGTGGCATTTAGCCACAGGAGAAAAGAATCTAAAACATTAGTCAATCACAAATCACCACCTCCTTTATAGATTTGTCAGAATAATAGAATGGGTTGTCAATCACAGACAAGGGCTGTAAATGTCAATATACTGCTAAAATCTCTTGGAATTTTTTAAATCAATACATTTAAACTGGAAGCTTGTCATACACCATAATGTAACATATACAATGCTTTAAAACAATGTAGAAAAATAGTGATTACAATATCATCGTGCAGCCTAAAATGTCAAATATGATAGTGCCATCACAGCTTATTTTTATAAAGGGCATAATTTAACAACTAACACATCTTCTGTAGATTATAGGTTCTTGAAACTGTACATTTATCAAAAATTCAAGCTGCCATCTTGGTTTATTTGAAAACCCAAATACTACCTTTCCTCCTTATTAAAAATATAGTTAATCATTCCAATTCTATTATTGCTTTGCATATACTATATCATCTTTAAATAATAATGCTTTCAAAAACAAACATCCTCTTCCTTTCATTTCATTTAATTATACACTCTTATTTTATAAATTATTTATAGTGGCAGGCCTTTTTACAATTACAAATAATGATTATGCTTTAAAATTGAATCTGTTTTAAGAATGTTCACATCTTATTAATAATGACTTACTAATGTAAAGTCTATGGAGTGTCTACTGTTGTTTATTATTAAAGGAAGTTATTTCTTTATTAAGTCAGATAAATTTTATGACAATTTAACATCTGCTTTGAAACAGACTCTAAAAATGATTATTTAGCTCTATTTGACTTTTTCCTGTTTAAATAATCAACACCAAAAACAACTTATATGTGACACTGTTTTTTATAAATAATGTATTAAACATTGTATTTTTAAAGAATTGTATTTAATGAATAGCATTTACATATATATATATAGTGACAGGCACTCATTAGAGTGAGCATGCACAAGGTGGCCATAGTTAAATCTGCCACCACTTACATGTATAGAGTGTTGTCTAAATTATATTAATAAATAAAGTACGAATGTATATATGTGTACTATTGAATGAATGATGGTGGTCTGTGCCAATATCTTTACTTATGCAGAGGAGTAAATAAAGCATTATAAGTGTTATGATTTATAATTTTTATATACGATTATTTTTTTTTTTTAATTATCATGAATTTTACCAATTTGCATTTTTATATTGTTTATGTGTGAGAATATATATATATAAAGGGATAGTCAAAGTGGTTGTAAATGTTCTCCATGTCTATTTTTTATATGTTTATCCTTTTTTTCTGTTAATAACTTAAAACAAATGCAGGTTGCTATTGTATGACCAAATTTTAATTTTTACTAATGGATTGAAATAGTCATCCTGTGCTTTGTATTTTATCTTTAAAAAACAAAAATGTAAAGTAATTTAATGCCAATATTGGCAGAGAAAATCTAGAGTGATTTTATTTTAGGGTTGTTTTTTTAAACTTTTGTAACAGAAGAAAAATAAAAAAGTTTTCCCATTGTATTAAAAATGAGAAAAGTGATGTAAGTGGAACTCCTTGATAAATTAAAAAGGTCTGAGTGGAAATTAGAGATAGAAATGAAAGCTAAAGAAAAAGGTGTAAAAAGCTGTATCAATCGTTGCAATCAATTAGTTAAGAAATTTGGAGGCAGCTGATGCAATAATGACAGGGGCTACTCAATTTGTATTGTGATGAGTGTGCTATAAAGGTGTTCAATAGGTGCTGGGAGGTCTCTTCTCTGATACATTTCGTTTACCTTGCTACTTTTTGTTTTTTGTCTGCTATAGGTGTTCTGCAGTGAAGTGTGCAGGCAATCCAGAGTTGGCTGACTGGGAGAAATATAGGAAAAAAAACCATAGAATTTTATAAAAGAAAGGAGAGTTGCTACAAGCTTCAAATTATAGTTCCTTCAGAGTGGTGAGATCAATCCTTGGGGGGGGGGGCATATCACAAAGATTTTTGAGAGAAAGCTAAGAAACATGAAAATACCTAAATTGCTCACTAAGATGCCAATAAAGTAAACTCCCCAAGTCAGTGCACCAGCCTGGCTCCTATGCCATCACCATGTAGCCACCAATGTCACCTGATGGTGATGAGCACCTCAAAGCCTACATTCTGCTGAAAGGGAAGTCCCCACTGCCTTGTTGTCCTGCTTTGTAGCACACTCAGAAGTTACAAAGTCCAGAGATGTTTAATAGAAAGAAACCAGAAAGAAGCCGGATGGTATAATTTTTTTGTTTTATTTTTATTATTATCAGTATGCCTTGATGAGATAAATTTTGATATATTTTTGTATTACATGTATGTTGTCTTGTTTCCCCATAAAGGGGTTGATTTTTCTACTTTAAACAACTCTCCCACATTAATTTTAGAAAGTTTATACATGTATATATGTGTATTTATTTTTTGTTGTTGTTGTTATTTGTAGCACATCTTATTCTATTTCTAGAAAAGAAATTTAAATTGCTTGAAATTATATTATTTTGCTTTTGTCTCTGTATGCATTTGATTTGTACACAAAACATGCAGTTATAAGATGTTAAACAAAGAAGTTGGAAGGATATGTATATAGATATATACATATATTGTTTTTTTTGCTATTATCTGTAAGAAAAGGGAATGCTTAACCTGTGTGTGTAGGTATAAAGTCAAACCACATTATTCCAGGGTATTTAAATGAAGAAAATAGGGAATGGAGGTCCATATTTAAATTAAATCAGTTTACCTATTGATTTTTCTTTTATTATAATGCCTATCTTAATAAAATATGATTTATTTATATGTGAAATGATGATGGGTTTATTTGGGGAAAATAAATATTTTTTGTTTTAAATTATTCATTTGCAAGTGTTTCATCTTATTTTTCTCTCTCTCCAACAAGATTATACAAATTTTCAAATAATATTATAATCCACCATTTGCCTGAGATAAGGACTTGAGTGGGCAAAAACCTATGAGATGATACTTTATCGAGGTTATTAAAGGTTTGTTGATATTCTGATATCTTTTTTTTTTATTTTTTTTTTTGTTTTGTATGCTTTTTGGTAGTGGTATATCTTTTCTGGAGAGGATTTTCTCTTTCTAAATATGGCATGTCAAGGCAAGGTTAAAATTTTGCTTTTCAAAGATATGTCAAGACCAACCTCATGATATCAATTAGCATGACAATAGAGTTTTGGTAAGGGAGAGATCAGGAAATATAACCAGCTTTGGTTTGATCTCTCTCATATAAATGTCAATTAAATAGCTTTAATTCATTCATTCTGCAGTTTAATATTGAATTTATTATGATGCCATATTCTGATGCATGACTGTAACTCCATGTTCAATTTTGTGCACATGGAATGAATTTACAGGGTAGGCATCTGGTACAATATATATATATATATATATATATATATAACAAAGGTGTCTTATCCATAAGAACGGTGGCACTGCAGCACCCCTAGAAAAAATTAATTATTAATTTTGTGCTTGAAAATATCAATAAAATAATCATTCAATATTTTACATAATTATTACGCAAATACAACTAATTAAACCATTTTTAAAAAGATTTTTTTTAAGCAATGCTTGAGGTTCTATTCAAAAGTGCTGCTAATTATGAAAATGCCAAAAACATCATATTTGTGAACTTCAGCAAATTCTGCTAAGATTTGTTTGCTTTTAGTAATGCACATAATAAGTACCATTGGAGCTACTCACGGTGACATCATCAATACTTATCTGAGCATGATATGTTCAAAGGGAGTAAATTTTTATTGTTTCATTTATGATGAGCAATAAAATATTGTTTTTATTTTGTAATTAACTTTTATAAATTATCATACAAATATTTATTACAGAAAAATATAACAAAATAATAAAAGAAATATAATTTTAAATATTTATCATGATGAGTGTTAGTGTTGTATATATATAAATTATATTTTCTCAATTGCCATTACAGAAAAAAATTGAAATAGAAAGTAAAGACTGATCTACTCCAGATATTATTTGTCAAACAGCAGTTAGTAAAAATAAAAAATACGTTAGATCTTTTAACAATAATTGATATGGAAAAATACAATTGTTTTGTGGTTGTGAAATTAGAAGTGATACTGCAATAAAGCACCTCTGCTTAAAATTTTCCCCGGCTGCCACTAAAATATAAATAAAATAAAATGTCTTAGTCAAACATTGGTGGTCGAGAGGTCAGTGACAGCTGCTTTACAAGCAATTGTCCCGGGCTAGTGGGTTCACTTCCCAGCTGATGCTATGACACATGAGAAAAAAATAATAAAATGTCTTATGAAATAAATATTGTAATAAAAATAATGAATTATGATGGTGATAATATATTATAAAACAATAACAAGCCACAAAAATACTTTCAATTAATTTCTTAACCTTTTTCAACTGGAAAACATTTAAATTCAAATATAGCAGAAAAAAAACACAGTCATATCTCAAGATTCCCAAATTTTACAGTAGCAAATTCTTGGGATATGGCTTAATAATGTTTATTTCTGCTATATTTGAATTTAAATGTTTTTCAGTTAAAAATGGTTAAAAAATCAACTGAAAGTACTTCTGTGATTTATTATAATTTTATAAATATATTATCTCTGTTATAATTTATTATTTTTATTACAATATTTATTTAATACTACATTAATCTTTGACAGGATCCCAAAAGCCAAAATGTATTCTAAAAAAAATATTAATTTTAAATGACTTAATAACTGGGTTCTATTGTATATTTTAATAAAACATATATATTTACATTGTGAAATAATCTTTTTTAAATTGATATTAATTAACAGCATATTGCCCACTTCCCCATTATATCCTTAAGATGAATGTGCTTTAAAATATCTATGTGATAGAGACAGTCATTATTACATTTGATTGGCTGTTATATAAGCATTCCAAATGCACATGCGAGAAGGTTTCAGCCTTTCACTTTAATTAGAGAAAGATTTGAAAAAAAAAAAAATTTTTTTTAAAATGGTCTTTCGACTTTTTTTTCAGAAAAGCTACTATTCGATTGATATTTTTGTAAGAAAGTAAAAGATCACATGTAAAGATTAAGAATTAAGAGTTTTGAGAGACAATAATCATCACATGATGCTTGCTTATAACTGTTTTAAAACAGGCAAAACTCACTATACGTACTGGATGGGGATTTTATGCACAAGCCTTCTGGCATCCATTGATTGATTACTCTATCTTTGTAGTGTGTGTCAATACGTATCGTGAGTTTTGCCTGTTAATAGCTTTGAGAGACCTTAATTTAGACGTATATATATATATTTTTTGCAAAAAAAAAATTATTTTAATATTTGAATACAATATAATGTATATACTGAACTTTAGATGTAATTAGAGAGGGTTTGAACACAGACTTTCAAACCCGAAATACTATATTGGAAATTATTTATTTTTTTCATTTGTGTGTGGACATGTGTATCGGTTATAAATGATGGAATCGATAGCTGAAGGAAGCTTAAAAGTCTGTGTTCAAATCCTCTCTAATTACATTTAGATTATTTTATAAATTACACACACTTTTCGGACTTACGGTAAATGGTAGGAGTGAATCAAAATTGGCATTTATAAAATAATTATTCATCATAAAAGAATTACTATATTACCCATTTGCTTGTATGTACGCACCCACAAATAAACAAGCATTAGATAAACAACTCAAAATACCAATTGATATTTTGTATGTAAATTAACCATATGGCTGTAACAGTTGTAAAGGTGCATTTAGTATTTAAAGTCTAAATTTATAATTTTAATTAAGTACCTCTCTGCTGTAATTACTTTTAATAATATTCTTTTTCGTTAGTTTTTATTTTTGAAATGTTTGCTTATAATTTAAATAATTGATTTTTATTAAAATAAACGAGTTGTTTTTATCATTATAATAACAATAACCAGGACTTTTTTTTAAAAAAAAAATCAAAATTAAATTATAAGAAAAACACAATTATAATTGTTTAGAACTATATTACAAGAACAAATTAAGAAAAAAGAAAAAATAAAGATTGTATAATTAACAAAACAATTTTTAGTGTACATGGAAGACGGGGATAGGGGTGGAAGTAGGATTCTCTATTATACTGTACCTTTTTTTGTCAAACACTTTATCCTATTTATAATATCAAAAGAAGCATTTAAATTATTTTTCAGTGTTATAATTAAACACTGTTTACTTTACAAATTAAATATTACTGATCATATATATGTACAGTATAAGTGAAAAATAATGAAAAGGCCTTTTTTTAGAGTCCCAACTAATAGTTTCTCCTCTCTATAAAGGTATCTTGTAAATAGTGTGCCGGTCAAAATCGTGTATTCATTCAACAAGACCAATAATCCAAGCAAAAGTACCTTGAATCCAACCATGCACAAGATACATATGTCAGGACAAGGATGAATCCTAACCTATTTGCGTAAATTATTGCCTCTCTGACCAATGGATAACGTTTGTGATGACACTAGCAGTGCTTGGTTTTATTCCGTCCCAGCTGGAGGTCATGGTTCACATAGAGACTCAAAATAATAAAAGGGTTTATATGAAAAATCAATGATTTAATGGATTCTGACGATTGCAGAATGGTACAGATATGATTTGATCGATTACTAATGGTTTGAACCGTAATAATGATAATTCTTTATGGCAACATTATAAAGAAGTGAATTTACATCAAATAAATATTATAAACAAATAGAGTAATTAACCTTAGAGATTGGGAGTGATGACAAACTAAGCTTATTTAAATGACAATATTATAGGAATTTATTAAAGAATTTAGTACAAAATAAGTTAAGTCTTTGTTTATACAACTTGGTTATTTTATTTAATTCGTTTTGATGCGGCTTTGACAAACAATGTAAAAGTTTGTTAATTGGTCGGCCAAAAACCAATCAGCAATAAAATGTTATTAGCCCTCTTTGAACGATTACAAATCTATTTTATATATATTACAAGATATGAAAGATATGCATTTAAAATACTATTACATTTAAAATCATTTGTATATAATGAGTGTGGGAAGCAAAATAGTTCTTAAATAAATAATTGACAATTATACAGTCAGATTTAATTAATTACGAAATTTGTTTGTGAAGGA
The DNA here is from genome assembly GCA_028023455.1 of Epiperipatus broadwayi. NCBI lineage: Eukaryota > Metazoa > Onychophora > Udeonychophora > Euonychophora > Peripatidae > Epiperipatus > Epiperipatus broadwayi. The sequence goes on along the minus strand of JAQFVV010012510.1, from coordinate 1,807,934 downwards.
CGTGCCATCATGGCAGAGAGCATTTCAGGATTGCTACATAAAGCTATAAAATGATGATGAGGGCAGTATGCTATTACAAATTACAACAAAAGAAATGAGTTCTGCTATGAACCTCTGGGTGGCTTTGCTAAAGAAGTTCCTGATATGTACAGGAGATAAGAGAAATGTTAGCCCTCCAGCCAAAGCATGTCTCTAAATAATCATAATAATATTTTGATGTGCATACACATCTTAATGGCAATGCTCGAAAAGATCCCTTGGTATGAACTATGTCTACTTTGAGGGAGTGTAAAAGGTTGGACTGGTCAGATTCCGAAGGTCCTAAGAGGTTGGTAGCAAAGCAAGAATAGCAATAATAAAGAAATGGTTGTAACTATAAATACACAATGCCTTAGACGTATATAGATAGATAGTGTATCATTAACAAAATAATAAATCCTGATTAAAATCATTGGCTCCCTGATATAATGTAAAGTCCCAGAAACGTTAGGTCATTAATGAATGAATAGTAAATTATATTACAAAAAGAAAGGCAAGAATTAAAACTAAAATATAAAATTGTTTTCCCCACTCATCACGGAAGATTACAAAATAGGACTTGTCTTTAATTAACATAGACGGGCATTAAATATCAAACTAATAAATTGTAAATCATAATTTTAATATTTTCTGACAAATAAAATATATGTATGAAATATATATACTGATAAAATTCTATGATAAATTTTACTTAATTGATTCACTAAAATTATTTATTCTTTCAGAAATAATTACAGGGCTATTTTAAATTGGAGGTAATAGTAAGATACTTTTAAAATAATTTCAATCATTCAAATAAATATATATATGAGGTACAAAACTAAATGAGCTTTCTATTAATTAATTTACGGAAGGAAGTCTTCTTGTAATGATTTTTAAATTAAAAAAAAAATAACAGGGGGAGGATTTAAAGTTAATAGCTCATTGAATTTTGTAGTTGGCCATTTCAGTAAGTCAAATAATCTAAACAAACCGACAAAAATTAATTTAATTTGCCGCATCAAAATAATGTAAAATTTTATAAGAATTGATATTTTAAATTGAATAAAATTAAAAGACGCATTTTAAACCAAGCCGTATAAACATTACACAGATATATAAAATATATAAATTAATATTGATTTAAACAAGTGAAATAAAATCAGTGGCTTGCAGCAAATTGGAGATTATAATAATATACCTATTGGAAGATGTTTCACGGCTTGACAGAGGCAGTTACAGTCAGAGTATTAGCAGGTTTACTTGACACAGACAGGCTCCGGATAGATGTTGACAGCACTGGATGGCATTGATGAGCTGGTGAGACAGAGCTCCGGGAAGCACGGTCGATCTTTTAGCCAGCCATTCTTTTAGGCACGATGTCTTGTATATAGATTAATCACTTCTCTTCAGTAAACTCAACAATAATTAATCCCTCTCTTATCAAATTTTCCACTATTTATGTGTTCTGGTCTTATCTACAGGATTCAATCTATACTGACCACCAATTGTAATTGCTCTAAGCAGTACTCTGAGGTTGGTGCTTTGGAGGGAAATCTATAATCCTACATGCCCCAAGGGTTGATTTCCTAATTACAAAAACAACAACAAGCATATTAAGTTTATCAGTCATTGTACTAACAAAATCTATTTAATTAAGGTTTAGATTAACAAAAATGTAGATTTTATTCAGAAAAATTTTAGGAATTTGGTACAATGACTTTCAAACATATTTGACATAAACTTAAGTAGAAATTTACAAAATATTTCTTAAAAATATTACATTGTTTAAATAATTGATTCTCAAGTGTACATTGATTAAAAGATAAATATAAAATGTTACCAACTGATTTATTGAAGAAAATGAACTTTAATAAAGAATTTGAAATATTTGTAACATTTTATAGATATCTAGGATTCAATTCAATTTAATAAAATAAACACAATATACATTTTTACAAATATAAAATAAATAAACTAATATAAAAAGGTTAGTTTTAATTATAAAATAAGATTAATGAAATATAAAAGATTATAATATTGGTTAAAATATACTACCACCTATTATGAGATGGGTGTCAGTTAATAAAGATTGGGTTCAAACCCAGACTAGTGCTGATGACATTGGCACTAGGTGAAGCAGGAATATGTACTATATTTCCAGCTTCAATAGAGACATTCATTATCCTCTAAAAGCTGATGCGAGTTTTAGCAGGTTTTTTAAAAAAAAATTTTGTTTCCTTTTTTAGCTAATAGTGGCTAGATACCCATCTACTGACCAATAGTTGATTGGTTAGTGGATTAATTAACTATGGGCTGATTACATGTAGAAAAAATTCTAAGCTTGTTTGAAAGCTGTCCTGCATATGATAGAATATAAGCAGTGTTGTATACTCTATTAGATGCACACAAATAAATTGTAGTGCAATATATGTTGGAGAAACCAAAACAAATATTATATATCGCCTTCAACAACATAAATATATGTATAATAGAGCAAGAGAAGATGATACAGTTTATTCAGCTTTTTATGTTCACCAAAATACTACAGGCCATATATGTAGTCCAAAGGATTTTACAATATTAATGCATGAAACACATGATAAAAAACGCAAGATTAAAGAATCATATCTTATACAAAATTCATCTTGTGCTATGAATTTGAAATTAACCAGCTTTCCGATTAGTTGTTCCTGGCCAATGCAATGAAATGTTAAATTCATCACCTAGGAGAAAATAGAATTTTTTATACTGCCTTGATAAGGACTCGTAATCGCTTGGAAATATTATTTATTATTTTATTTATTTATATTAAACTCTGTATTAACAATTGACATGAATTGTTATTTTATATTATATAATATGATGGTAAATTGTTGACTTGACAACTCTTTTCTCACTAAAAAGGTTATTATATTACACTTTTTTTTTACTAGTCAGATCTTTGATTATTCTAGACTGCCTGAAGATTTTTTCACTTTCCAACTGAGATTGATAATATCTAATAATTATCAATATTATATGCTACTCTAGTTTGGCTATAGGTTAAGTATTTGGGAGAAAAAACTTTGTTTGAAAAGTGCTAAGCTAACCAAGACAAAATATTTTCAAAAATCCACTGAATAAAACTCAATCTGTTTAATCAATATAAAAACAATAAAACAATTTGATTGATTAATATCTGCCTTGACAATCTTCTTTATATACAAAAAAACTAATAAGAAAGTGGTTTTATTATTTTCTTACAAGTATTTTTTGATATTGAGGTGGAAATGTGCATTATTTACCAGGCAGCAGTTTCTCTTAGCCATAACTAATTGGCAAGTCATATTTCTAAATATATATGGAATTGTGAACTGGTTTTATACCTATATTATTTAAAATGTCAGAAAAGCTCAAATTATTGGCATAAATAGCATTACAATGTGTAAACACTCTACTACATAATGATTAATATTTATCCAGATGGTTAGTTTAAAAATGTGTAAATATTAACAATAATGCCATCTGGTATTTTTGACCTAAAACAGATTATAAGAAAGATCCAAATTAACTAGTACATATTTAATTAATTTCACTAACAACTTTACAAAACAATTTAATATGATATAATACACCATATCTCTTTTTGGCATATTTTAAAAGCAACTACTTCAGCTGAATCATAGCCTTCATCAGAAAATTTTAAATATTCTATATCAAATGTCAATTACAAATACATTTTAATTTTTTGATTTAAAATGATTATAATCCTATAAATAATATCTTTTGTATTAAATTTCAAAAAAATAAAATACAAATTTTAAACCTTCTATATATAAAATCAAATAGTAACTCTATATTCAATTTTAGCATAACTGATTCTTATAATTATATCATCACTACCATTTTTAATCATTATCAATCCATTGCAAAATATCTTACTTCATCCATTTATCATCTCACATGTGATTTCTTTTGAGGTATTTTCCATAACTTGAGATCCAGTTTAAAACTTCATTTGTCCATCTATTTTTATTTGTTCTTTTTAATTCCTTCAATAATTTCAATTATATTTATTTGTTCTTTCTTCCATGTATTTTATGTTCAACATTTTTTGTTATTCCTAACATGCATCTTTCTATAATTCATTGACTGGCCTAAAATGTTTACGTTGCTTTTCTGTTAAACATCTAAATCTCAGATCCATAGATAAAAACTGATAAAACACATCTATTAAAAACCTTTTTTCAATTGTGCAGGCATATTTTCATTTAATATTAGGTTATTTCTATGAAAAGCACTACATCCAAGTTTAATTCTGTGATTAATTTCATTTATTATGTTTCCATATATATTAATTAACTGGCCAAGGTATTTGTCATTATTAAATTCTAATTCATAATAATCAATCTTTATTTTCTTCTTCTGAGAAAATCCATTGAACATTCTTTAGTCTTTTTAGCATTTATTCTTACTGCTACATTTTTTTCATTAATCTGAAAATTGTTGCAACATTTCTTGCATTATTTGCAAAAACAATCGCATCGCTTTCAAAATCTAGATGATTTAAATAATTCATTTTAAACCACAAAATACTTCTTCTAAAACTGATATAAAAATTTTGAAGATATAAAATCATTCTTTCATACACCTTTCTAAATGTTAATCTTTTTAGTATCATCATGTAATCTAATCTTTGGGGATAATTTTGATAAATATTGTACACAATATAACAATATCCCACATTTATATCTTGATGATCCAATGCTTTAATCATTGTAGAATTATTTATATAATCAAATGTCTTTACAATCCATAAATACAAAGTGTAATAGAAACTTATATTTGTTGACTCTTTTTATAACTTCTCTCAATATTTGGATGTGATACATTATGCATTTAGTTTGTTAAAATTCAAAGTATTTGTAATTATTTTGGTAAAAAAATGTTGTGTAGATATGATAAAAGATTAATATGTCTATAATTTTTAATATCTTCTTTATTATATTTCTTAAATACCAATAATACTATTGCATTCTTCCAAACATTAGGTACATTTGGATCATTTAAAAAGTTTGTATATAATTTTGCTAACAATTTTCTACTTTTTTACCTGTTTAAGATATCAATTATAATTTCAACTATTTCTAAAGCCTTTTACTTCTTCATAAATTTAACTGCATGTCTCAAATCTTTATTTAAAATGCTGGATAATTCAGATGTAGTAATTGTAGGGAATACTTTGTTTTCTTGTTCTTTATTACTATTTAATTTTTTACAGAACTTCCACAAATTTCATGATTTCAGCTCTCTTTTTAATAATAGTTCCATCTTTTTTCTCTCAAAGAAATAACTTTTCCAATAATAGAAGAACGTTTTATACTTTTGAGACTTTTATTTCTTTTAATAGCTTTCCTTCTCAATTCAGAATTATATTTTCTTTTTGTTCTATTTTACAACATTCTAGATATTCAATTCTTCTTAATGGGTCATTTTTATATTCCTGTTTTTCTTTATACGTTGCCATGTCTTAATAGAAAATGTAATGGTATATTGCAACTTTTTGTATCAGGTATTTTTGTTCAGTTCTTAATAGTCTGTAATTCTAAACAAAAGGTAATCAATTCTTTATATATGAACTGTACTATTATATTAAATCAATATTGTTTTGTTGAATATGAGGACACTCTTGACCCAAGGCACAAGATAAAAACTTTGAGCAGATAAGAATGGCATCTTATTTCAGTACCTTATATCTTATGCCTTGGATTGACAGTTTTCTCATATTCAACAAAAACAATGTTGTTTTCATATAATAATACAGCACATGTGTAAAGGGTCAATTACCTTCTGTTTAAAATTAGTATGAAAGTGTTAATAAATCTATTAGTCAATTTCATTAATAGTGTGTATTTAACAAATTTTTATTCAAACTATTCAATACCAACATGATAAAGAAATTAGAAATACAAGTTTTGGACCTCTCAAAATGCATTTTGTAAAATGAAACACAGATTTTATACTAATGAAAATGCATTTTATAAAGAATTAAACAAAATAAATTGTTTGCACTAGATCAACATTTTTAATGACAAAATGTTAAGATTAGAAGAATTCCTTCTGGTATTTCTAACATAATTTTCTGCATGATAGAAGCATATGGTCTGGGTGAACATTACTGAATTTATGAGTAATCTTTATTTCATGTTCTGAGAGTGAAATTACATGCATCTACAAAGTTCTTATTGCTTTCTGAAAAAATAAATTATAAAAAATTATAAAAGAAGGAATTTATATTAATGAAATAAAACCTGTAATGAATAGGGTGTTCATTGGGGGGGGGGGTTTGATTTAATTCAATAATTATAGGAAATTATTTTAACAAAGATATTTAAGAAATAAATGTAATGAAAATTTAAGACTGTTTGCTTCATTACATTTATTTCTTAAATATCTTTGTTAAAATAATTTCCTATAATTATTTAATTAAATCAACCTCCCCCACCCCCAATGAACACCCTATTCATTACAGGTTTTATTTCATTAATATAAATTCCTTCTTTTATAAGTTTTAAGGTTTTAAGAGTTTTAGATTTGTTATATGTATTGGATTATTGTGAAGTATTTGTATTTATATTTATTGTTTTATTATGTATTTTTTTAGTTGCTCCTTGATGAAAACTACAAGAGAATATAGTCAAAACGTTGGAATATTTTTTGTACTTTATAATAGTTCATATAATAAATCAAGATTTATAAAGAAGTTCACATGTGGCTTGTTTTGTATTTATATTGAAATTAATAAGCTATTTTAAAAATAGAAGACTGTGTTTGTTATTGATTTAATTTATTTTAAAATAAATTACTTTATATCTTCTGAAATGCAGTTTTATGTAACATCAACTCAGCATGTAAATTCACAAGAACTGTGTTCTGGAATCTTTGTTTTAAAAGAGGTAAAAAAATTGTTTGGAATTTTCTGAGATTGAAAAAGTGTGATAACATATCAACCATGATTACGCTAAAAGTTTGTTTATCAAGAAAATCTATGGGTGAAAGAAAGAGGAGGGAATTGATTTACAAGGTGAAAGAAAATAATAGCTTTGAATATATGAAGAATAGAGCACAAAAAGGTTAAGATAAGATTGAAATGATGATAATGCTTTGCTAAATGAGATTCAGATAACTTTCAATATATATATATATAGTATATAATTATTACAGCACACATGTCTAGATGGTTTTAAAAAAACAAGCTTTTAAAAGTATTATTATTTACAGTCTTTATCTGAGAGGCTAAAAATTAAATTAGTAAAAATAATAATTTGGAAGATTTTACAGAAAATTTAGAATTTTAAAATTTAAATAATATTTTTGCTGAATGTATATAGTGAAAGTCATTTATTACTCATAAGCGGATTTGGAAAGTCCTTAATGACTAATATTTTAAAAACATCATGGAAGCTACTTCTGTATTTATGCTAAGCCAACACATGAAAGAGATTCAAAAAGTATTACTAAAATGCTGAAAGACCTTTTAATATTAGGATGAACAGAAAGAATGGAAACCTATGTGCTTATAAACTATTAGGAATCATTGTTGACTCAATAGAGCTTAACAGCTATTTAAAATAGAAATAAATATAAAGCTTTATTTTTATAATATACTTACATTATTAAGTTTGCATCTTTTGCTACAATTATTCAGCTTGTAATATTATATATATATATATATAATATGATATAAGCTATATAAATATATTCAGACTATATATTTATTTATATGTATTATATATATATATATATATATATATATATATATATATAACTATTCAAAACAATACAATAATTAATACAGTAACAATATTTTAAACAAATATATACCAATTTAATAGAAGTACTTTCAACTATCTATGTAGTCGTTGTCAACTAGACTCAAATTGTATTAGAAAAAACCGTTACAAATGTAAACAAAAGCAATACGTCATACATCAATTTTCCCACAATTCATTAATTTTTATATTGGCTGTCTGTCTATTTATCAACTGTTGCTTTTCACTTTTTATTAACATAGCTTCTTTAATTTTGCGTTTATTATTATTTCTTTCAATACACAGAATTTTAACTTTATTAAAATCAAAATCAAAACCATAATTACATGTTACATTATGATCAAAAAATACTGATGGTGATACATCATCATTTCTAACATTCTCTTGTCTTGATTTTTGCACTCGTTTATATAATAACAAATGCTCCCTTGATCTTTTCTCCAATGTACATCAGATTCCCCAATATACCTTTCCCAAAACATCCATTTTATATTCAAACTTTGAGTCAAAAATCAAGACAAGAGAATGTTAGAAATGATGATGTATCACCATCAGTATTTTTTGATCATAATGTAACATGTAATTATGGTTTTGATTTTGATTTTAATAAAGTTAAAATTCTGTGTATTGAAAGAAATAATAATAAACGCAAAATTAAAGAAGCTATGTTAATAAAAAGTGAAAAGCAACAGTTGATAAATAGACAGACAGCCAATATAAAAATTAATGAATTGTGGGAAAATTGATGTATGACGTATTGCTTTTGTTTACATTTGTAACGGTTTTTTCTAATACAATTTGAGTCTAGTTGACAACGACTACATAGATAGTTGAAAGTACTTCTATTAAATTGGTATATATTTGTTTAAAATATTGTTACTGTATTAATTATTGTATTGTTTTGAATAATTATATATATTTTATTATAATTGGAATACAGACATTGATTAATAATTTATATATATATATATATATATATATATATATATATATATATATATATATATATATATATATATATATATATAAGTGACTATGTTTTAACAATAAAATTGTTGTCTTAAAATCATATTTCTTGGAGCAATAAGTTCTATATTTAAAAAAAATATGAGGATTGAAAAATCAGACTTTTATTTCTATGCTATTCTAAAAGATCTCTGATTTTTTCAGATATCTGAGAATATATTGTTCTGGAAACCTACCCCTTTTCACTATCTCTGTGACATTCTACTTTGTAACCCTATACAATTAATTCAAGACCTACACAGGATACTATAAACTTATATTCAATGAAATCTACATTTCACATAGTTATTTAAACTAACTACTACAGACCTCACTTGTGGAGCACACAAGTCAATTTAATGACACATCCACAATTCACATATGGATTTATTTCAATCCAATTAAAAAAAGATTACATTGATAATAAAATCTGTATTAATCATTAGTTGTATTTCATAATCAACCTCTTGGTATCAATTCTTATGAGGATCAGCTAAACACCATTAATAAAGCATTTTATAAAGCCAAATCACATGGAATTTATGTGAGACTTTCAGAGAAAGAATACTTTATAAGGATCCTTATAAAGACATCCCTCTACAATTTCCTTTAGCATATCCCAGATTCAAACTCAGTAATACTCTTAAACTCTCAAGATGAGTGGCATACAATAGAAAAAAACAGACAAAACAAAATTTATATTTACTATGGAATAATAATGAGTAGATAAATTGAATACCAAATGTCATTTCTTAATAACTAATTTATTTATGTTAAATAAAACCCATAATCACAATTTAATACAAAATATCCTGTTAAAAAATAAAATTTCTAGATATACGTGAAAAATCCCTTCCTTCTTTTCTTTGAGTTACCCAGAGATATATGGTTATATTTACATATATGCATCCATCATCAAAAAATTAATAAATAATTAAAGAACATTGAATTTTAAAAGCTTAAATATTTTCATGCAAAATAAAATAAATAATATTTCATTTACACATACATATATGTACATAAAGATTGAATTATTAATTGCATTTATGCTTAAAAAAATTAAATCAATAACATATATTTACTGGTTTTGAAGTAATATTATATTATCCCAAACATATACCTATATATTTGTATCAATTAATTCATAAATTGTAATGATATAAAAAATAAATCAATGTTATATATTAAATAAATTTCAAATATATTAAAATTAAAAAAATAATTAACCTTATATCTAAAGCTGTATGATTTTCTATTTTAAATATTTGATTTATTAAAAAAACAAAGAAATATCTGGAGATAAATTCTCTTCAAAGAAAAAAAAATGTTTTAAAGTACATCTGGGTCTTGTTTTATGCGGTAGATAGGTTCCTCGGAAAAGGCGTACAAAAGAAATCGCACAAAAATTGATTTAACTTACCTTGAAAAATGGGGGATAGGTTCTGTAATTTTCAGAAATCAGCATAAAAGCAAAGCAACAAGGGAAAATTACTTTAAAATTCACATTAAAAAAATAAAGTATGACTAATAAAAAATTTCAAATATTTAAAAAAAATTAATACAAGACAAACTTTTTTTATTAACTACAATATTTAATTTTACATTTTTTATTCATATTTTAATCATTACCACTATTTGACAATATGCATTTGTTTGTGAACTAGTAGGAAATCAGATTCATGATGTGATGTACAACTAGTGCCACTTTCAGTCTTGTGCTGTGTTAATGGTTTTCTGTTTCTATATTAAAAAAATGAGATCACAATCAAAACAAAAAGATTATACATTATCATTAGAAAGATTATTTTCAGTTTGCAAAATCAATAAAATCTTTGTTATTATTTATTTTAAAAATCTAAAAAAAATATTTATTTCTGTTATATCTAACAAAATATGTTTTAAAAGTTTAAAATTTTTGAATATTTACTGCAATATTTTTATACATAAGTATAAATCTATTATTATTATTTACTCATTAGTATAAATAGGTTATTTACATAGAAGCTAAGATTCTAAATACAGCTTCAGACCATATTCACTTTAGCTGCTAATATAATGTTATATTTTTGAGAAAAAAAAGTATTTCAAGTCAAAATAAGTTATTAATAATTTAAATTTCTTGATATCTAATAAATATAATAAAATATGAAAGCTATTAAAAAGAAACATGAATTGCATAACTTCAAAACTGCATTGAAATAATCCACATAAAATGAGACAAAACAAAAAGATTATACATTATCATTAGAAAGATTATTTTCAGTTTGCAAAATCAATAAAATCTTTGTTATTATTTATTTTAAAAATCTAAAAAAATATTTATTTCTGTTATATCTAACAAAATATGTTTTAAAAGTTTAAAATTTTTGAATATTTACTGCAATATTTTTATACATAAGTATAAATCTATTATTATTATTTACTCATTAGTATAAGTAGGTTATTTACATAGAAGCTAAGATTCTAAATACAGCCTCAGGCCATATTCACTTTAGCTGCTAATATAATGTTATATTTTTGAGAAAAAAAAGTATTTCAAGTCAAAATAAGTTATTAATAATTTAAATTTCTTGATATCTAATAAATATAGTAAAATATGAAAGATATTAAAAAGAAACATGAATTGCATAACTTCAAAATTGCATTGAAATAATCCACATAAAATGAGACTCAGGTGTATTAAGATTTTTAAAACAAAACCAACACACTATTCAAAGCTTTGAGCATATTCATCATGTGTTAAATTGCAAAACAAGAAGCACAAAGATTCAGATTTAGATATCAACTTTACAGAGATGTTTTTTCATTAGGCAAATCATAGACTCAGTGAAGATGTATTGGCTCACATGGTGACCAGGAAAAAAGATTGTTGTACTAAAATGAACTTATACTTCATCTTGCTTTTTTTAATTAAATCAGCAAACAGCATTTTGGCAAAGCAAGAATTAGTAATCCATGTAATGAAAACATTTCTTCCTTGCAAAAGATTGCTTGTGCTTAGTAAAGATATATGGTTATGCAGTTCTCACCAGCAATCCAGAGTTTTTTAGAACAAGATTTCAAGTAACTTCCCACCTAAAGTTTCTTTTCAAATGTTCAACCTCTCAATCATGTTGCATTATTACTCACTGTCCAAAAACAATTCAAGAACATTGACTTTAGTTTTACAACCTAATTTATAGCACTACACATAAAAAATTACTAATAGCCTGTTTTTCTTATCACTTTTTTTTAACTTAAATCCCCAGATAAATATTTTAATTAATTAATAAAATTATCTAACAATACACACACAAAATAATATATATTTTTCAAATCTCTAACTTTAATAAGAGAATAAATAAAATTATTTTCTCTTTTACAAAAGAAAAATGATATGAACAATTTTTTTTTTAAAAAATCCTTTGATAATTTTACTTCATTTTAATTAATTACACTTTTACAAGATAATAAAAAGGCAAAACTTAATTTTTTCATCTTTTTGATATTTAAATAGATAAAATAAAATCTACAGATTTTTTTTCACAAGTGATACAAAAAAATAAAAATAGAATATCATCATCATCAAACATTATCAATTCACTGCAAGATGGTTTCTCCAAGTTCAATCCATCTCTGATCTTTAGCTTCTCTACATCACCCCTGCATGCTTTCTTATTTTATTCATCCATCTCACATGTGGTCTCTTTCTGGGTCTTTTACACATGAAACAAAATTATCTCTGTGAATAAAATGTACATGTTGTGTATATATATATATTAAATCTACAAATATATATATATGTATATTCACTCTCAATCTATGTTTGTCTATTTAAAGATTTTTTTATGTAATTCATTAATGTATTAATATTTATAGAGCTAGCTGATATTAACTTGTGATGGGAGTTAATCATCATCATCATCTTTCCATAGGTAATATTTTAAGGATAATCATTTCAAAGTTACTAGATATTTTTAAAATAAATTATCTAGTTTTCTTAAGCTTGAAAAATTGAATCAGGTGAGTGTACATGCACAAACCATAAAAAAACATACTTGAAATCTTCACATATGAAGGCAGTACTATCACCTAATATCCATATAGCTTACAGTTTGACTTCTATAGTAAAGAGAGGAATATCAAACTCAATATTTTAATAAATATTTGCAATTTTAAAATATATAATGCTCTGATCACTTTATTGATGGTACATTATAATGTTTATATAATGCTAATCTAGTAAAATCACATTATTTTTAATTATTTGATATAAAACAATATATATATTTTTTCATTCATATATATAACAATTTAGACAATACTTTAGTTTATAATTTGGGGATAAAAAATTAGTGGAAATTTCAGACTCAACTTTACTGACATTAGTATTTCTAATGATTATCACATGTTAATCTTCCTATCATGAAACTTTCAACATAATATGTGATGGAAAAGGAGAGGGAGAAGTTTGTAGTTGTTTTTTTTTTTTTTTGTAATGACGTTTGCTAATATTAGCAATAGTAAATTACTGTCAACTGACAACATCCTAGGTTTATAGTTCCCAATATAGATATTAATAATAAGACATTTAAAAAAATGTGTGGAATAAATCATTCATAAATTACTTCTATAGTGATAAGAATTTTATGAATACATATAATGTCAGTCACACGACCTCCAGAAATTGAAGTCGATTTGATACCATAAATAATTTAAATATTAAAAATATTGCTATACTTAGCTTTATCTTCTCAAAAATATTACCATACTTAGCTTTAGCTTCTCAAAAAATTAAAAACTTGATTATAATAGAAAAGCTCCCGAGAGCTTAAATCTTATATGTTTATACATAAATTAGAACATGATTAAAGTTAATAATTTACTATAATAAATAAAACAATGATTACTTCTTTTTAGCTAATTAAAATAAATTGTCACTTTAAGCTAAAAAGCCCTTAATTAGCAATTAGTCATATAGATATAAAATGTATAATGAATGTTTAATATTTATTATAAACAATATATTTACTAATAAGACAATCACATTAATATCGGAACGGAAGTGACTAAGAGGTCATAAGACTAGTGGATTTCGGACATCCTAATGAGGAAAAATCAGACAACCCGCCAAACAAAATTTGTCATTTCCTCTTAAATACAGCAAAATTAAACTATAATAACATTCAGTTATTTATTTGTATTATTAAACGTTGTATATTAAAAGCAGAGTAGCGGTATTGTATTACACACACCTGTACTACATGTGTTATCAGCGTTAATTTTATTTGTTCATAACCAACACGATGAGATTTAAACATTCTTTCGAAATTTATACTCAACTAAATTTTCAAGTCTAATTTTCCAAGAACAGCTAATACCACTGAAATAAACTTTATAACAGTGTAAATTAATAAAGGATTGAGAGTTTGCAAACGGTGATTTCTTAATAACGTTTATGAGAAATCTTTGTTGGCTATCCCTAAAACTTCCACTCTACCAAATATTCCTGAAACATATGAATAAAGAATATTAATTTTTATTAGTCATTCATTAGGTTAGAAATTATCCACTTTATGAATAATATTATATAAATAAAGACGTTTGAAAAAAAGAGATAAATGATTAGTAATAATTATTAATGTAATTATCTTAAGTGGACGATATCAAAGTTGCTAGTGCAGAAAGACTGACATTTGTAAATCAAAGTGTAGTCAGATTATTTCGTAGTATTTGATAAACTTTGATATACTAAAGAAATTTAAAACCTAATGACTATATCTAAGTATGAGAATTTAGTTTATATATGTATAATATTGTGCCGGTCAAAACATGCTTATCCATCTAACACGAGCTGGAACTCACAAAATGTACTTCAAACCCAGTCGAGCCCGAGATTTTGGTCAGGGACCAGCCTGGATTCGAACCCACTCTCCAAGCCCCAGGTCAAACACCTAATGGACAACATAACAATGATGGCACACGAGAATTAATTCTTAATCCGGCCCGCTAGCAAATCGGAGAAAACAATAAGACTCATGGACTTAAACATATATATAAACAACTTAAATACTAGACATTCCAAAGATAAAATCTAATATATTAATTTATATAGGGGCTTTACTAATGAAAAGCTATGGGCAATTAGTGAATTGGATTGATTTAATAATGAGACAGAAACTAATAGATAATGAATTATAAAATATATTTATTGACAAATTTCATATGTATCTTGATATAACATTTTTTTAGCACCAGGCATTTTATTTATTAAGTGACATTACTCTAGGCCATTTAAACAATAATTGATATGTTGGCAAATAGATTTGTGGCCATTATTTAATGGAAACAAATATCACGCTATACAACCAATCACTACATTAACTTATTAGTTATGTCCTTTTTATAATCAGTTTGAGTGGCTATTACACATGAAATCAAACCAAGTCTGGAATGAAGCTTAATAATACATCTGATTATAATAAATTTATATATTAAATATGGGCTTGTAAAGCATCCCAGATAGCTTAAGATCGAATGGATTTTCAAGAATGCTTCGGTTCAATGCCGAAGATTGCATATTAGGGAGGGAGAGTTGGCTATAACGATTTTACTAATATGCTAGGCACAAGTAAAATATAACAATAAAGTGGCTCTGCGGATGGAAAAATAGTTTTTAGGGTTTTTGTGACCAAGAATGGTTTACCCAGTAACCGGTCATCATGCTGCTAATGGGGAACCTTTATTTGGTTCAGAGGCGGGGACTTACGTGCTAATCTGGCCCGTAGCGCAGACTTAGCTACAGCACTACCCATAAGAGAAGAAGATGGGCTGGACTTACCGTGGCTCCATCTTATATATATATCAAAACAGCACAACGAGAAAAGATTAATAAATTTCCCATCCGCCAAGCCAAAGTATATTATAACTTAAATATTATATATTAAAGAAACACTAGTTTATCAGATCAAAAGAGCCAACTCTTCTGTAGCATGAGAAATACGACATGCTACTGAGGGGAATATATATATATATACAAACTTTACTTTGCCCATTCAATCTCTTTAGTTATCTATAACTAATAAACTTTTAAAAGGGGGAAAAGTATATTTAATATGGGACTTACGAATACTTTACTAAAAAATATACTTATGATTACACTCCAGGCTAGTTTAATCTTTAGTAACATAATAATTAAAGGTTGAAAAGCCACATTTTATATTTATATTAATTAATTTACTAAATAACAAAAATAACGAGCAAAAAGGGTCGCCATTATTTATAAATTTGGGTTTCGAAACAGCGCGCTAAATGACGCTATAATAAAATAATAATATGAGGATTTTAAATTATATCTTTAAAAACATATTCTATAATTAAATGCATGCCATTTCAAAACATAGGCATAATTAATAATTATTAAAATAAGCAACAGAAAGGTAAATATACTGCAGTGATTAATTTATATAGCAAAATATTAATTAACAAAGAAATTTAGCAAAAGCATTTCATTTATAGATTTCAAATACTATTTAGAAAGAGTTTACAATATTGAATTAATAAAGAAATTTGCAAAAGTATTTCATTTTATAGAATTTAAATATTATTTGGAAAACAATTTAGAAAGAAGTTACAATAATATGGTTAGCTAACCTGATTTTGAAGAAATAATGATTGTTTTTGAAATTCACACAGAGCTCTGCTATTTCAGTAATATTACAACAGTTCTCCTGTAGATGGACTGGAGATATTTGAACTGGAACGAAGGTGAGTTCTTTGGCGGCTTATAACATCTTCAATTTAGTTGGGAGACGATTTTAAAATGGTGTTGGAACAAAGGCAAGTCCCTTTTAGCAGCTTACAGCATCTTTTATTTGGTATAAGCTTGTTGGTTGTTGCTTCGGCATTGGATGGATTGAACTTTAGCATTCCATCATGGGAAAACAGCAAAATTCTGCCTGACTTTAGCCAGACATGGTAAAGTTAAACAATTTTTAACTTCTGATATTAACAGCTCTTCAAAAGCAAGATGGAGTATATCCCTTCCTGCTTAAAATAAGGTCTATTTATACCTTTTTACAAAACCTTAACACCTTTTTGGAATTTCATTTGCCTCGGGACCAATTGACTTTTAATTAAACAAAAATAATATAATCAAATTTTTACTACTGATAATGTCTCTGAGGTGTTATATTTAATTTACTTAAAATTATTAAAATATATAAATCATATAATTCGATTCAGATTTCACTAATTAAATTCCTTTCTAGGTGTTAATAATGTTAAAGCTTAGCAGCAGTAACGGCATTCTGATTCAATGCTAAAGTCTTTTGTTGCAAACAAACATCAATCAGTAAACTAGATTTTACTTTTTACCTGAGGTGCGGTCACTAATTGATTTCTTGTTTACACAAAATTCTCATTTTTAATTACAAACAGATGATTTTTATTTTACAGAAATAAATAACTTTTAACATATTTGTTTTTACAATATTATTTGTTTATTAAAAAAAAGGCAAATTTAAAGAAAATACTTTAGTTTCAATTATATATGTAAAACATTAAATCAGAAAACCGTTAAATATATTTTAAAGAAAATGTTTTACATTATATCTTTTTATTTAAACTTAAATATATATATACGAATCATTTTGCCATTATTCCAAGGTTTAAATTATCCATCCACATACGAAATAATAGCGAATATAATTAAGAATTGACTGAAAATTAATAAAACATTTTATAATAATTTGTGAGCATTTCTACGCTATAATTTTATCAAACCTGTCTAATTATAGCGTATTTTTGTATGTAAATGGATGATGCCATTTAAGCAACCATTATAGCAAAGTTTTCCCGCTCGACTTAAATATAACATTTTTACATTTAAGATAGGTTCAAAACTAGTTCAGACAAGTAGGTCATTAGGTTGATGGTGAAACAGAGATTGGAAGGTTTACGTTTCAATATATAGGGTATATGAGCACAGATTTTCATAAGACCCACCACTCTCCACTCTATCTCATAACACTGATATACTTGAACACATATATGTTGAAAAGATAAATAATCACCAATATATGTATTTCATGCTAAACCAGCAATCATCAGTGGGTCCAGATTATCATTTCTACACATATATGCTATAAGTGCTCAGATATATATTAAGATAGCCAATCTTTATACTTTAATGGACAGGTTTCAATTTACTCCACACTCCAACTCTTCAACCATCCATCCAATTCAAAATCTGATGGTGAAATGCTCAAAGGCCACCCTGAGACCAAGATTATTGTCACACCCATGTTGACCTAAGGTCAATCTGACCCCTCATGTACAGGATATAATCCATTTAATACATATACAAGGGATGGGCAGACATCTCTACCCTGTAATAACTGAAACACAGGCTTATTATATACCTGTGTCTATTTATCTATGTATAATTATCTAGGAGCATGGTGCACTATTCACATATTTTGTCATCTTTATATTTTTTTCAATATGTATTCACATATTTCTTAATGAAATATGATATAACTCACATATATCATCTTAAATTTTAATATGAGAATTCAATCTTATATTTTAATTTTATATAAAAAAAAGTACTTTTCCATATATATATATATTACATCAATATTAATAAACTACCAATTTCTTTGGAGATTTTAATGTGTATCTTAGTAAAAAAAAAAACTATAATCAAATTTACTTAAACCTATTCATTCGGAATATTGAATGTTTACTATAATATTATGAGGGGTTAGATTGACATAATGTCTACATGGGTATGATGACAATATCAAATCAACCAAAGGCTTTAAGTGTTCCATCATCAGTTTTTCAATGAAATGGATGGTTGAATTGTTGGGGGGGGGCAGTGAGTCTGTCCATTAAAGTTTAAGAATTGCTATCTTAGTATAAGCTGAGCACTGATTGTATATATGTGAGAGATTACGATCTAGCCCAACTTGATGAGTGCTGGTTCTGCGTGAAATATTTATATTGGGTTTCTTTTTTTTTTTTGCATGTGTGTGGCCATGTAAATCAGTTGTTTGAGATAGAGTGGAGGATGAATATAGACTGAAAAATCCTAAGTTCAAATTCCTGCATTTATAATCTAATGGGTATTGGGTTTCTAAAAACTTATAAGAATTTCTATTATTTTTTTTTTACATAATTACACATGATTAAGTAAAAAAATGTTATAAAAGTTTGAAGATATTCCATGTTTCCAAAAATTAATAGCATCATATATTATAGATAGTAATCAGGGAGATAAAATGCAATATTCTCTCAACAAAAGTGAAGAATGCTGGCTATATGATAGACATTTAACTATATCATTATTGAAAATCAGATTTTATCCCAAACATATTAATCTTCAGAAATTTTAAAAACATTTCAATACTACATTTTCTAATTGAATCATGGATGTATTATATCTACAAGTACCCTTATTTTTGGATCTACTAAAAATAATGATTCTGATTAGTTTTCAGTGAAGAAATAATGCAGGTTTTTTTTTTTTTTCATGTGTCAAAGTGTTGACCGGGAAGCAAACCCAGGCCAGCTGATTGGAAGACAGCTATACTAACCACAAGGCCACTAATGCTAAGTTTCATAAAAGATATTAGGATTTTAGTTTAGAAATTTAGTAACTGAAAATATTTTTTAACACACAGTAATAAATTAAACTGCAAAGAAAGTGCAATAATTTGTTGATCATAACCATTTTAATTCTCTTTATTTGAAACACTGAAAATAACATATTGATACGGCATACCATAATTTTATTACTCAGTATATGATACTTTCTTATAAGCTAATATTTCTAACTGATGTTTTGATTTTTTAAATATTAATGTAAGAATTGATCACTTTTAATTATATATGCATTATACTAATACAATTATATTTGGATAGAGGTATCCATCTTGTTGAAGTTCAATAGCATACAGGTTAAACTAGAAATGCTACAGATCCTGATATAATCTTGAAAAAAATTTAAACTATGATGGTATGTTTGCTTCTAAACTATTAAAATTAGTTTGTGATTATTATATGGACTTCATTAACACTCCTTTAACACTTTAAGCAAACAATCTTAACAGTTTTGACTGTCCTGGCAGTCTTCTTCAGATCTTTCACCTTATGAATATGGTCATTAATCTTAGCAATGCAACAATTTATAGAAATAAAAAAGATAAAAAAATTGCTTATAATTGTCATGGAATATTATGTTTACCCATTAAAAACAAGATGATTTTCAAGGATTTTATTAAATAAATTCATTCAGTTGTAATTAAGTGGTTATTTAATACTTGGATAGTGTTTGAGAATATAAGAGAACTATAGTTATGGCTTTGTTGTCAAACATATTGTTTTTATTATGTAATTTGGTAAATTAAACAAAGCAAAGCAAAACTCCATATAGTAGTGCCATCTGTGCTAAACAAAGTAATCAATGGATGCCAGAAGGCTTGTGCATAAAATCCCTATCAAATTACTCTGATTACTCTGTTTAGCACAGATGACACTACTATATGGAGTTTTGCTTTGCTTTGTTTATAAACAATTTTGTGCTAGTATTGGAGATGTGATCATGTGATGCTTGCTAATTTGGTAAATTATGGCATGACATAAAGAAGTGCTTTCTAATAAGTTATTTGTTATAATGTAAACTACTGTTTTTGTGGTTAAAATATTTATTAGTTAAGATGTCATATGACAATATTGATATAAATTAATTTTGCATTATCAGTAGTCATATTTTACAGCTGCTACATGATAATATGAAAGAACATTATTATTGGTGTAAAAAAAATCTGAGGTATTTAAAAGGAATGTGTACTGAATCACAAATGTTCTTCTTTTTTATGATAATGGTCTTTAAAATTATTTAAAAGGTATTTTCATGAAGCACGAATCAAGTTGTGATTTGTCATGAAGGAATGTTTTTAATATGAAGCAAATCTTCTCTTTTCCAAGAATAATTTATAAAATGTTTTTTAAAAAGTTTTTAATACATTCTATAAAGAATTTGACTTAATAATTAATGTTAAAACAATTTCATGATTCATTATCCAGCAATAAAAAATCTTTATATTTTTAAACTGAATGGTTAACAATTCAAGAAAGATAGCATGATTGAAATATTTTAATAGCTTCTTATATATAAAATAACTACTTCATTAGTGAGGAGCAATACAAAATATAATATAGAACCCTTTATGGTTTGAAATAAAAATACTAAAAATATATTAGAGATGCTTCATAATATTAGCTAAATAATGGCATTTAATTCTAAAGTTAGATGACTTTCATTATCGATTTTTTAAAATAGCTTGATTTAAACATAATTGCTGTTTTCAGAGATAAGTGGTTTAGTATGAACAATGGATGGCCGATGGGCCTCCCACTTAGTGGTATAATGGCAAGTGTTGTACTTGATCATTACGAGAAGCTAATACCACCTGCACTCTTAATGTCAACCCCACATAAGATATATACGTGCTACATTGATGACATATTCATTGCTTCCCCAGAAGACATCATCTCTAACCTTCACAATAGCCTCCATAATAATACCAAACTTACTTTTACTACTACTTGGGAAAACCAAGACAAACAGGTCAAATACCTTGACATATGTGTTAGCAAAAATATAGATAAGCTGGACTACCAAATGGTAGTCAAACCTTTGGAAGTAAGAGGCTTGACAAACCCTAATTCTTACGCACCTCACTCACACAAACTTGCAGCCCTCTCTTCATTCATGTTTAGGAAACATAACTTGTGCAAATATGAGGCAGATAAAAGAAAAAAAATCTCATCAATTATATAACTGATTTAAGGAAAATTGGACACACTTATTCATCCATCAACAGAAAAGTCAACAAATTTTTCTATAAAATAAACCACAACCACAAGAAAGAAAACAAACCAAGAATCTTAATCCCATATGTTCACTCTACAGCTAAAAGCCTTATCAATCAACTATCATGTGACTTTGAAGTCACTTTCCGTTCACCTCCCAACACCAATAGACTGATAAATAATACCAAAGACAGGATCAAACCTGAACTCACCTCTCACGTTGTGTACAAAATTACCTGCCCCCAAAGAAATTGCATGGCAACATATTATGGAGAGACCAAAACTAACATTGCCACCAGAGTAGCTCAACACCGATACCTTTACAATAAAACCAAAACAAAGTATGAAGGTAATTCGATTTTTGTCGAACATGAGAGAAACTCTGGACATGCTTTTCTACCTACCACAGCCAGTGTCGTTTGCTCTGAAACAAACGACACCAAACGTAAAGTTAGGGAAGCTTACTTCATTGTGGCTGACCCATCGGCAATCAACAGAAGAGAGGCCTGCTATTCCCTATCTCATAAATGGTCCATGTAACATCTGCATATAAATTTGCATAAAATTTGCATAGTTTTACAGTTATTAACGGACTAACTCGCTATGAATATGAGACTGTAGACTGTCCCGAAAGCGCTTGGCAGTAAAAATTTTGACAATTTATTAATAGCTTCATTAACTGTGCGCAGAGCATATATATATTAATTTATTTAAGCATTAATGAAGTAAAATCTTAACTATATCAGATATGGAATATGAAGAGGATAAAGCTTAACATTATAAAAATTATTTTATTATTTCAAGACATGAAATATAGATTCCATTCTATGAGTGGATATGAAAATCTAGAATTAAGAAAAAATGTGAAGTTCTGTGGAAAAAGAAGTTAGCAGAAGAATAGATAAAAAATAATATCATAAGTGTATTAAGGACAAAACAAGTATCCATAATCCAGTAGAAACTGATAATTTTTATATGTAAGTAAAATGACAATTTTTCAGAATTCTAATACTCCCATTGAGCTGAGGTTCAGCATTAAAATCTGGATGTTTAAATCATACTGAGTTCTTTTATGGTTTGTTGATAAATTATTTATATTGAAACTAGCATACACTACCTTGCACTATATATGTATTGAACTTCAAATATAAAGTATGTTATTGCATTGTGTGGTTTGACAATTTCATCATTATCTTTTTAAGTTAAAAAGTGGATATTTGTTTTGCGTTAGTAAAATAGTTCTCAGAAATATTCCAAAAACTTTAAATTTTGATTATGTGAAACAGTAAAAACCAGTAATGTCTACTGTGTGATATCTAATAAACCTGTGAATCATAGCTGTAAATACACAGTAAAAACACCAGAAATTAGTATAAACAGTTATGTTTTTCAGGTTTATAAAAGAAAATAAAGTTAGAGAAGTACTGAAAACTTAATCTTCTATAGACATGGGTGATTTTTTAATATTTAAAAACAAGATTGAGTTAGAAAGTAACGAAATAATTTTTATTTTTTACAATCTTTAATATTCTGTTTTTAAAATGAGTTGATGAAGAGATAAATGGATTTTAAAAAGATGGAAATTTAAAAACTAAATCTTACTAGAAAATTTCCAATTTTTCTATGTCATTCTTTGTTCAAATAATAAATGCTTATCTAATTTAAAACAAAAATACTTTTTTTTTTATGTAATCTATGTTTCTCTATTTATATATCCTATTCTTAATAGTTAAGTATTAAAATAAATATACATATTACTGTATAAATATAATTGTGCTAACGATGCATGCACACACAAAACAGATTTTTTTTAAAAAAAATTCTCTATATATTAAAATAATACAAAGTAATACAAAATAAATATGTATACATGTGGCGATAATGATGATCACATATAGATTAAAAAAAATTAAACAACTTTAGTATGAAACTTTCCCATTATACAAACTTATGTAATGTTTTACACATAGCCTATTTATGATAATAAATGGTTTTCTTTTGCTGATAATAATATAATGCTCCCTAGGCTAATAAATAATTATTAATAAAATTTATATATTTTTTTAAAAAGTCATTAAGGTTGTGTAGGAATCATAGTTTGTAGGTTAACTTGAGATAATATATTGAAATAGTAATGTCTTCTACTCACAATTGTATTAGTTGGTATGTAAGTGCTTGAATATA
This sequence comes from Epiperipatus broadwayi, assembly GCA_028023455.1. Classification (NCBI taxonomy): domain Eukaryota; kingdom Metazoa; phylum Onychophora; class Udeonychophora; order Euonychophora; family Peripatidae; genus Epiperipatus; species Epiperipatus broadwayi. Next base: position 1,784,052 of record JAQFVV010012510.1, on the reverse strand, counting down.
AATTCAAATTATGAAAGAATAGCTAAAAGGCCATTTATTCATTATATTAAATATTTACTATAGTAAATAGAGTGATTTGAACATAGGATTTTCAGTCAACATTCATCTGCCATTCCATCTCAAACAAACAATAAAAAGATAAATGATCCCAATGTATGTATTTCATGAAAAAACAGCACTCATCTGTTGAGGCAGATCATAATTTCCCACACATACATACAGTCAGTGCTCAGTTTATATTAAGATAAAAATTCCTTAAATTTTAATGAACAGGTTTTAATTATCTCACCCTTCCAACAATTTATCTATTTCACAAAAAAATCTTCCACCATTGGTTTTTCAATGAAATGGACAATTTAATTGTTGGATGGATGAGAAGATTGAATCCTGTCCATTAAAGTTCAAAGATTTGCTCTTTTAGTATAAATTAAGAACTGATTACACATATGTGTGAGACCACAAAGAAGCAAATCAATTTATGCAGGAAAGATTTTGTATAAAAGATGGTGAAAGGTATACACAATTCTTTAGAAGGCAAGTGTCAAAATTAAGATCATTGTCTGCACTTAGCAGGACATAAAACCAGATCATCAGCACTGACTGAAAATCATAAAACAAGTGGCTGAGTTTTTATATGCCATTGACATGAGACTCCAGAATTAGGAAAAAAAGTCGAGTTTATCACACCACAAGCTATGAAAGAAAAAGGTGTGAGTCATCTACTAGTTGTATTAAAGCAAAAAAATGATCAAATATTCAAATTCTACAGATTGTGATGCAAGAGAAGCTCTGGTAAGAGATATAGAATGCACATGATAGATCATAAGTTTTCCTAGCCCAAGAAAACTGGACATTTCAGAGAATTCTCTGCATCCAGAAACTAGTATTGGATTAGGAAAAGATAAATGCAGACCCAGAAAATAAAGAGAATGGGATCCAAACCAGTATGAAGACATCAGCAGTGACATAAAAGATGGCAGAATATATTTCGAATCAATTAAGATAAAAACCCAACATGACAGAAAAAGTATTTTAATAGATGTAAAGCTTAATGTTGGAAGAATAAAGGTTGGCCCATTCCCTATCAACCCTTGATTTGTTTAAAAAAATGTTTTACGGGGAAATAAAATTATATAATAAGTTAAAAGATAAAATATATAACAATATTGAAAGTAAAAATGAAAATTAACAAAAAGTGAGATTACTAGCTTGCTAGAGAGCAAAAGTGATTTTTATTGATCATAATTTAAAAAAAGTAGAAATAATTAAAATGTCAATAGCTATAAAACATATAACCAGAATTGGATAAACTTATTTCTGTAGAGAATAAAAAAAATTCAATGAAAGTTTGTTTAGATATATTCTATTTTTAATGATTTATCAACACTACTTTCATATGACATTTTGAAGTGTATATTGTCTCTGGTGCTACCACAACATTTTTTTCAAGTGATTTACTTACCTACCCATAAGGCTTAGAGGAAGTAAGATGCAGTTTGAGTATTTGTTGAATTTATCAGCCTCTACAACTCAAAAGGGAGTAAGGCTTTATTTCAAAAGTTATATTCATCAGCTGCTAAGACTCAAATGGGAATAACCTTATATTTGATTTTTGCTGTGTTGTAGATAGCTTAACATATGTCAAACTGAAATAATCCTTCTAGTGTCCATGATTCATCATACATCTTAATGTCTTACGTTTGAATTTTTATGAATCCTAGAGTTGAAATTTTATACATTTTTTTTTTAGATTTTAATGTTAATCAAATCTCTGAACAGTGAAATCATGGGCATATGCAATCTGTAAAACACTATTTATAATAATTAGTGAAATATAAAAATAACTAATGAAATAAATAAAAGTTAAAAGTTTTTTAGTAAGCATACAAATAAGACATGAAAAGTTACACTGTCCCATTGTCTCATTTTATAGGGAAAGGATTTGTAACCACATCAAATCTGGTAGCAGCTCAGATTAATTATACAAAGCTGCATGGAAAAAAAATTGTTTAATAAAAACTCATATAAAACAACTAATAAATATATAAACTGTCTAAAAAAAATTAAAAGAAAGGTTAGTTTATGCATTTAATCATATTATTAGATATGTTATAAAGTTATTTTGTAATAAGTGAATATCAATAGAATGATAAAATTCAATGTAAAGAAAGAAAGAAAAATAATTTTTGATATGCTCAAGCATCTTGAATCGCATATATAGTTTCTAAAAATCTAAACATTTTGAACTCATTTTAGCTTGCTTTTTCTGAATGGGGTTTTAAATGAAATCTTTCAGATTTTTATAGGAAATTTGATGGCAAAACTAAAAAAGTTATCATTTAAAATTTAAAAGTTAGCAACATTTATTTCTTTCTTCCTATCAATCAATGTAAAGAAAAAAAGAAAAATATACTTTTTTTTTCTTATGTTCAATTATTTATCAAATCGTAATATAATATCTGTAAAATTGTTTCCACATATTGTTGTAAGGAAACAATTTATAACTTGTAAATAGCTAGTGATGAATCCATTGTTTGAAAATCATATTGTTGAGCAACATTAAGTAGGGCTAAATATGTCTGAAACAAGTAACTAAAGCAGTATAGTCCAATCCAATCTAGGCAGTCTAGTCTATTGTAGTTTATTTGAAGACTCAACTCAAGAAGCAGTGTTGCGGTGATTCAATTCCGAGAAAAGAAACTACTGATTGAAAGTATTCTCCACCATAATCTGGATAGCTGTATCTTGCTGACTATTTTAGAGTAATTTTCAATACTCCAGTTGTAATAATAAGTATGATGACTTTATCTAACAGAAATATGTGTGGCTAGACAATAAAATCACGCGTTCCAAAATACCCAGAAAATGCAGTTGGATCTAAAATCTTGTGCTGAAGTTTGCTAAAACTGACCAGCACCTGTCTTAATAATGCCATGAAGTAAGAAATGAATAGTGCTGCAAAGACTATCTAAAACCTATTGAAACCATACCCTATCTAATGTCACCAATGCTGCTGCATTTCTCTCTAACATCACCAGTGCACAAGCAAAAGAACTATCATCTTTGAAAGAATTAATGAAGACATCTGCAAAGAACCATGGTTTGGAATTATTTAAATATTTTATATGATAAGATCTTATCATTATATGCATTATAAGGCATTAAATTAAAAATGTATTTTATTATTATATGTAATATTCTGTATGCTTATTAGTAGTTGTGAGTATATATGCAACCATTTTATACATTCTTTTTTAATTCTTAAATACTCATTGACTTTGAGTTTGGTTGAAAAGGTAACCAATTAATAATTATAAACTAATTAATAGCACTGAGCCAGATTTTGGCAAAACACGGCCATAATCATAGAGCTGAATAAATTTATGCAGTACAGGTATGCTTATATAATGTATAAATGAGACACAATATGCAAATAAGACAATTAGATATTCCATTTTTCAGATAATGGAACACACGAATCCTTTTTGTTGATGGAATGTGAATCCTTTTCAATTGCCTTTTTTTTATATTAATCCATTGAGGTTGTGTTGACTTATCTAAATCAATCAAAACATTGTGCTTTGAACATCTAACGTACTAATATCCACAACTTGAAAAACCATATAATCTTTGGGGGAGGGGGACATGCAGGGATGCTGGTAATAATTTGTAAATGATGATTATTGGGCCTTAATGAGTTTTTCAAAAGTAATCTTTCTAGTTAAAAGGTTTGGTGCCGAAGAGTTTCATTTTTATTTTATTTTATTGAAACTGAAAAACAAATAAAATACTTTTGAGAGGAATTGTATTTATGTATGAATCATCATCATCATCATTTTGGATAATATTGTTATGTATTTGAACTGAATCATTTTTATTCAAACTTCGTTAGCCATTCAACTTTCACCATATTTAATATTTATTTGAATCAAAGTTTTACATACATTTTAATATATCATTGTGTATTCTGGTTCAATACCCTATTTACTATTAAATATATACTATTTATAATTATGATGAGAAAATCAGTTTTCTCTGGTGATGGACAAATTGCATCTAAATGTTAAAAAAGAATCAAGAATAAAATGAATCCACTTATTCTTAGACAATTTTTTATATATAAGCTTATTTTTAAGCTATGTTAATTTCATATTTACATTTATTAAATTCTATTTAATTATTAAAGCTCAAGGTTTTTTTAAAAAAAATTATACTTTCTTCCTTGCTTAATTGAATATTAATCTAATAAATATTAAATGCCATATTCCAGCTGGTTGATAAATTAATTTCATTGTGAATTTTGGTAAATGCATTAATAAATTGTCAATCTGTAAAAATAAGTAGACTCATTCTATTCTTGATCCTTTGGTCAATATTTAGAGTGCAATTTATCTTGGCCTGATGGAGCTTTTTGTATTATTTAATTAAATATTACATTGGGCTATGTTAATTTCATATTTACATATATATATGTTATATATAGAGCTCGCAAATAAGCTCTTAAGAAGCTTTGCAGAAAATCCCCAGATCAATTTCTGCTATTGGCTTACTCAGTGAGGTGCTAGGATATTCAAACATAATATTAAGAATACCAGGACAAGCCCAGAACTTTATCTAATGGATAACTATGAAGTAGAAAATCTGAAATTTTCAGACATTCATATGTCTTCCAAATTCAGCTATCTAACATAAATAGTCACATGGTACTGTGACAGTCAGATGATGTATGTTGGCTTAACCCAGTTCGAATACTAGGCGAAGGTACCTCGGGGCCACTCATACGCGAGATATTAAATCAAGAATACTATGACCTCTGCCCATTCGCCTATTCTCGAGGCCTGATCACGAACAAACAACACTATCTGAGCCATGCATAAATTATTTTTCAACTGGCGACAGCTTAGCATCAGTGGGAGACATGGACGGGAACACCTACGGAGCTAAATAGTTAGTTAAATGTGTGTAAAAATACTAAGAAATATGTGTGTTTTGCGTTATGCGTGCCTGGATCATTGAAAAGTAAAATAAAGCATTTATAACAAATTTAGCAAAAGTCAAGCTTGTTAGTTAAATAATAGATCTTTAATTAATGACTTTAAAATAGGAATAATGATTTAATGGCCTCCGCTATTCCCCTAAATTAATGAAACAAACTAATTAGACAATAAAAACAGATTAATAGATTTCTCTAACTCTTTTCTTCCCAATTTTATTAAAAATTGTCATCTCGATCTTCTCGATAAAGTACGATAAAAAAAGAATCTTTTGCAAAGCATTTCTAATTGCTTTGCGCTAAAAACAGTGTTTAAAATTTATTTAAAACGTATATAATTAAATCAGATATACGTAAAGCTAATGGCGGACAAAAGAGGCGTTATCATAGAGATCAAGTTGGCACACAAAAGAAACTGACTCGTATTTAATTAACAAACATAAATAAAACTGGAAAGAGATTTTAAATGAACAAAAATTAACTATTAAACTTAACCGCAATGGAATACTAAATATTTACACAGGTTAGTAAGGAAGAATAGCGAAGGGAAAAAGGTTAAATATAGATAGATGATCACACAATATATATAATTAAGACTCGTCTAATAAAAATGGTTACATAACAAATACATATAATTCAATGAAGCAATTAAAAAATATATGAACAAAAGGTAGCATAAGAAATAGTTCAATAGAGGAGATACGATTACCGTCCTTTTTCCTTGGTCATGTTCCCTACGGCGTTCGTGGCTTGATCCGACCGTCGATAGGTATTTGTCCGGACAATGAAATTATGTAGTATGGTTTCACGAAAAGTTCTCCAGACACGGCACAGAGTTCAGATGACTATTGAGTGGATACTATGGCATTTTGGATGGTATTCAGGAACCTCAGCGATAGGCAAAGCTATTTATTTGCCTAGCCTAGCATATTCATTTCCTTCAAAATACTATGGCTTTTAACTGGAGCATGTTCAAACTTCTCCATTATTTGAAAACGACAGCTGTATAACTTTTTGGAGCACAAGCTAAATGTGAAGCAAATCGGAGAGAGTTCTCCAAAAAGAAATATGAATGCCCTCTCAAGAAAACTTTGAAATAACCAGCAAGAAAACTCTCAATGAATCACCTCAAAAGCAAAATCTGAATCAACTGAATCCTTCAAAAGGAAAATTCGAATAATGAATCCTTCAAAGGGAAAATCTGAATACTGAATCCTTCCAAAGGAAAAATCTGAATAATCTGAATCCTTCAAAAAGAAAATCTGAATAATAATCTAATCTTTTGTTCTCACTTCTATTTATACCCTCTCTGTCAGCTACCTTCTATTGTTTGTATGATCTGAGATCTTGATAGAGCCTCCCCCTGCTCCTTTGTTTCAAAGCAACATTTTCTAAAAATAACTTTTATTTTTTTACTCTAAATTTCTTTCTTTAAAGTTTGAATTCTATTAATTAAAAGAAAGAAAGAGAAGGCCATCTTTAATTTGACTTGAATGGGCTTAACTAATTAAAATATACATTCTTTTAGAAATGTTGGTGGGCTTATCTCAAAATCAAATCATACTAAATATTTTAACAAAATTTTAACAACAATATATTATTATTTTTTTATAGTAGAATAAGCATTTTATTTCAGCGAATTTGCATTAACTCATATATATCGCTAGATGTATATATTGTTTGACTAATAGGTTAAGCAATTTTTATTAATAGAATGAAATTTATTTAAAACAAAATATTTAAATGTAATACACATTTGATAAGCATAATTATTTTTAACTCTAATGCAAAACCCTGCTGATATTGAACTATAAACTTAATTCGGCTACAAACTAATTAGTTTATAAGATGAAGCATGACGCTCAGACCTTGCTTCAGACTGAACCAAGTTCAGATATACTATATATTAACAATTTTAGCAATATAAAATCACCAAAGCCTTAATAGCAAAAAATAAAATTACAAAGGAATGAAGTCATATGTCATATGACTCAATTTAACAAGCTTGTATTACAAATGTTATATATAGAGCTTGCAAATAAGCTCTTACCAAGCTTTGCAGAATATCCTCAACCCCAGACCAGATTCTGCTATTGGCTTCCTTAATGAGATGCTAAAATATTCAAGCATTAGATTAAAAATACCAGGACAAATCCAGCACTTTATCTAATGGATAACTATTAAATAGAAAATCTGAAAATTTCAAACATTCATATGTCTTCCAATTCAGCTATCTAACTTAAATAGCCATATGGGGATATTCTACAAAGCTTGTTAAGAGCTTATTTGTGAGTTCTATATATAACATTTGTAATACAAGCTTGTTAAATGAGGTCATGTGACATATGACTTTATTTCTTCGTAATTTTATTTTTTGCTATTAAGGTTTTGGCAATTTTATATTGCTAAAGTTATTAATATGAGGTGTATCTGAACTTGGTTCAGTCTCATATGGCTAATTAAGTTAATAACTGGATTGGAAGATTTATAAATGTCTGAAAATTTCAGATTTTCTACTTAATAGTTATCCATTAAATAAAGTTTTGGGCTTGTCCTGGTATTATTAATCTTATTTGTGAATATCCTAGCACAGTGATGCCCAACCTTTAACTTGACGCGAGCCAGTTGAGAATTTAAAAAAATTTGGGGAGCCACAATTATATATTACATTTATAAACATGGTACTTGGGTACTAAACCTGCAATGTAGGGAGATAGGTGGGGGGGGGACGGCCTATTCACATTGGTATCAATCCGCCGTTTCTAATGTGGCCAAAATAACGTGTACACAGATCTTTCTCGATGAAAACATCAATATATACAGCAAAATATATATGTGTACACGAATCTATCTCGATAAAAACAACTATTTACAGCACTAAACATCAATATATATATACAGCAAAATATATACGTCTACACGGATAAAAACAACTGTTTACAGCACTAAACATCGATATATACAGCAAAATATATACGTGTACATGGATCTATCTCGATAAAAACTATTTCCAGCACTAAACACAATATATATACAGCACCAAACCAAACGTCTACAAGGATCTTTCTCGATAAAAACAACAATATATACAAGAGCACTAAACACAATATATATATATATAGCACCAAACCAAACGTGTACAGCAAAAAAAAAAAAAATGGTGTAATATGTTAAAAAGAAAAAAAAATGTAAATACATTTTATTTATTAAAAATTTGGTAACATACATATAAATTACAATTACAGGAAAAATATATTTTATTTAATGTGAAACCTGACACTGCATATCGTTATCGTTTGTATTGTAAAAATTTTTATTTTTTAGTGTGTGCATGTGCCATCAAGGAACATAAAATATTTTATCAATTTTTTTGAAGAGTGCAATTCGAGCCACATTAAACAGTTACGCGAGCCACATGTGACTCGCGAGCTACAGGTTGGGCATCCCTGTCCTAGCACCTCACTGAGGAAGCCAGTAGCAGAAATCGGGCTGGGGTTGGGAATATTCTGCAAAGCTTGCTAAGAGCTTATTTGTGAGCTCTATATATAACATTTGTAATTCAAGCTTATTAAATTAGATCATGTGACATATGACTTGATTTCTTTGTCATATGTATATGAATTTCTGTATGTATAACAACTGTTTAAAATTACAAATGCAGATATTTATTTTTTGTTTATTGTGGCATAGAACTCAATAATAATCAACATTAATTTGTATATTTTTACCAATGCACTCATATAGTATAAATGTTAAAAACATAGAATATAAAACAATAAGTATGGCAAATAATTGATAATTATTATCGCTGTAGCTTTCCATTTACTATTTTTAATGTAAATTTACTTATCATATTAATATATAGAGTCACATAATAAGTTTTAGTGAAATTAGTTTGCGTCATTAAGGTTTCATAAGTATAAAAAATTTTAACATTATGTACTTACAAATTGTGATCATATTTTTTCATTTATCTCAGAATTATGAAAATACTTTTAAAAAAAATTAGGTTGCTTTACATTTTATTTTATTAAATTTATTATTACTATTTATGTTACACTTTAATATAATTTAGATTTATGTGTTTATTAAAGTTTCTTTTTTTACATCATTGTGAAACTGCGTAACTATTACTATTTACATTTCTTATATAATAATGTGCATATATATATTCTTTTTTGATATTTTGAAAGATAAAAAGATTTTTGATATCTTTTCTGTACGCAGAAAATGATTAGATGAAAAGGAAGTAGTACAAATGACATAGTTTGCTAAAAAAAAAAGCTCGTATGTAAATTGTTACTAAGCAATTAAAATGGATCCCTTATAAAAAATAAACGGTTATTAATCTGTCAAAAAAATTGCATTTGTAATTAAACATGCAATATTCTGAAAAAGTATTAATAATTATTTATTTAATAATAAACTTGCTCTGGCCTGTCAAGCGTTGGTGGCCGAGTGGTTAGCACAGCCGCCTTAACAAGCAGTTGTCCCGGGTTCGCTTCCCGGTTGATGCTTTGACAAACGAATGTGAGAGCGAATAGAACATGAATTTCTTCCTATAGACAAACAATATTTTATTATAAACATTTTTGCAACTCTTTTATAAAATTCTGCTACAAATGATTTCAAAATTAAGTGCAAGTAAAATAAAACGTTTAAGCAGTAACACAACATTTGTAGTTAAAAATTACTAATAATTATTTATTTAACTGAAAATTTACTCTTGCTCAATTAATAATAATAAAAAAGTACATTTTAAATTAAAAAAAGAAAATCATGATTCGCATATTTTTTTATCTTCGGAAAAGAGAATGAAGAAATTTAATCAGCATCAAGGCATAGGAGTCTCACTAGGAGCAAGAGCCCTTAGTCCACTTTTATTTAAAATTTATTGCTTATATTTAATCTAAATGCAAATATTTTTGCTTACATTCTACATTTAAATATTATTTATAATACCAGTCTTTATCTATAAACAATTTATATAACAATAAACTTGTTCTAATGCAATGTAATATATGTTTAAAAAAAAGTTGCATGTATTATTGTGTACTGACTAGTTATGTATTTATTAATGAAGTTAAGCATATACGTGTGACTGTGAATAAGCTGGTCAATACAGGCAATATTGAATCACTTTAAAAATAATTATATGCAGAAAAGAATTAGACTAACCGCAAATAACAACATCTTAATTTGCATTATAATAAAATCTAATAATATGAAAATTAGCAAAGTTAATAAATTGCCTGCAAAACCTTCTAATTGTAGTAATAGTATGGAGAAAAAAACGAAAGTGAAAAGTCTACCATAGTATGGAGAAAAACGTAAGTGAAAAGTCTACCATAGTATGGAGAAAAACCTAAAGTGAAAAGTCTACCATAGTATGGAGAAAAACGTAAGTGAAAAGTCTACCATAGTATGGAGAAAAAACATAAAGTGAAAAGTCTACCATAGTATGGAGAAAAAACGTAAAGTGAAAAGTCTACCATAGTATGGAGAAAACGAAAGTGAAAGTCTACCATAGTATGGAGAAAAACGTAAGTGAAAAGTCTACCATAGTATGGAGAAAAACGTAAAGTGAAAAGTCTACCATAGTATGGAGAAAAAACGTAAAGTGAAAAGTCTACCATAGTATGGAGAAAACGTAAAGTGAAAAGTCTACCATAGTATGGAGAAAAACGTAAAGTGAAAAGTCTACCATAGTATGGAGAAAAAACGTAAAGTGAAAAGTCTACCATAGTATGGAGAAAAAACGTAAAGGGAAAAGTCTACCATAGTATGGAGAAAAAAACGTAAAGTGAAAAGTCTACCATAGTATGGAGAAAAAACGTAAAGTGAAAAGTCTACCATAGTATGGAGAAAAAACGAAAGTGAAAAGTCTACCATAGTATGGAGAAAAAACGAAAGTGAAAAGTCTACCATAGTATGGAGAAAAAATGTAAAGTGAAAAGTCTACCATAGTATGGAGAAAAAAACGAAAGTGAAAGTCTACCATAGTATGGAGAAAAAACGTAAAGTGAAAAGTCTACCATAGTATGGAGAAAAACGAAAGGAAAAGTCTACCATAGTATGGAGAAAAACGTAAGGAAAAGTCTACCATAGTATGGAGAAAAAACGTAACGTGAAAAGTCTACCAGTAAAACTTGAAGAGTAGAGTGGAAGCAGATAGTGCACTTTCAGACCAATTATAGCAGTAAAAAAGAACTCCAAACAAATCTAATTAGAAAGTTGAGCAGCAAGATGCTTATTAGAATTGCTTGTGAACGACTGTCTGAAATTACAGAAGTTAAAGAAAATCAATAGTTACTAAAATAAAGACGTTTAAGAAATTTTGGAGGTAGAGATAATCTTTAATTAGCTATTTATATAAGTATTTATTTATATATCTATAGACATATGAACTGTTTCACGATTTATATTTACTGCTTTTTAACTAGCAGGCTGCCAGTTGGTACTATTAAATTAATATTACTAATATATATATAATCAAAATTTCCCTAAATTCACAACTCAACCAGACTAGCCAAGAAAATAAACTCTAAATCACTACCAATGGTTTCACTATTGCAAGCAGACTTCTCAAGTGTAAAGAACTTCAAAATAACAATATATTTAAATTAAACATTAACCATAATTCCACTTACTTCCCATACACCCTTAATATTATAAAAACTTTTAAATAAGGTAATTGCTTCAGAATTATAAATTTTTAATAATAAAGTTTCTTTAATTTTTCTTTTTATTTCATTTCTCTCAACAAAGACAACCTTAGCTCCATCAAAATTAATAATGTGGCCTGTATCTTTTACATGGATATATAAGTTGTAATACATTAAAGATCAGCCTTTTCAAGCTATTGTGCATGCGCTTTTATGATTGCTTATTTACATATGGATATATAAGGCAAAACTAAGATATTTATTTCTAGCCTATACTTTTACGGACCTTTATTCTTTCATATATCCATGTAAAAAATACAGACCACACTATTAATTTTGATGAAGCTAAGGTTGTCTTTTTTGAAAGAAAACAAATAAATAAAAAAATTAAAGAATCTTTATTAATAAAAATTTATAATTCTGAAGCAATTAACTTATTCTTTTAATATTAAGGGTGGATGAGAATGAAATTGTGGGTGTTTAGTTTAAATATGTTATTTTGTAGTTCTTTACACTTGAAAAGTCTACTTGTAGCAGTGAAACCATCGGTAGTGATTTAGAGTTTATTTTCTTGGCTAGTCTTGTTGAGTTGTGAATTTGGAGTAATTTTGATTATTTATTGACTAATTTAGCTTTATGCTTTTAATGTTTGCATATATATATATATATATATATATGTGTGTGTGTGTGTGTAATATAGGGAGAATACCAATAGCTCTAACAAGCTCTTATTGATAAGTGCAGCAAAAGAAGGCATTTAAAATTTTTATCTAGAATTATCCCTATCCTCAGACCAATTGGTTTCGAGCTTTTGATTCATTTTAGTGAGAAGCTATAACATTCAAACACTAGATCCAAAATAACAACTCAAAATCCAGAACTTATCTAATACGTAACTATTAAGTAGAAAATCTGAAATTTTCAAACATAAATGTCTTTAAATCCAGCTATTTAACTTAAATAGCTATATGGGTCTGAAAACACTTCAGCCTCACCATATATTAATGGTCTCAGCAATATAACATCACCAAAGCCTCAAGGGCAAAATTATAATAATCAATAAATAAGCATTTATTTTATATAGCGTATGTTTACAATTGTATACATTCAAATATCAGCCTTTTAAGCTAATTGTGCATACGCTTTGCGAGTGTTAATAATAAATGAATACTTTCTCACCAATACAAGATATAGTATTTATGCAGGAATAAAAGGAATCTCTCATTCCTATTACTCAAATGCTTATATATGAGCAAATCTGAAGTACTGGCAAGTAAAACGTGAGGATGGAACCGTCACTTTAAATTACTATATATGATGTCTGAATGAATGATGTGGGCAAAATTGTCTAGAATTTACTTAAAAGGCTGATATTTGAATGTATACAATTGTAAACATACGCTATATAAAATAAATGCTTATTTACATATGATTAAGTTTCAGTTGGAATGATGTTTAGTAAATTCTAGACAATTTCATCCATGTCATTCATTCAGACATCGTATATAGTAATTTAAAGTGATGGTTCCATCCTCACACTTTACTTGCCAGTACTTCAGATTTGCTCATATATAAGCATTTGAGTTGTAGGAATGAGAGATTTCTTTTATTCCTGCATAAATACTACATCTTGTATTGGTGAGAAAGTATTCATTTATTATTAACACTCGCAAAGCATATGCACAATTAGCTTAAAAGGCTGATATTTGAATGTAATAATCAATAAAGCAAATCATATATCTTGTGACTTGTTTTAAGCTTGTATTATGAATGTATCAATAGCTCTAACAAGTTCTTATTGATAAGTGCCACAAGAGAAAGCATTTAATTATAGCTATTCAGGTTAGATAACTGAATTTAAAGACATCTACATGTCTGAAAATTTTAGATTTTTTATTTAATGGTTATGTATTAGATAAGTACTGGCTTTCAAGTTGATATTTTGGATTTAATGTCTGAATGTCTTAGCTCTTCACTGAGGTGAACCAAAAGCTCGAAACTGATCGATCTGGGGATAGGGATAATTCTAGATAAAGATTTTAAATGCTTTCTCTTGCTGCACTTATTAATAAGAGCTTGTTAGAGTTATTGGTATGCTCCCTATATTACATATCTGTAATACAAGCTTAAAACAAGTCACATGATATATGACTTTATTTAAGAAAACTTGTGTCCATGTTTCATTTTAAATTTACATTAAATGTACAGTTATTGGATTATAGTCTGGCCTCATACAACAGAACTTGAATTTCTCCTTATAGACAAACAATATTTTATTATGAACATTTTTGGCAACTCTTTTATAAGATTCGAATATATATGATTTCAGAATTAAGTTTAGGCAAAATAAAACTTTTAAGTAGAAACACAGTATTTGTAGGAAAAAGTTATTAATAATTATTTATTTAACCATAAATTTGCTCCTGTCTAATTTATCAAAAATAAAATATATGTGCAGGTGCATGTTAAATAAAAACAAGAAAGGAATAAAATCATAATCAGCATTTTTTTTTGTCTTTGGAAAAAAAGAATGAATGAATTTAGTCAGCATCAAAGTCATTTGGGCTCACGTAGGTAGCAGCGCTCCCTAGTCCACTTATAAATTCATCATCAACCATCATCAATCCACTGCAGAATGAAGTTCTCTCCAAGTTCAATCCATCTTCTCTGATCTTTAGCTTCTCTTCTCCACATCACCCCTGCATACTTTCTTATTTTATCCATCCATCTCACATGTGGTCTCTTTCTGGGTCTTTTACAATCTCTTGAAATCCTGTTTAAGATTTCAATTGTCCATCTATTATCATCTCTTTTAGCAATATGTCCAGCCAAACTCCACTTCAGTCTTTTAATTACCAATATTTTATTTTAAAATGTATTAATTTTAGTTTATCTATATACGAGTATTTTTGCTTATATTCTATATGTAAATAATATTTATAATAACAGTTTTTATTTGCAAAAAATTAAAAGAAAGTACTGTATAAATATTGCAATCAATTCCTTATTAAAAATTGAATTTATCATCTAAATAATTATTTACACATTTATTTGTTAAATGAATGAAGTCAATCCATAATCTTTATACATTGCAATTAATAATAAACATTTCTTTTTCTCAATATTACATGTTGTCATAGCAACATTGTCCAAAGCAGTTTAGGTTAATATAGTCACTATTAAAATCAAAGCAAAAAAAAAAATATTTTTTTTACAATTGACGTTATAACACATAAGGTACAATAAATATATTTGTAAAAATATTTAGTGATTAGTATGGAAGCTTTTAAAAATTTTAAGAAGAAATGTATGTAAATCATATACACATAAATTCATGTAATATATATATATATATATGCTTTTAATGTTTATATATATTGTGCCAGACTGTAAAACGTCCATGCACAAGATGGCTGTAGCCAACAATTTGGCACAGCTAACTTTATTAAATTCATTGAATAAACAATGAGAGTTTGGTCTATACTAGATTTCATCTCCTTGCATACATAACTAACACTTATATATTAGTTATTTTGAAATATTTAACACACACTATGAATGTATATTCTTTGGATAAAAGTATTTTTAAATTTATATAAAGAAATTAGAGAATTAAGATTTGTTTACAAGGTGGAATATTTTATGTATTTATCTCTTTGTGTGTATTTATTAGTATATGTATCATATTTATTGCAAATGTTCTAATACGTATACGTATAAACATTTCTGTACATTTATTTTTATTTTTTGATAAATTTTAAAATGTTTTTTTTTAAAAACAAAATATATCTTTTTTATATGTGAAAAGAATCTTCCGTTTAAAAGGTTGATTTAATTAATCTTTGTCTTTCTATTTTTACTTTGTTTTTTTTTGTATGTAATCAGGCAGAGTAAAATTTTTAATTAATTTGTAAATCAAATTACAAGTGATATCTAAAGAATGTGGGTGGTCTATTGCTCCAATATGGAGTCGTGAAATTCCTAAAAAGAGATTTTTGAAACATAATTTATAAAAAAATGTACTAAAAGTAAAATTTATTTGACGCAATAGCTCGAAGGGGGATATAAGCAATTGCAACTTGTGGGCAGATGGGGATATATATAACCTACCTGTGAGGTGTAGGATGGCAATAGTGATTAGTTTTTTTTGTATTAATTAGTATTGGACTGAGAGAGCTACCTGAATCTATATGTGGTGTAAGTAATTATTTTATTATTGGACTGAGAGAGCTACAATAACCTACCTGTGAGGTATGGAAAGATTATTAGATGTTTATTCTTTCATCTCAATATGCTGTTGAACTGCAAAGTATATTTTTAATTCAAGAAGGAGTTTGATGCATATATTTTTTTGTTTATGGGACCAGCCGGTTATAAACGGACATAAACTTCTGTCTAATGTCTTTCCCGGTGGTTTCCACAGATATCAACCAAAGCCATCAACACCCATATAATATGGGAAATCAATCAATCATATGCAGTTCAGTGGTCAATCAAAAAAAAGAAGGAAGGAAGGTTTTAATCTATTTTAGGAAGAATAAGCTTACAGTGAAAGTCACTCGTATTGGTAATCTGTCTTAAAGGATCCAGTAAAGAAACATCCTTACAAATGATGACCAGATTTCATCTAATTGCCCACAGAACCATGGAGTAGAAGAACCGTACCAGTATGTCCACCCATTCAGATAAGTAATTGCCAAGATGTATGTTTTAGAGACCCAGCATATCCTGATTGAAGGACTCTACAAGGATGGCAAGGAGGTAAAGTGAACATTACCATCTTTTGTGGTAGTTTAGTTGGTCTGCCCAGAAGTTTGAACCTGGAGAGCAAGCAGATAGAGATGAGTACAACAAAAAAGAGAATGTTTATATATTTTTTGTTTATTGTTTGTATTATTAAAGTGGATATAACAAGTATAATTGTAATATATTTACTAACACATTATAGGATTTAATCATTTTTTGTTGTATAAAATATTGTAAAATAATATTGCTTATACATAGATCTCACTCAAATCCTTTAATATAGGATGATTATTTTCTTATTCTTTTCCCTCATTTTTACTTTCACGTCTAATTTAATTTTAATTATGGTGGCGTCACCTCGCATGGAGTGATATAGAGCCAGCCTATTTCATTGTTTTGGGGAATTTGTAAAGTGAAACATTCATTGTTTTGTGCAGGGAGAGGGAGTATAGACCACACCTATTGGCATCCATCTTTGACCATTTGTATTTTATGGCAAATAAGTTAACTTATGTATAAGTTAGAAAATGGATTTTTTTTATTTCTTTGTTCATTTTTAATCTAAATCTAGATCTTGAATATAAGGATTTAAATATTCTTGTATGATTATTTGTAGAATCGTAAAATTGAAATAGAAAGCGGTATAATTAATTTATGACTGAATATTATAATGTTTAAATCTATATGTGGTGGAGGGGGGTTTAGTTAAATAAACTATATTATCTTATACTTTATTTGTTTATTGTATAATTTATTGTAGAATAAAGAAAAATAATAATAATAAAATGCAATCACCTATTTGTGATATTGGCTTACCATGCCTATAAAAGGTTATAGAACTACTTACCCAAAGTACCTGAGATAGGGAACTATATTTGCACTAGCCATCAGTATATTATATCGGGGAGTTGAATTATAATATACTTTTCACCCAGTTTTCCTTCACCTAAATAAAATGTATGTCCAAGAACAGAAAAGAAATTTCTCTTTGCATACTCTCTTGACAAATAGGGAAGGGAAAATTATTTAACTTTTTACTTTCTTTTATTATGTTGGGGGTGGCACTAAAGGTTGTCAAACCAGTACAATCTTTTAAAGGTATGTGAAGAGCAAGGGAAAATGTCTACCGGGCAAACAGATATTGGGGTGGAAGTATAAATAGTTTAACAAGGAAAGATTTTGATTTTATTTGAAATCAAATTTCTTTCCTTTAATAATTAGTAAAGTAATACTTGTTTGTATTTAACCTGGGTATTATCGAAGATTATTATTGATCTCCCATTTTAAAATGTACACATCACTTCATGTTCGTGATGTACACAGATATATAGTATTTTTTTAAATGGATAAGGCGTATATGGGATTTCGAACTGGTACAATATATATACCATATGTAAATTATTTAATAAATGGAGAATGATGTTAAATCTACAGCCAAGATGTAAATGCAGCAACCAATCAAAACAGTTCATTTATATTATGGAGTTCCCATTGATTAAAGAATTTACATCGATATTAACTCATTAAAAATATGAAATTTATACATACCAGCCAATATATACATACATTTTCAGTATAATCTATTACTTATATAGGACACATAGATGTATAATATTATAAATAAGGTGTAATTCCTCAAAGCATATGTGTACACTTATGTTTAGTTATCGCATTTTACATGCATATTATCGAGGTTATAGCCTCAGTAAATATTACTTACGTAATCAATGTGCATTTAATAAATTTATAATTACAACTTTAAATTACTTTAATAGATTTCTAACTATAAAATCTTTCCATTGACTTGTTGTAAATTGAAAGATTTCACGAGTATTAATGTGTAATAAGAAATGTGGACTTAATCAGTGAAGTATTGAATAGCTTCAAGCTCTCAGATCTAACCACTTCAGCTTCACCTATTTAAATAGAAAGTAGGTTGAAGTAAAGAAGGTTCCCATCTTTTCTTCCATAGCATAAGCTTGTGGTTAAAACACCTGCAGAGGTCCCTACTATCACATTTTACACGCATATTATTGAGGTTATAGCCTCAGTAAATATTGTTTATATCTATATAAATCAGTCTTTGCTCACCATGCTTAAATCAGGTCTTCTCACACACTCAATAGCTCAAAGCCCTGATTTAAACATGGTAAGAAAAGACTGGCTTATATACATATAAACTCTAACCATAAGTGTACACTTATGTTTTTAAAGCTGATGCTTATGGGAGAGTGCACAGAGATTTTAAAGCGCATGCTCTGAGGAGTTACTACTTATATATAATAGACATTTTTAATAAAAATATACTAATATTCTCAACATTATATTTTCTCAGCATTATAAATATAAATTAATTGTAGATAAAATATTATAAATATCAAAATGAAATATTTTTTTAATATATTAGTCTTAACACCACTTCTGGTTTAGAAAGTGCTCCAACACAATCATTTTCTATCACTGATTGATGGCATTTTCCAGTGAAATAATAATATATTACAAATTAAATTACAACATAGAGTGAGATATTCAATTAATGTTTTTATTATATAATACAATTGTCAAAAAAAAATTACTTACAGTATAGATCAATCATAAGTTCTTGAATTACATTTTTATATTTATTTTGTCCAATTTATTAATTCTCATAACATTTTATTTAATTTATTACTTATTATATTTTTAGTACTTATGAGTTTTCAAATAAACCAAAATGGCAGCTTGTATTTTTGATAAATTTAGTTTCGAGAGCCCCCCCCCCTCCAATGCCTGCTAGGAAACGTGTTTAACAATTACATTTTATTTTTTATTACTATTTTAAAAAAAGAAATCATTGCAGAAAAATTAATTACAATATTTACAGTTTATTTTCCTTTGGGGGGGGGGGTAACTTATTAATAAATAAATGAAAAAGAAACATTTACACTTCATTCATGTCAGTGGCATGCAATCATATGACCATTAATGCAGACTTTTTGGGAGGATCTTGTATTTTTGGAAATAGTCCACTGCATTATGTTCTGTGCTAGAAAGGTCCTAAATGTTTATCATTATGACAATTTACAAAAAAAAAAAAACTGGTGACAAAAGAAATGCTGAATGGAACCAAAGTATGACAATGTTAAGAAGGTCTCATCGCTTACCACATTATAATATAATTTGTGAAAAAAAATTGAAATGATGCTTCTTAATGAAATTTATTGGAATTTATTCCCTTTTTAAAATTTAACAATCGATTTATTGATTTTATTTTAATTTAACAACTAACATATCTTCCGTAAATTATAAATCCTCGAAACTGTACATTTATCAAAAATAGGGGCTGCCATATCAAGTTTACTAGAAAACTCACAATTATCATATTTTCTTACTTTCTTCATTCTATTTTCTGTTTATTTTAGCCTGCAATTAATATTCTATTAAATCAATCTAATGGAAATTTAACTGTTAAATGAAACACATATCTTAAGTCAATATATTATTATTTTTTATAAACACATTTGTACAAGTAATTAATATTTGAAAACCAGGCACTCTTCACAAACCTGGAGCTTAATTGTAAATATAGGGGATTTGAACTCAAACTTTCAAGCACCTACTAACTATCCACACTATTGTATCAGTTGTATGAGATAGTGTGGATAGTTGGTGGGTGCTTTAAAGTCTGAGTTCAAATTCCCTCTATTTACAAGTAATTAATATATATTATAATTTGATTTCTTATTATTTTATTATTCTTTCATAATTTTATATGCATTAAAATATATTCACTATATATCACACTTTAAATTCTTGTGTATTATTCGTTCACTTGGTAAATATGCCACCTAGTAGTAGAAAACTGGAAGAGAACCTATTAAACTGCTTCTCTAATACATATCTCATTTTCATACAAAATTTAGTTTTATACAACTTTATTATTTATTTATTTTTACTTTATTAATGACTGAAAATTAGTTTATTCTTTCATTTAAATATTTCTCTAATTTTTTTAAAATTATATTTAATAGGTGTTGTTTGTAAATTATTTTTAATTTTCTAATTTGTTATCTATCATGTTTTGAAAAGACTGTTATTTTAATGAATGACATTTGATAAATGTAGGTAATTATGTTCCAGGATGTCTACAAATTGATTTGTAATGGTAAACTGGGTTTCTTATTAATTTAATTACAATAAAATAAAAGATGAGTTTTGTAAAGAATATACTTTAAATGAAAATAAAATTGTTATTAACAAATAATATATTAAAAAATTATTTCATTTTGATATTTTTATACAATTAATTTATATTTATAATACTAGAAAAGATAATATAGAAAATATTATTAGATGATTTTAATGAAAATGCAAACATGTATATATTGATTGCTATATGTAAATATTATGTACGTTCATTATATATAATTATAGTATATATAAATTTATGATAAAGGCTATAAATAAAAATTGACTAAGTAGTTGGGGACAATTTTTGGGTTGATTTAGGTAACAAATTTACCGTATAAATGGCAATTGGAGAGTATCAAGTTTACAAAAAAAAAATTAAAAAGTTTTTCTACTTTGTATTTTGTGTATTATTAATTCAAAATGTTATATTTTTGGATTTACTAAAAAAATACATCTTACTTATGGCTTTATGTATATATTTTTATTTTATTGATATAATTTAATGATCACATATTGTTTTTATTTTTTATATAAAACTAAAATATACAAGTTTGTATTATTTATATTATAAAAATATTTACTCTGGATGATAACGAAAAGAATCAAAGTAAGCTTATCTTTTTTAAAAAATTCTGCTATAAATTGATTACCATAGCCATAATTCAACTCATTGGTATTTTAAATAACATTAAACATTATACATATCTTATTCAGTAAATCTTCCACACTAACATTACAAAATTTTTTGCCACTTCGTGTATCCCAGAGGCTATTTTCAGTTTCTTTAAAAGCTTGTTTCTTTTTGCACACAGATCCATTTATCCTTATATCAAAGAACATCCCACTATTATGGCTTGAAAAATACAAAATATTCATTTCTAAAATTCTTTTTTTATTTATTAACATTTTAAAATAGAAATTTATAAACATTGATTCTGATCTCTAACACGTACTATAATCAGATGACACAGAGAAATATTATTGAAATAAACTTTAGATTGCACATGTTTTGAATAGTTTTAATGCAAGTAAAATACACATTTAGACCACACAGTGAATTGGCTACCCAAATGACTTAAATCAAAATCATATAAAAATAAGCAATTATAAGTTTCTATGGGGAAAAAATAATTCAGTGCCTTAACTTTAAATATATAAAAACCTGATAAAAAATAAAGCTTGAAATTATTAAAAGTATTAATGAATAAACATTTTACTAAGCACATAATTAATAATAAAGTCCTAACTTAGGAGTAAATGTACTGTGTAAAAACATTTCAGTGAATTATAATTTTTTTAAAAAAATATTTCTTCATTGACAGTCCACCATTTTGTTTCTTATATATCCATCAAATAATATTTCTTGAATCATGATTGGTTAAATTAAAATAAAGCATGTAGAAAAAATATTAACACAATATATAGTTTAAAATTTATTTTAATGCACTTTATATTTTAGTATCAATGGGAGTTTTTGGGGGTTTTTAAAATTTTTTTTAAAGCAATAGTTTATGAATTTATTTATTTTTCATAAATGCTGTAAAAATTAAATAAAAAGTATTAAACTGTAGTTTTAATAATGTAAATGATTAAATATTTTTTTATTTTTTGCCAATACTATATGTTTTTATGAATATGATATAAAAACTGTCATTATTTTGACTATCAGAAGCAAATTATAAGTTAGCAATTTAAAATTAAGAAAATGAATCATATTTTAAATTTATGTTTATTAATCTTTGATCATATAAAGTTGATTATTAATTGCATAATGCACAAAATCTTTTTTTCAAAATAGTTTATAATTATGATGATTATATTTTACAATTACAATGATCATATTTCCTGCTGCAGATAAATAATGTTCATGAAAATTTTAAACTAAAATTGATTGACTGAATACATTTTAGCTAATACACACATTTTAAAATTTATTATTAATACATTTTGTTAATATACAATCAAAATGTGTTTTTGAATATGTATTGTACGGAATACAAATCTTTGCTTTGGATATGTCATAAATGAAAATACTGATTGTCTTGCAAAAATAGCAAATAAAAATTAAGTAAGTACATTAATTATATCACATGATCACCATCTCTTATACTAGCACATAACTGTTACTAAACAAGGCAAAACCCTCCATACAGTAGTGCCACCCTGTGCCAACCAGAGTAATCAATGGATGCCAGAAGGCTTTTGCATAAAATTCCTATCTAGTGCCTACTCATCCAATATCCCCAGACTAGTTTCTGGCTTGTGGCCTTTGTCAGTGAGGATCTGAGAGCACTGCACCTAGATCTTAGGATCTAATGTAACCCTCCAGAAGCCACTTTTTATCTCTACTTAACTACAAAACTATGAGAATGAAATTGAAAATACAGTAATATTTTGTGTTTTCAATTTTATTTTCATAGTTTTGTAGTCAAATACAGATAAAATGTGGCTGCTGGAGGGTTGTATTAAATCCTAAGATCTAGGTGCAGTGCTCTCAGATCCAAAGCTCCTCACTGACGAAGGCCACAAGCCAGAAACTAGTCTGGGGATATTGGATGAGTAGGCACTAGATAAGGATTTTATGTCCAAGCCTTCTGGAATTCATTGATTACTCTGGTTGGCACAGGATGACACTACTGTATGGAGAGTTTTGCCTTGTTTTTACATTAATTATATTTTAATTCTATAATCAAAACAATATTGCATATTATACAATGTATAACCTCTACATTGTTTTGTACATTTTAGCATAAATGTTGCCATTTTATTCTCATATAGTATAGCTTTAATGAAGCCACTATCCTATGATGTCATAAATTTTATAAAACCACTATTTAAAAGGATGATTTTAAAAAATGCTTCAATTTTTTTTAATGATTGTTATAGCAAATAATGAATTGTAAATTATAATAATGCACACAAATTTTTAATGGTCATTATCGAAAATCTTTGCATAAAAATCTGTTGTAGTCCCGTTAAAGCCATATATAAAAAGTCTAATATAACAGAGAAAAATATATAATAAATAGTAAGGTTTCCATTTCTAACCCAAAACATGCATAATTAGTGTAATGATATTGTTTCTGACTGTTATGGATGGCATGATTACCTATCTTTTATATTTTGATAATATATATATATATTGTTATTACAGTAGTTTTTAATTAATGGGCATTTTATTTGTATTATATATATATATATATATATATATATATATATATATATATTATATATATATATATATATTCAGTAGTTGTAATAACTAAGTGTATTAGCCATAGTTGTTACATAAATTATTTGAAGTTTGTATTGATTTTTTATATGTGCAATATTATATATATATATTATAACAGGGCACATTTATTTTAATAGTGTTCATTTTTTGTTAAAGGAAAAAAAAAGAATATGTCCAATCAGAGTTATGTACATATAAATATCACATTTACAGGACATGCTGATACTAATTTAAGGAAATAATACTTAATTAACCAAAACTAAATAAGTATTTTCTTTAATATATTTATCTATAGGTTATGTTTTTTAATCTTTAGCTACCTAAGAGTCATTTGTGTATGCAAATACAGGTTCAGTTAATTGCATTATAAATCTCCAGTTATTTCTTAATACTATAAATAAAATAATATATATTGATTAAATATTTTAATATAATGTTTGGTAAAAAAAATCAGTTATTTAAAACAGTGGGTTTTTTTTTAACAAACAGCTTTCCTCTCTTAAAATAAATAAAAAATCATTCTTTACATCTTGCATATATAATTAGCTAAAGAATCAAGAGTTATGACTGGTTAATCTTTAAAAAAAAAAACAATTTTGCTTTTTGATGAAGAAGAAAAATATCAAAAACATAACGTAAACTTTAAAATAGCTTCTTTAAAAAGATTTTTTTTTCAAATCTGACAACTTATACTCTGTCCTAATTTATAAAAGAACCTAGAAAGAAATTCTACTTTTATGAAAAAGCAGTCTATAATTATTTTTGTTATATGTGGAATTAATATCCTTCTTAAAAGCAAACTTATGTAAAAGGAAAGTTATATAAACAATAATCAAGTAACACTAATTAAGTAATATATTTATCTCTAATTCTTTTAGGGTAAGAAGAAATATTTAAATTTACTACAGGATTTAATGAATAATATTTTTCCAGTGTAATTAACTGATGGGTGCTGGTTCAGCATGAAATGTGCATTTTGGGAATCACATCTTTGGACATGTTTATAATTATAATCTTCCACAATGTGTTAAAAGTAGATAGACACCAGTTCTTACCTTGCACAATAGTAATGTAGTTAAAATTACACTACAAATATTAAGTGGATAATCTCTAATCTAATAAATGACTAATAAAAATTATTAATACCGCAGAATTCATTTAAAAATAAAATGTTAGTCTGACAAATTTCAGATAAGACTTTCAAACCAACTATATATCAGTCTTCATTAAAGTAAAAGTAGTATATTTTTAAAAAGCATACATTAGAATGCACAGATATAAATAAAAGTAATAAAAACATAATGAAAATTACAGTAGAATATTTGAAAGAAAATACTATGGTGTAAAAATCATAGGAATTGAAGCTGTGAAAATAATTTTCTTTAAATGAATTTTTCTAGTAATAAATAATAATCTAATAAAAACTTTTAAAAAAATGTTAATTAAAAAAGCAACAAAAAATAAATAAGAGGAAAAGTTTAATATTATATTCATTCTGTAATTTAATTTATATTTGAGTGTTATAGACAATAATAATGCAATGATTCTATGCAAATATTAATATTTTTATTATTTATATAGTTCATATAAAAAAGACTAAATGCAAAAACTGGAATAAGACCTTTTGATTTCTCTTTAAGGCCTTAAAGGACTGGAAGTCCCATTTTATAAGGTCTTATTATTTATGCTGTTATTACTATATGATTACTCATACAGTAAGGAAATGTAGATGAACTGCTCACAAATATCTGTTAGCAAACTTGATATTAACTTTTTGGCTCTGAATTTAAGATTTAGAAAATCCAGTTTTTCTCTTAGTTTTCTTATAGTTCTTAACTGAAATAAGAGTTGACTTTTCTTAAAAACAGAAAGAATGTATGTGTGAATGAACTTTTCTTTATTTTTATAGACATTTATAATGATGGCAGACAAAACCAAATTATGGCATTTATTCCTATGAGAATATAAAATTACCAAACAAGACTAGTTGGTGGGCAAAAATGCAAAAAATTCCCTAGTCATAAATACAGTCTATGATGAGCCTTTACTTAGGTACGTACAATTCCAGATCACTTTCAAGTGAGGGAAACTTAAATTAATTGGAAGAATAATTGTCTAATGTTAAATGGGTTATTGTTGGATTTTGAAGTTAGAAGAAAAGATGAAGAGACGATTGATTTAAAAAGTGAACTTATACTTATTACAAAGGCACAAGTATTGGAAGCAAAAGTGGAGTAGGATTCATTATAAATAAATAGTGGAAGAACAACTTTGCTGAGATTAGTGGTACAATTAGATGGAAAAGCATGATTAGATATTCAAATTAATGGAAGATACCAAATGCATATAATTTAACTTTATGTCTCACCAAATTCTAATTGTCATAAAAATTAGAGGATTTTTTATGTGAATGCTTAAAATTCTTTTAATCAGACCAAACAATATTTCAAAATTGTCTTGGGAGACTTTGTTTCTAGAATTGAATTTAAAAATGATATATAACAATTGAAAGATGGAAACGCTGTGGGAAAATTTGGTTGCAGTAATAGATACAGTAATGAAAATGAGAGAGGACTCAGACCTGTGGAGTTTATACAAAAACTATATATTATAAATTATTTTGTTGAAAAAATTACTAAATGGAAATGAACATGAAAACATGTAAATAAAGGTACAGAAGAATTGAATTATATTTTGACTAATAGAAAAACAAGTATTTCAGAATTGATGTTTTTAATAGATTCTACATATGAAGTAAGTAACCATTGATTAGTGGGATGTAAGACACACATTAATGTAAAATCAGAGATAAAAAATATTAAGAGAAACAGTATTCACAGTTGATACTCCTAACCATCAGAAACAGTCTATAAACTTAAATTAGAACTTGTAAATCATTCTAAAATAATACATTTTGAAACTGGTTCAGACTTGATAAAATCAATAAGAAGATAAAATGATAAACTATTAAAAAGGGTAAAAAAGCAAAAATTTTCAATTAAATTTATACTAAGACAAGACAGTGTATAAAGGAAAAAAAAATATGAAATTTTTTTTAATGTTTCTGTCATATCTCACCTTGCCTTCAAATAATGGACTAGCCAATATTCCATCTTATCTAGATCAGGTTGAGCATTCATTGCCATGAACCTATGTGTGTACGGGTATATAATGCATAGCCAATGGCAAGAACAGACCAATAGGTGATAATGCTCACTGAATCCAAATGTTTTCATTAAGGATGGAATCAGGACTAGTCCATTATTTGAAAGCAAGATGAGATATGACAGATCCATTAAAAAGAATTGAATGTCTAGAATTTTTTAAATGTTATGAAAAAGTGTTAATAATGATATAAGAAAATATGATTGGGAATTGGTATGAAAAGCTATAAAAGAGAATAAAAATGTCAAAAGGGTACCATAACATATTGGTATTGGAAAGAATGTTATTTCTGCACTAAGAAAAATAAATATGAAACCATTATTAAAAAGAGAAATGATGTAATAAAATGTGTAAGAGAGTTCATAAAGATTTATATATCACTAAAGAACAAAAAATCAATATGATCTCCTACAGTTATTACATTTTCTAAATTTCAACATTTTAAATGAAAAAGTCAGAAATGCAATTAAATATATGAAGAAGAGAAAAAAATTCAGAAAATGGTGGAATTATAATTAATATCTTAAATGAAGCAGGTGAAAAAATAGAAAAATTGTTGGCCAAGTTATATATCAAATGTCTACATGATAAAGATGTAATAGATGATTTGAAGATTGCAGTAGTAATATTGATATTGAAGAAAGATGATATAAAAAATTATAGTTTTTTTTTCATATGTCAAAGCATCGGCCGGGAAGCAAACCCAGGACAACTGCTTGTAAGGCAGCTGTGCTGACAACTCGACCACTTGTCTTTTATCAATACGTTACAAAAGAATTTCAATTTGTCATCAGAAAACTTTGGATATTAATTAAAAT
Source organism: Epiperipatus broadwayi (assembly GCA_028023455.1). Classification (NCBI taxonomy): domain Eukaryota; kingdom Metazoa; phylum Onychophora; class Udeonychophora; order Euonychophora; family Peripatidae; genus Epiperipatus; species Epiperipatus broadwayi. The sequence continues at coordinate 1,756,260 of JAQFVV010012510.1, read as the reverse complement.
TATTTTAGCACAATAGATTACATCTAAGTATTGAGAGAAAATATTAAAAAAAAACAATAAATATGAGTTGCCATTATATTTCAGATTTGTAGATAAAAAGGCATTTATTCTATAAACATTTCCACAATGATTAAAACATTAGATCATCAAGATATACATCTGGAATATTGTTACCTTCTGAAGAGTATTTATTTAAATTTAAATTTCATAGTGATACTAAAAAGAAGAGTGTACAACAGGATAATTCCATTTCTCCAAAACGTTTTTGCAGCAGTTTTATAGACAATATTTTGTGGAATAAAATGGGAAGCTAATGAAATATAAGTAGGTGAAGGTAATTTAATTCATTTAAATTTTAAAGATGCTAAAATTCTTTTGAAATATTATGCTTCACATTTTCAGGAAATGTTGCAAGAGTTATCAGATCAAAATAAGAAAGTAGGACTAAAGATAAATATTAAAAAAACTAAAGCAATGTTCAGTGGGATTTCTCAGGAAAAAATAAATATTGATATCATGAATTAGCAGAAGCTAACAACTACAAATATCTTGGTAACATTAATAATATAGATGGAAACAAAATGGTTGAAATTAATAAAATTAAAGATGAAATACTTGGTTGAAATAACTTAATATTGAAATGAAATGTGTCTACATATTTGAAAAGAAAAGTTGTTAATAAATGTGTTTTACCAATTTTTACTTATGGATCTGAGACTTAGGCACATAATAGAAGAGCAATTCAAAGACTTTAAACAACTTACTGAAATATGGAGAGATACGTGTTAGTAGTAACAAAAAGGAATTGAAAATAAAATGCATGGGTGAGAGGAGACAAAGGCCACTGATATCATTGAAAAAAATAAAAAAATGAAATGGAGCTAGGTCAGATGTATTTTATTAAATAGATCGTTAAAGTCTTAAACTGTATCATAAGAAATTGTAAAAGATCTAGAAAGAGACCATGTATAAGATGATGGGTGAAATAAGATGAGTATGTTGTAGAGAAGAAAGACTAGAAATCAGAGCAACTGAATTAAACTTGGAAATCTTTCATCTTGCAATGTTTGAAAATAATATGAGATTCTAATATTAATTTTATCAATATATTTTTAGATTAATCATTTAAATGTGTGTGTATGTGCTAAGTTCATTTTTGTATTTTATTTATTTATATCATAGACATAGAAGAATAAAATAATTTTTACTAGAATATAATTATTATTGACACTCATTTTTTCTTAGTTAAAATTTAAACAATGTTGTTATATTGGGGATTCGAACTCAGACTTTCACACGACCCTCAACTCTCCATGATATCTCATATTGCTGACCCACCTAATCACACACATGTTGAAAAGACAAATAATCACCAATATACGTATTTCACGCTAAACTAGCAATCATCAGTTGGTCCGGATTACTATCTCCACGCACATATACAATCAGTGCTCAGCTTTATATTAAGATAGCCAATCTTCATACTTTAATGGACACGCTCCTTGGTACTAATGTGGGCTTTGAAAGTTCCATCATCAGATTTTCAATGAAATGGATGGCTGCAGAGTTGTGGGTTGGAGTAGTTTGAAGCCTGTCCATTAAAGTACAAAGATTGGCTATCTTAATATAAAGCTGAGCACTGATTGTATATATGTGTGGAGATAATAATCTGGACCAACTGATGATTGCCAGTTTAGTATGAAATACATATATTGGTGATTGTCTTTTCAACATGTGTGTGATCAGGTAGGGCAGCAATATGAGATGGCATGGAGAGTTGAGGTCATATAAAAGTCTGAGTTCGAATCCTCAATATATTGCATTATATATGCGCAAGTGTGTATAAGCCTGTACAGTGTATTAAATGTTAAATTTTATTGTAAATTGCATATTCAATATATTTTTAAATCAATTCAAAATATTTATATTTGAAAATTAATATTGGTGATTGTCTTTTCAACATGTGTGTGATCAGGTAGGGCAGCAATATGAGATGGCATGGAGAGTTGAGGTCATATAAAAGTCTGAGTTCGAATCCTCAATATATTGCATTATATATGCGCAAGTGTGTATAAGCCTGTACAGTGTATTAAATGTTAAATTTTATTGTAAATTGCATATTCAATATATTTTTAAATCAATTCAAAATATTTATATTTGAAAATTAATATATGTCTTGACTCATGATTTATTGTGTGTATGTGTTATAAAAGTGCCTTCTGAAATTTTATGATTCAAATATTTAAATGATATTTACATCTAAAATAAATTACATCGGGTATTTCAAGGGTAGATTTTTAATTAGACAAAGTTTAAGATTATCATCATTTATGCAATTTTGTTCACTGATGCCTTGCTAGTAGGGACAAGATTATTATTTTACATATTTTAGAATTAAGTTTTTGCCTATAAAGTTTAATAATATCAGACCACTATCAGACCACTATCATATGCATTTAAACACTCATACTATTAAATGTATTAGACTCTATTAAAAATAGTAATTAATAAATGAGTGTGCAGATGGGCACTGAAGATAAAATGTGCATTATCTGATTCTTTAAAGTAAAATCAACATTATATCATCAGAAACTGTCTCCCATGGGACATTTTCTCTTTTTGTTTTAATTATATTTGTCACGCCCACTGGTGTTTAAATAGTTTTTAATTATTGTTTTTAATGAACTTGTAAGTGTATCTGATAAAATGAATTGTTTGAGTATTTATTTGGCTATGAGATTAAATTGGCCATATAAGGCAGAGTCATTTATTTTAGCATTTAGGTTAGGGGTATCCTTTGTAAGTTTTATTACTTTACCTAGAGTTATTTTAATGATATATAGGGATCCATGGTCAGGATAACAAAACACATCTCTGTTAGCAGCTGGAAAAAATGTCACTTCATATGAGTCTTAATTTAGTGACAACAGATATATATAATTCCAATCATTTCATTATGATATAAATAAACGATAGAAAGAATTGATTCAACATTTCACTTTTATTTATAGTTTTTTTTTACTTTTTTCATATGTCAAATGCGTTGACCGGGAAACGAACCTGGACCAGCTGCTTGGAGGGCAGCTATGCTAACCCACTAGGCCACCAACGCTTGACTACTTTTATTTATAGTTTTAATGATACTATAACAGAAATCTAAAATTTATTTGTTAGTTAAAGCCCTTTCTATTTATTAGCTATTTTTACGAATGTTATTAAATGCAAATAACTTGATTTATTTTTTAAAAAAAGAATAGTTTTTGTTTAAGAGTTCATAAGAGGTTCATTAAAATGTTCAAAATCACCGATGTTTAACGTTACAGCAGCTTTAAATGTTTTATGAGATATTAATTATTATTATTATTATTATTATATATATATATTATAACTACGATTTTCACAGTTATATCATGAAAATAAAAACTTTTGGGTTGTTCTGTGTATTGGTTTTCTGAATATAGAAATTATTCCATCAAGCAAGGATCCTATTTAAAGTTTCTAAAACTCCAAAAAAGTCTTCATCTACTGAAATGGAAAATTTCTCCCATGAATTAGATTGCTTAAGATATAACAGTTCTTTATTACAGCTTTAGGCTTGACAGATGAATGCAACTTCATCGAAGTGTTGGCAATCGAAAGATTTCTCTCTCCGTAAATGAAGACCTTTTTCAAGAGTTTAAAAACATTATTAAACAGAATTAATAATTTTTATTAATCATCATTAGACTAAAGATTTTTTAATAATTCTTTGTGTGTTGGATGGAATAATTTCTGTATGCAAAAAATCAATACATGTACAAGATTCAAACAAGTTATTTTCATATATATGCAATATTTTAAATAGATTTTTAGTGTGTTTAAATACGAAGCTATTAATTGATAATAATCAGGCTCCTGGTTAGAGACTATTTAGTTTTGAAATTGATTTGCATATTTTATAATCTGTCTAAAATATAATTGTACATATATATGCAATATATAAACATAGTTATATATGCCATCATATGCAGATACATTTGTAACCCAAGATAAGAACTAATAATTAATTACAAAATTTCACAATCTCTTACAGATATTAAATTTAATAACTACAAAGATAAAAGAAAGTTAGTTTAAATATTAACAACAAACACGGCTTTAATAAGCAAATTTATTCTAAAATATATCAACCATACGAATTTCTTCTAACTATTAAAAATTATTAGTATTTTTATTTAAAAATAGTAATAAGTTTTACATTTACCACACACTAACCTACCCCTCATCCCCTTCTAAAGTTTACTGTTCTCTTCTGATTACAATAAATGCTGTCAAACTTAATTTCATCTTCCACATATCATAAGTATTTTTATAAAACTGATAAACTTTCAAAGATTTGTTGTTATTAAATAATTTTTATTAATCAAATTCGTCATTGATAAATGGTAAATTATATACGTATATTGAAAAAGTATATGTGCATGTTTAATTTATGTATCTTAAACAAATAATATTTATTAATGATAATAAAAAAACACTAACATTTTTCTTCTTTTTATGATTATGAATGTTTTAATTTAAAAAAATCAATACTTTTTTATTAACTGCAAAATGGGAATAAAATGAAATAAAATGCTATTTCCTGAATTTGTTATCATCTACCTAATGATTGTGACAAATGTAAAACTTATAATGGTTAAGTGACCGTTTAATATATATTTATTGCATTTCATATTACAATTTAAAAAAAATCAGATATTTTTATGAGTAAAATATGCTGGGATATCTATCTAAAAAGAATCAATTTATTTATAAGATTGAGGGGGAAAGTACACACATATAAACCTGCTTCTTTAAATGAATTATCCCAAAATTTATAATTTTATTGATAATTAAATTCTAGAATTTATATATATATATATATATATACAGCAGGGATAACGCCTCCATGTGTTGAATGGAATAAGTGCTTCCATAAAAAAATTCACTAAAACTTTCAAAATCTTTAATTAAAATTCAGTTTAAAAAATTTGCTTTCAAATGTTTTTTGCCAACAGTTGAATTGTTTTTACATACAAAGAATGAGTTTGACCAATGTGTTATTGGTTGATTATAAGAAGTTCAAACAATGCTAAAATCTAATTTACAAATAAAACTTGAGAATGTTAAAAGCATTTGAAGATAAAAATATATTGATAATGTATTATCTATATTTAAACTAATCACAGATTGATTAACATAAAAAAAGAAGAATGAACAATTTAAACTCATTATTTTTTATATGTGTTGACTTTCAATTTTTTTACTGACAGTTGAATTGTTTTTATATACAGTAAAGAATGATTTTGACCAAAACATTATTGATTGATTATGTATTATCTATATTTAAACTAATCAGTCTGATTAACACATAAAAAAGTTCCAGATTTTTCTAGATTTACATAATATGTATATATTAGCTATTACATAAAAATTATTGTGGCAAGCAAAATAAAAGCACACTGTACTTCTAGATGGACTTCATGACTCATCCAGTGATCTCCACCACTGAAAGTGCCAAAGTGGAATGTAGGCCATCACCTTATTATTATTTTGTATGGTGTCAGGCCAGATTATAAGTGACTATATTACATTACATAAGCATAATAATGTCCGTCTTACTCTAGTTTAATAGATACTTAAGCTGCATCTGGAGTCAGATTTCACTAGGGAGGAAAGGTATATTTAGCAGTGTCAAATTAAAAATACATTAAAAATATACCATCTTCTGTATCTCTATGGCTAGTCTATTACTTTGATAAGGTGAATCTTTTAAAGTCAATTTATAATTCTAATTGTGAAAATCATAATCAATATTTAATCAATATAAAAGTAAATCAAAAATATCATAGTAATGAGTGAAGAGCAGCCAGTTATTATTCTTAATATAATAGGATTTCAAAAAGTTGTCAAAATAAGCTAACACATCTTCTCTAGGTTTATTAAGTTGAAGATATGAATTATAATATCTTTGCTAAAGAATTATAAAATTAAATATAATAAACAATTCAAAATACAGCAAAACTCTCCATATAGTAGTGCCATCTTGTGCTAACAAGAGCAATCAATGGATGCCAGAAGGCTTGTGCATAAAATCCCTATCTAGTGCCTACTCATCCAATATCCCCAAACTAGTTTATGGCTTGTGGCCTTCATCAGTGAGGAGCCTTGGATCTGAGAGCACTGCACCTAGATCTTAGGATCTAATGCAACCCTCCAGCATCCACCTTTTAACTCTATTTAACTACAAAACTATGAGAATGAAATTGAAAACACTATTAATATTTTCAACCCAAGCTCAATAGCTTATATAGTCATATGGGTCTGAACTCAATTCAGTACCCATACATTTTGGTGTCTTTGGCTCTTTAACAACCATAGCTACCACTATCCTACTAGGCAGGATTGGTGTTAAACCACTAAACATCACATGATCACTATCTCATACTAGCACAATAATTGTTATTAAACAATTCAAAATACAGCAAAACTCTCCATATAGTAGTGCCATCTTGTGCTAACAAGAGCAATCAATGGAAGCCAGGCTTCCATTGATTGCTCTTGTTAGCACAAGATGACACTATATATGGAGAGTATTGTGCTAGTATGAGATAGTGATTATGTGATGTTTAGTGGTTTAAATATAATAAAATGAAATTTTGAGAAATAAAAATATAGGCACAACCACTGTATAGACCAGAAAATAGATTTTAAATAAACAAATGGCTATAATTATTCTATTTTAGAATAAGTAAATTTAAAGTTCATAAACATAATCTTAGGCAAGATTTATAATAGGTTTCATATTTACTTTAGACAAGAAATTAAAGAGTTATTTTGAATGTTCATTTAAAATTATAAGCTATTAGCTTTAAAGACTAAGTTTTAAAGTACATTTAAAGCTCTCTGTAGTGTTTTGAAGAGTTGTTACCTGGATTCTCAGCAGCTTGTCTGTCAGCACTTTTTAATAGCAGATGGTGGCAAATATTGATCTTCAGATAGGCAGTATGGTTTTAGCTGTGATCTGCTTGCAGCAGGTCATTGGCAGAAATGTCTTCCATCTCCATTATGATGATATGCCATTCCACATGTAGGATGAGACTAGAGATCACCATTTCCTACTCTGACATATTAAAATTAAAATCAGTGTGGAGCATAGTAGTGATGCTTCTTTAAATTATACAGTATATTTTTTATAATATAAAATCCAGTCTATGTATACTGGGTGAGATCAACTCACAATTTAACCTTTCCAAATTGCAGCATCATGCCTCTTACATTTCAGCATTTCTGATGTTTTTCTTTGTCTCACACATCAACGTAAAATATATGATAAAATGATTATTTCTTTTCAGAAAATAATAAATTTGACTTCATTTGATAGATATTTGTAATTACTACTGAAATAAATTTTATATGTTCACATTTTGTTCCTGTAAATATTTAAAAAATGAGGATGTAATCAAAACAAAGACTTTACACGTCATCGTTTCTAGAAAGATTATTTTCAGTTTATAAAATCAATGAAATATTTCTTGTTTCTCATTATTTTTAAAAACATAAATGAATATTTATTTATTTTTCTTATATCTAACAAATTATGCTTTAAATGTTTAATTTTTTTGAATATTTATTCCAAAATTATGATATTTTCTTACTCAGTAAATATAATGTAGATTCTTCACATCAAAGCTAGTCTTCAAATTGTGTTCAGGTCATATTATAACATTATATTTTTGAAAATAAAGTATTTCAAGTCAAAATAAGTTATTAATAATTTATATTTCTTGATATCTAATAAATATAGTGCAAATTATTTTTAAAAAATATTTAAAACTGTAATAAATTTGCAAATAAACATATTTTTGTGTCATTGGAATGTTTTACAGCCTTGGCAAGAGACATTGGGAGAACATGTCAGGGCGGGGCTTATGTTTATAGTAAAAGCAGGAATTTTGAATTTACCACCTTTTAACATGCAATTTTCGGGAAAAAAATTATTATAATAAAATGTACCATTTTAAACGCCTTTTAACATATAATACTTGCAAAAAAATTCACTAGAGCATGAATTGGCCAAAAGATGAAATAATTTGGTCAACCAGTTGTAAAGTTAATAAATTATATTCCATGAGTAAATCCATTAGCATCTTTGAACTTTGATATTTTTAATTATTAAAATAATTTCAATCCTTTGTTTTACTCTTTTAACATAATTTTTTTTGGCTAAGTTTGATCATTTCTACCTCTCTCCTCAAATTTAGCAATACTTCCAGTTGGCTAAATCTTGTTTACAAGAAAAGTGTAATTTTTAAAAAATATTATTGTCAAAACCAAAATTTAGACTTCTTCATGCTATACTAAAACAGGTGCATATGGATAATTGTGGTTTACAACTCATTTTAAGTCAAACTTATAAATTTTATGAAATGATCAAACAGCAATGATACCATATATGTATCATGGTGGTACATAGACTACACATTATACATGTAATTTTAAGTGTATAAAATATAAATTGACTTTTAAATTTAGATAAACAATAAATTAAAACATATATGACTTTAGAATAAATATCTGCTGCAATATAGCTATACAAATTATATTACAGACTTTGTATTTGTATATATGTGTGTGGTGTTACATAAACAATCATGTTAGCATTTTTAGATGGGTACTCTTTAAGGTTTAAACATGGCACAGATATAGATTTAGGGGTAAATAGGTGAAATGTATATAACGAAGGAAATATACTGTTTCAATATTAGCTATTATGTAAAAATTGTTGTGGCAAGTAAAATAAAAACATTATAAAAAAATTATGTAGTATGCTTCCATTCCTAAAAAAGTCACACTTCGTCACTGATATAGAGTACCACAGCATTACACAAAAAATGAAGAAATTAAATTTAATATGAGATTAAATAATATATAAAAATTCTATCGCAAATTTCAGTTTTAGCTTTGTTTATATGTTCAAATGAAAAATAAAATCAATATTTGACATTTGGTTACTACACTAACAGAAATAAAAATAGTTATATATATACCAAATGTCTAAATGATAAAGATTTATCAGATGATTAGAAGAATACAATATTAATATTTAAAAAGTGGTAAAGAAGATATTAAAAATTATAGACCCATCAGTCTTTTATCAGTGCTAAACAAAATTTTTACCAAAATAATTATAACTGTCTATAGTGAACGTTGAATTTTAACCAACCAAAAGATGGAAATTGGTTTAAAAGTTAAAATAAGTTATAGAAAAGACACGTGAATCTGAGTTGCCTTATGTTTTTGGACTTGTAGATTATGAAATGCATTTGATTCTATAAGCATTTCTTCTATGATTAAAGCATTGGATCATCAAGATATAGATCTAAAATACTGTCATATTCTGAAGAGTATTTATAAAAATGCAAGAGAAACAATTAGATTATATAATGATACTAAAAAGATTAACATTGAGAAGAGTGTACAATAAGGTGATTCAATGACTGCAAAACTTTTTACAACAGTTTTGTAAAAAATATTTTGTGAATTAAAATGGAAAGTTAAGGGAGTAAAAGTAAATGGAGATTATTTAAGTCATCTAGATTTTAAAGATGATGTAGTTGTTTTTTCAAATAATGCTTTAGAATTTCAGGAATGTTGCAAGAGTTATCAGATAAAGTAGGATTAAAGTTAGATGTTAAAAATGAATTTTCTCAAAATAAAAAAAATAAAGATTGATAACAGTGAGTTAGAAGAAATTAACCACAAATATCTTGTTCAGATTATTGCTACAGATAAAACATAATGGATAAAATTAATTTAGGGAATTAAACTTGGTTGGAGATCTTTTGATAGGAAACCTATTACTAAAAGAAAACATGTCTATGTGTTTGAAAAGAAAGATCTTTAACACATGTGTTTTACCAGTTTTTACTTATGGATTTGAAACTTGGCACTTAACAGAAGAGCAATAAGAAACTTTCAGATAACAAAAAGAGATCAAAAATAAAATATATGGATAATAGAACAAATAAGAATAACTAACATCATTGAAAGAATTAAGAGATTGAAGTGGAGTTAGGTTGGATGTATTGTTAGAAGAGAGGATAATACATGGATAGTTGAAATCATAAATTGGATTCCAAGAGATTGCAAAAGACTTAAAAAGAGGTTGCATGTGAGATGGATAGATGAATTAAGGAAGGGTGCAGGAATGATGTGGAGAAGAGTGGCTAGAGATTGGAGATGGATTGAATTTGAAGAGACCTTCATTCTGCAGTGGAGCAATACTGGTTGAAAATGATGATGTTTATTATGATATATGTAATGCATACGAAAGAAGTTCTATCTGATATTGTATTTATGCACTATAGTTAAATTAAAACAAACATGATTTTGCTGAGAATTATTTATTTGTTTTCAAATTGTTGTTAAATCCCAATATTTTGCAGTACTAATTACCAAAGAGTATTCTAAGAGTTTTTTCACTTTAATATTGGATCTCCACTTTAAAAAACGTAATTAAATCTATCATTTCAAAAGGGATTGATATTTTTTTACATTTTGTTTTTAATTTTGCTATGAAAGTTCTAAAAGATTTTATATTCCTATGATCAATTATATTATTAAAAAACCACTTCTTGATACTTTTAAACTGTACTGATACTGATACAGCATCTGCTACTGCTATGGTTATGGCTGCTTCTACTACTACTGCTATAGCTACTTCTACTGCTATGGTTATGGCTATGGCTACTTCTACTGCTACTGCTATGGTTATGGCTGCTTCTACTGCTACTGCTATGGCTACTTCTACTGCTATGGTTATGGCTATGGCTACTTCTATTGCTACTGCTATGGTTATGGCTGCTTCTACTGCTACTGCTATGGCTACTTCTACAGCTATGGTTATGGCTATGGCTACTTCTACTGCTACTGCTATGGCTATGGCTGCTTCTACTGCTACTGCTATGGCTACTTCTACTGCTATGGTTATGGCTATGGCTACTTCTGCTGCTACTGCTATGGTTATGGCTGCTTCTACTGCTACTGCTATGGCTACTTCTACTGCTATGGTTATGGCTATGGCTACTTCTACTGCTACTGCTATGGTTATGGCTGCTTCTACTGCTACTGCTATGGCTACTTCTACTGCTATGGTTATGGCTATGGCTACTTCTACTGCTACTGCTATGGTTATGGCTGCTTCTACTGCTACTGCTATGGCTACTTCTACTGCTATGGTTATGGCTATGGCTACTTCTACTGCTACTGCTCTGGTTATGGCTGCTTCTACTGCTACTGCTATGGCTACTTCTACTGCTATGGTTATGGCTGCTTCTACTGCTACTGCTATGGTTATGGCTGCTTCTACTGCTACTGCTATGGCTACTTCTACTGCTGTGGTTATGGCTATGGCTACTTCTACTGCTACTGCTATGGTTATGGCTGCTTCTACTGCTACTGCTATGGCTACTTCTACTGCTATGGTTATGGCTATGGCTACTTCTACTGCTACTGCTATGGTTATGGCTGCTTCTACTGCTACTGTTATGGCTACTTCTACTGCTATAGTTATGGCTATGGCTACTTCTACTGCTACTGCTATGATTATGGCTGCTTCTACTGCTACTGCTATGGCTATTTCTACTGCTATGGTTATGGCTATGGCTACTTCTACTGCTACTGCTATGGTTATGGCTGCTTCTACTGCTACTGCTATGGCTACTTCTACTGCTATGGTTATGGCTACTTCTACTGCTACTGCAATGGCTGCTTCTACTGCTATAGCTATAGTTATGGCTATGGCTACTTCTACTGCTACTGCTACGGCTATGTTTATGGCTATGGCTATGGCTACTGCTACTACTACTGCTATGGCTATGGCTACTGATACTACTACTACTACTATTATTATTGCTAATATTAAAAGTATTATTATGAGAATTATATATTAAGAGTATTTATTATTAAAGATAATCAAAATAGGATAACATGTTTATGAATATGTATTTAAAATATTTGATAAGTAAAAGAATACCCAAATATATAAGATCATTAAAGTTATAACAGAAGAATATTTGATTACTCTTTATTGAAATCAAGTATTAATTGTGAAGTTTGTTGCTTACGATATTTTATATTGTTTGAGCACCAAAGTTGCATGCTGGAGCTGATAAGAATAGCTTTGTTTGACCAAATTTAAGATTTTTGTATTTTCCTTAGCTTAAAATCATGCCACAAACATTTAGTCCTTGAATCGTATACTCTATCACTGCACCAAACCTTTAACATATCTTTTTACTGCAGTTAAACACCATCATTTTTAAAATTCTTGTTTTTTGACTTTTTTAGGATTATAAAATGTTATGAATGGGAACAAAATCATTTGAATAATCGTAATGTCTAAAAAATAATAATAATTAGTATTTATACACTTACTGCTTTGAAAAGATTATCTTTTCTTTTTTTAAAAAAAAAAAACATTTAAACAGTATTCATTGAAAAACATTTAATGTAATTTATTAGTATAATTTTATTTAACGTAATTTATTGGCAATTATTGTTTTAAACACATTAATTAAAAAAAGAAAAAACAGAAATAAATTCATTACTTGCATTTATTTTACTGTGAAAAAATGTTATATTGCATCTCTGGCAGGAAATTTGTTAATGCAAGTTGTAGATTTTTTACATACTATTTCACAAATTGTGATTTTTGAATATACATTTAAATATAAAAGTGATAAGATATTAAACAATTCTCTATCATTATTTTTCCGTTAACATTCATTTTAAGAATCAACATTAACTGACCTGGTAACTTTTTTATACATGTAATTTGTTATAACAAATATTTTAACAGGCAAAACTCTTTATATGTATTGCCACTCAATGCAAGCCAGAGTAATCAATGAATGCCAGAAGGCTTGTGCATAAAATCCCCATCTAGTGCCTACTCATCCAATACCCCAGACAAGTTTCTGGCTTGTGGCCTTTGAGAGTTTTGCATGTTTGAATAACAGTTATGAGCAAGCATAAGAAATTGTGATCATGTGATGTTTATTGGCTTAAAACAAATATTTTATGTTATATGTACTTGCGAATCAATGTGTGTTTTTCACACAGCATATTGATAGAATATACTAAGGAAACAATACTCTTTAAGCACACAATTTTGCTAAGTCATAATAGTTGATGAAAATATGGTTGATTATTAGAAAGTGTTGCCAAATGTTTTGAAAATAAACTTTTAACATGTAATTGCAAAATTAGTAATTTTGGTACTTACAGATTAGTGTGGTTGTACTGAAAAATGGTGGCACAAACAAATATGTAAATAAAGATCAAATTAAGCACATTTACAATCAACTAAAAAGGAAATAAATTAATTTTTTAAATGAATATTAGATAATATTCTTATCAGGAGAAGGCTAGTAATCAAAATGTTGGTTTTGCTGCTAATTTTATGAGTTAAAGTATGCTGTAATGTCGTGAAAAAATGCTAGGATAATTAATCAATCATCTAAATGTAAGGTGTACACATGATTTACAGTCCAGATTTAATTCCAGCTGAGTAAATTTTTTGAATGACTTTTTTATCCATTGAAAATGATTAAGATTTGGGAACTGCCAGCTACCGAGGACAATGCAATCATTCACTACTTTCAAAAAATGGTTATACACTGGGATAACTATATATGAGAAACTTATGCATGTAGCATATTATTCTGAGAAAAATGCAAAGCTGCTAGATGTAAGCATCTTTTGGATAAATTATAACTACATTTTAGTTTGCATTTTGTAGGACATAAATAACTTCAGTTCAGCAATGATTGTAAGAAAGTCTTTTGCTTTTCTTTTTTATTGGAATAAATGTATATTGCTAAAAGTTTAATTGTTGCAACATCATTTCTTGCAAAAAAAAATATATATAAATACATATTTGTTTATTTCCAGTAAATGAAGTTATAGGTGCCATTTTCAGTTCTCATTATTTTATTTAAAACATAAATATGTGTTTGTTTATTTCCACAAAATAAAGTTAAGGATCATCAATTTTGTGCTAAATAATCTTACTTGTCATCATTTATGAAAATTAATGTATTAAGATTGTCAGAAGATTCCATGCAAATGTTATTTTATGAGATCACAAAGTGCCAGTGTAATACTTATGTGAAATCTCACCCCAGACTAACATGTAAATACCTTGATTTTATATGCTGTGTACACTTGAGAATCAGTATGCAATACAAATATTCATATTTCTTTTGGATAATCATTCTTTTGACTGGTTTTTTTAATAATTCAATTTTTTAATTAATATCATAATAAGAAAATTGTGGTTTCCATACACATTTTTGGGATGCCATGATCAGTGATCTAAAAGTTGTCAAAAATAAAAGTTTTCAAATTTCTAATTATCAATTAAGTTTAAATTCTAACTATATTAAATTTCATTTAATTTAAATTCCATTTGTTTATTTATTTGATTGATTTTTATAATTTTTTTTTGACAACATATAATATAAACTAGTTATTATTAGTAATATTCTTTTAGATGTAATTTTTAATATCTCCTAAACAGAATGTGCAAACGACTGAGAAAGATAAAAAAGGGTAACAATCTACATTTGATTATTTGATTACAACTATCATTTAGGTAAATGAATAACACAGCCTATAATGTGTGACTTGCCTATGGAAAAAAATTATTTCTTTTTATTATGACTGTATTTAATATTAATTAATTATATTAATCCATTTAATTCCAATAGCATTTTACAAAATTAATCTTTGTTCCAATGCCGATTTTGTATCATCTCTAGAGATTATGTTATAGTATATAAACAACTTTTCTATATGTAGATATATATATTTATTAAAACTATATAATTCAAGTTATGTGATATTTACAATAAAAAAGATTTTGATTTACAAGCTTCAAACTCACTCTCTCCACATCTTTGATACCATCCACTTCAGATAAATACAGTAATGATTAAAACTAATCATTTATTAAACTAGAGATTGTCTCCAGCACAGATATAAAATTTAAACCTTAGTTAAAGATAAATATATCTGATTTTTTGTAATTAAGCACACATACACACATGGAGTTATTCACATTTTCTTTTCCATGTGTAGTGTTTTTATAAAATATAAATAACCTCAACATTTCCACACATTCTTTTAAAATCATATAAAAATACAATAAAAAACAAATGATCCTCAAAATGCATTTCATGCTGAACCAGCACTCATCAGTTGGCCCACATATATCTCTATAATATGAAGAGTATTTGTCAATAGTAAATTATTACATTTTAATTTACAAGTGTCAGACTTACTCCACCCACATCTTTGACCCCCTCCTTTCAGATAAATACAGTAATGATGATTATCACGAATCATTTACTAAACTAAAGATTATCACTAGCACAGATATAAACATTAAAGATTAAAAATATATAAAGAACAAATGATTAAAACTTATTTATATATTTCATTTAGGAAATCTTGATTATAAGATAATGCAATATTTTGTTTAAAAGTTAATCATAATCTCTGTAGCCGCACAGCTAAGATTATTAAAGTAAATTATTTAAAAATTTAGATTACTTTTTTTTAAATAAAAAAAACTTTAATGTATATTTATATAAGAGAAAAATATTTTGTTATATGTTGACTAATTAAAAAATACTCAAGTCTTATAAAGCAAAAGGCACCACATAAAATTATTAAACTAATACAGAAAAGTATGAGGTTACACATTTCCTCATATCTTGATATCTGCAACCGCTTCCTCTATGCAATAACGTCATATTAGTTAATATTGCAAATAGGAATTTAGATAATAGCAACTTTCTATAAAAGTACAAATAGTTTAATAATAATTCAATAATTATTTCAGGTTGCAAATAAATATTATAGGTGTGTGTTTGTGTTAATGTGTATTTATGCACACGCAAACACGCTTATCTGCTATATCTTATGATTTCATCTATTTCATTTGTTTTATAGTGATTTTTGCATATTAAGATATACTTGAAAAAATAAAACTCAAATTTTACTTCATTATTATTATTATTACTACTATTATTATTATTATTATTATTATTATTATTATTATTATTATTATTATTATTATTATTATTATTATTATTATTATTATTATTATTATTATTATTATTATTATTATTATTATTATTATTATTATTATTATTATTATTATTATTATTATTATTATTATTATTATTATTATTATTATTATTATTATTATTATTATTATTATTATTATTATTATTATTATTATTATTATTATTATTATTCATTCAATTTTTTTTATTAAGATGATTACACTGAATAAGATAAAAATTGACACAGAACATAGCGTACTTCAAAAAAAAAATGGTCCAATGCATATTTTTTTGTTATAGAAAGAAATAATAAATCAATATGCCTAATATGTCTGAAAAGTATTTCAGTTAATAAAAACATGCCATTAAAAAGTATTATTTATCAAAACATTCTGATTACAATAAAATTGTAGGGTAAAAAAGAAATATTTAAACAAAAAACTTGATAAGGAATTTCATCAAGTGGCTGACATGTTTCATAAAAGTATAAACAAGTCTGAAATTTGAAATCATTTTCTGAAGGGAGTTTACAAAAGACTGAAATCTAGCTGCTGTAAAATATATCTGTCCAGAACATAAAGAATATAAATATGCTACAAAGCAAATTGGAAAAAAATGTTATTAAATGTGGAACAGTTATTAATAATAATGATGTTACTTTATTTTTTAATTTATAAAAAAATTATGACTCTTGTTTAAAAAGGGAAAGTAGAAATTGGCCTGCAAGTTGAAAAAGTTGCCCACCTCTAATAATTAGGCATAATTTTGTATGTCTGGGAATGTTATAAATATCCAAATGGCCATTGGCAGAAAAAAGGTTCCCACCATTGATATAGAGCATCCTTGAATAAATAAAAATAATTAGTACTTTTATGTATATTGATAGGTTATTTATGTTTCATTTTCATGCATATACACAACTAAGATGAAATAGCTGTATTATGATTAAATCCTCTATTCTTTAACTCGTTATATGCTGCAGCAGTATATTTTAGAGGATGTACAACATCTTATCTGTCTTTTTATCTAAAAATCTATTAAGATATTTAAGTAGATCTTCATTCTCAATCTGAAAATCATTTAAAGGCAAAAATTGTTAAAAGATTTTTTTTCTCTTATTGGTTTGTATAGTGCATGAGATTGTACAAGAAATGTTTAAAAAGGATTAGAGAATTGTCAAGCGTTGGTGGTCTAGTGTCAAGCATTGGTGGTCTACTGGTTAGCATAGCTGCCTTCGAAGCAGCTGGCCCAGGTTCGCTTCCCGGTCAATGCTTTAACATATAAAGGATTAGAGAATTAATTTAATAATTGGACCAACAATAAAAAATGAAATAGTTTTCCATCTTAATTGAATATCATATTCATAATTAAATTACTGAGATAAGAATTACTAAAATGATGTCAATAATCACTTTACGGTGAATTTAATTTTGTTCATTGTCAAGCATTCCAACATTCATTTATCTTGATGAATTCACTAAGAAGCGCATTTGGCAACAAGAAACCAGGCTTTTTAATAATGATTGCTACTAGCAATTTATAAAACATATTAAATATTTTCCAACATAATGTTAAATAAAATTAAAAACAGTGAATTTTATACAGTTGCTATTTGAGATAACCTATTCTCTGAAAGGCAGAAAATTTTTTGAATCAAGATTAAAGAAAATATCTTATATCTATGATTTAAATGTATTCCTAGTACTTTCCACATAGATTAAATCAGTATTATAAAAAAAAATTAAAAACCAGTACAAAAGTGAGGAGCTTCAAGCGTTGATGGCCTAACAGTTAGCATAGCTGCCTTCCAAGCAGCTGCTCGGGTTCGCTTTCTGGTCAACGCATTTGACATATGGAAAAAAAAAGTGAGAAGTTCATATAAATAGTTTAAATTTCATAATTATATAATTTATTTGGAACTTCAATTCATATCAAAAGAAATTTCCGATTCCGTGTAGCTTAGAACTTTTCTTCAAGATAAGTTGATCAATAGATAATTAACTAGTCATCCACTAATTGGTCAATAAATGGGTATTTATCTATTTTTAGCTAAAATGTAAAATAAGGGTTAAATATTTATAAAAATTTTCACCATCGAGCCTTTGGCTAGCTTAATAAATAGTGTCTTTCCTTTTGCTGGTCACTTTTGAAGAGTTGTTAGAAAGACCTTTAACCTGCAATGAGCTAGATTGTTTTGTCTTTTTTTTTACATGGAATATCAATAGACATTAGTAACTTAAAATATTTTAATTATACATATTTGCTGCAATAAAAATTTTATTTAAAAATAAATAAACAAACAAAAAATTTAAAAGATTTATTCTGTAATAAATAGTTAATAACATAGAAAGATTTGTACAACTGATAAATCGAAATCTATCCGTATCATTTCTTTACTTCCTGGGTCGTATCAACTTCCTTTCAGCTATTAAAAACCATTTCATAATATTGGAAAAGAGAGCTGATAAATAATATTCATATTTTATTCCAGTGAATTTTTTTAAATATTTTTAAAAATACGACGTATTAAATTACAAAATAGATATTAAAAAATAAATAAATAAAGCAACCGGATTCAAGAGAAGTCTAAAACTTAAAGAACAGTAAAAAAAAATGTTCTATTACATAAACAAAAATAATTAGCTTTAAAAACACAACTCTATTTAGGAAGTTAATAATAAAGAATATGTAATTATTAATATTTAAAAGTTATTGGAAGATAAACAAATAATTGCATAACAATTGCATCGAAAGATTATAGACCGCCATACTTATAAATATTACCGTAATCGGACAAATATTCTGGTAAATGAGTAAAATCAAAAGCAAATGCTATAGTCCAAATACAATCTTTATATAAAAATATAGAAACTGCAATGCGCAGATTGCCAAAAAAAAAAAAAAATCAGATTAAAATATAAACTTTAGCCCGTAGATTAAATAATTTATTAATAGCAAAAGATTAAACATGTAAAACTCTCCATATAGTAGATCTAGGTGCAGTGCTTTCAGATCCAAGGCTCCTCACTGATGAAGGCCACAAGCCAGAAACTAGTATGGGGATATTGGATGAGTAGGCACTAAATAGGGATTTTATGCACAAGCCTTCTGGCATCGGGTGGCACTACTGTATGGAGAGTTTTGCCTGTTTAATAACAGTTATGTGCTAGTATAAGAGATGGTGATCACGTGATGTTAGTGGTTTAATAACAAAAGATAATATAATCTATTGGATTATAGTATTTTCATAACTTTCTCAGGCAAAAGCTTAATTTGTATCATTTAAATAATTTTTTCATTTATACTTAGTATATAGGCAAATTGATAGATATAATAAACACCTCCATATTTCCCCATTCTTTTTAAATTCATATAAATAAAGATGCAATAAAAGACAAATGACTCCCAAGATGCAAACATAATAAATCATTAAACCGTTTGAGAATCATTATGTCTATAAAATAAGGTTGCTTCACACTTGGTTCAGAGACCCAAAATTACAGGGTATAAAAACCACTTTTGTTATTTGAATACAAATTTGTATACTGTGTAATAGAGACACGGTACAAAAAACACTTTTGTTATATTTGAATAAATTTATATACCATATAATAAAGGGCATAAATGTGTTAATATTATGTCATTATATATTACATTATAATTAAAATATATATATGTTACTAAAAAAATTAAAAATTAAAATTTCATACTTACGACCATTAGAGTATTTTTAATCCACTTTATTAATTACTAATGCCAATAAAGATTTTCTGTCTTTATCATCCAATGTAAACTAGAAAACTGATCAGAAAAAAAAATTAAATGCACTTACTAATAAAAATATTCACAAAAAATGCAAATTTTATTCAAATTCAATGTAACATACCTCATTACAAAGATGGAATTAAGCAGCAATGAATTCTGGGATTTCTGTTGATGTCATTCTTATAGCTTTCATACGATTTAAAAAAGAATACAGAAATTTCAGCACATCAGCGCACAAATGCAAAACACGCTGTAGGAAAGCAATCAGTATTAATTGAGTTGTTCTGCAATACATTCTTTGATAAGAGAAAATTTTAATATAATCTACAGTTTTTCTTAAATTTAAATATTTTAACAAAATCTATTATATTATTTAGTATTATTTGTTTATATATTTAAAGCTTTCGGGCTAAGATGCTTAAGACTGGCTTATATATATAAAAGTTAAGTTTAGAAAAGGTGGTATCAACCTTTTCTATCAAAATCTCTGTCTCGTGTCTAAGCTTGATTATTTATTAGATATCTGTTTAAAATCTGATTGGCTTTCTCTGTTATAATTGCGCATGTGAGAAAGACTAGCATACTTTCAATTTATTATTTAGTATTATGGTTTTTAGGACATTATCACATTACTAGAAGTTTGCCAGTGTTTTTTTTAATTATCCCATTTCATTGTTATCAAAATATTTGTTTATGGGTTTTTTTCAAAATTATTTTACCAAGTAGGTGTTACTTGTTAAGTTTAACACATATTAAAAAAAGCAATTATAATTTCTTGTTAAGTTTTAAAAATATTAATAAGTCTCTTATAAATTCCATTCACAAGATATATACTACAGTGTAGAAATGTTAACACATTGCAAACATTGTCATAATTTTTTTTTTTACGTTTAGCATAAGATTGTTAGTAAGCATGCTTGTTATTTCTTTTGTAATCTTTTGGCAGATTATTGAAAGGCCTATAAAACTGAAAAACTATACTGTGCTGGATTTTAACATTTAAAAGTAAATCACTGATATAACTTTGTGGTTCCAGATACAAGTGTGCATACACAGGGATTTCTATTTACTATCATGTATAACCCAAGTTTGTTACTTTGTTCCCTTTTATTTTTTTTATTTTTCTTATTGCACTTTAAATTTTATTAAATTTATTTTAATTACAATTAGTTATCATACTTTAGCATAATTTATTGTATTTTTAGAATATTAAAAAAAGAGTAAATATTAAATATGACAAGTTTTAGTCAGCCTATTGGGAACCCCTGAAAATGGATAATTAAAAAAAATGCTTGGAAAACTTCCTGAGACAGGATAATATGTAAGTACCAGTATTACTTTACAAAATGATATTTAATAAGTTTAACATTTGAGTGTATATATTATTATTATTACATTTAGCAATTCTTATAACTCTGAATCAACACACAGCCATGTAGAAGACCCTTTGGCTAACAGTGAAATGAATAAACCATTATTCATTTCAATATATATATATATATATCATTTACAATATTATAACATTCCAGCAGTTCTTCCTGTAAGAAACAAATACAGTGTAAATTAATGGCATATATAAAAGGATATATATATACTTTCAGAACCTAATTATACTCAATTTTGAATGATATAATAAAAAAAGGAAAAAAAAATTATTTTTTTTAGTGATGTGAAGACAGGTAATACATTAATTCTATACAATTATTATCTAGGTAGTGACTCAACAACAAGGAACAAAATGTAGAACTATTTAGTCTATAGTTCTAGGTATAACATTGATTACCTTATCAAGTAATCAATATTTTGCATTTTATCACAGCTGAGTTTTATAAAATAATTTTGGATTGGAATAAGATAGAAGAAAAAAGAAGAACTTATATCCTATGATGATTTACAAAATTCTGTAAAAATTTCTGTGATCATTTTCTTCTAAATAAAAAAATTAATGTTTTAATGTTATATATGAAAAAGTATTTTGTTTAACTGGAGGTTGGTTACAGAAATAATATTAAACTCTGACTTTGTTAATTTATAAAGATCTAAGCCTTATATAGGGTATATGAGCACAGACTTTCACATGATCCACCACTGTCCACTCTGTGTTCATATATCCCATATATTACATATATAGACACAGGTATATAATAAGCCTGTGTTTCAGTTATTAAAGATCTAAGCCTTGTAATTTACATATAAATGGGTATATTTAAAATCATTGTGATATATGTATAATATAATCAATCACGTAAATGATACATTACAGATGCTATCTTGTATTATAGAATTTAAGTTACTAGCAGACAGAAAAATGATCCACTTTCTTTCTGTTCCTCTACGCTTATAAGTAGTCTGTAAGTAAATTACTATAACAATAGAAACAAATAATTAAATTAGCTGAGACCATTACGTTGCCATTGTAATATTTTTGTTTTGTCTAAATATCCACATTTTTTATTACAATTTTCTTCTTAGTTAGGGTCTATTTATAAGCTTAGGTGAGTGAAAGGAAGTTGTCTAATTTTTCATCTGCTAGTAGTTTAGATTCTACTATACTAGATAGTGTTTCTTGACAATTTTAAACTTTAAGGCTGTTATGATATCTCTATTTATATATATAAAACAATAAATCATTTCAAATGAGTCATCAATCTACCATGTTGAAGTACTATATGTATAGTGACTACTTTCCAGTACATATAAAGATAAAAATTATATAAAAGCATAAAAAAGATATCAGCTTGAATTTATAGTTTATGGTCAGACCATGAGAATGCTAATAAATATTACTTTCATTCAACTTATGTTTTTCAATCCCTATTTGTCATATCCTACAATACTCATTTTTACAAGTCTATATTTCTGAATTCAAACTCAGTTTGAACACGAAAACCTTATTTATATATTTAAATACAAGTATGTTGTCTACACTGAACTTAATGTAACTAGAAGGATTTTGAAATCAGACTTTCAAGCACCCTACAGTTTTCAACTCCATTTTATGCAACCAATACACATGACTACATACATGTGAAAAAGATAAATGATCTCCAATATATGTATTTCATGCTGAACCAGCACTCATCATTTAGTGAACAAACGATTTATTATTGCATTGTATATTAATTATTCCTGGTGTATAATCTTTTTCTTTAATTATCATTTTTAATCATCTTATTATCATATACATACTTTTAAAATATATATGCGCTTATGATAAAGACATTATTAAGATTTAAAGTAAGAAATAATTTAATAATTTGAATAACAATTATGAAATGTTGATGGCAATGTATATATTTTAGCAAAAATTTTCATTACTAAATTATATCTTGAATATCTAAGTGAATGGAAGATAGTTGGCATGGGTCAAACTATTATATTAAAACACATTAATTTCATACATTAATTTATGGTTATTTGATACATTTTGATTCTTATAAATATTATATTAAATAATTTATTGACTGTAAAATTCAATATTTAATCTGAATATATAGTTAAATGAAAAAGTATTAATTCCTGGAATGATTGAATATTGTTGTGAAATATATTTTTTAACGGAAGGTAAATTTAAACTGAGGAATGTACATAAATCTAATCTCATAATTTTTTTTTTTTTTAAGTGTCATAACATCGGCCGGGACGCGAACCCGCAACCCGGACAACTGCAAGGCTGTCGCGCTGACCTCTCGACCACCAATGCAAGACTAATTTTTCCATTTTTCACCTTCAAATGTAATAGAATTAAAATTATTTCATTAAACCATTTAAAAGGCACGTACAGAAAATAAATATTGAAGCTATATTTTTTTACAATAAATATTTCAAAATGATTATAAAAAAATAAAATGTTGAAAGTTATATTTGTTCATCATTGGTTACTGTGTTTAAGCTACTGATGATTTCCATAGGTGATGTTAGTGAAAGAATCTACAAATATTAAAACAGTCAATTTTAATCACTTGACTGTTTCACCTCCCCCCCCCTCACATTTATACCTGTGCCAGATTTAAATCTTCTCAGAGTATCTATGTAAACAACTTTAAACAGCTATATATGTATGACCACACATATATGTGCGAATGTTATATCTGTAATCAAATTGCTCTTCCGTATTGCTAATTAGTTTTCGCATTAGAATGACTCAATTATTTTGTATTTTTTATTTTTAAATATTCAAAATTCAATTAAGACAATTACTGAAGCACAGGCTTGTTATATACCTGTGTCTATATATATATGTAATATAGGGTATGTGAGCACAGACTTTCACACCACCCACCACTCTCCACTCTATCTAATAACACTGATACACCTAAACACATATACTGATGATTGCTGGTTTAGCATGAAATACGGATATTGGTGATTATTTATCTTTTCAGCATATATGTGTTTAGGTGTATCAGTGTTATTAGATAGAGTGGAGAGCGGTGGGTGGTGTGAAAGTCTGTGCTCATATACCCTATATTAAGACAATTAATAAAATTGTAATTATATATATATAATTATTAATATAAGTTTACTTGATAATAATTACAGTCTAAGTAAATGAATATACTTTTGTATAAGTTAAAAATTATTAAAAAAGCTGTGCATAGTACAATACCATATGGAAAAAAGCCACAGGTATAACTTATCTTAAAAAGAGTGACCTGAAAGCAGATGGTTAAGTTTAAAATCTTAAAATAAAAATCACTTTGCTAAATAAAAAATTGAGTTTAAATTTCTAAAAAATATTCTTTATTTTCTTTTTTTAATTTTTATTCCTTTTTAAACAATACTTAGTTGTTGTTTTTTTTTTTTTAAAAAAAAAAAGGTTAATAATTGAGAACCACTGGGACAAGACTTCTTATACCGATTTACAGCACTGAAAATTATAAAATTGAATACAATATCCGTACAATGAAAATAAAAACAGATCCATTAAAAAATACAGAGTTAACATTTATTTTAGTTCCCCTTTTACTAATTTAAAAAATGGAAAGGGTTTCTTTTCTAAAAACTTATAACACAATCAAAATCCTAGAAAAAACTTGGGAGAAAAAAGAGCGCCTTAATTTAAAACAAACGTTTAACTTTGTATTCCTCTCTTATGTTAACGAGCAGAAAAAGATAGGGGTGGGTAATGTTAACCCTGTATTTCTTAGATCATAACTCACTTTATGTTTTTGAAAATATATATGCATATATTATTAGTATCCATACATTAAATAAGTGTATTTTATATTTCTATATAAAAATAAATACAGCAATGACATTAAGTACTATATGGATTAAACGTTATTATCATTACACTTCGGAGATTTCATTTCCCGTTTTTTTACTAAATCGATCTGCCTGGACCCAATCAAGCGTAATGAATAAGAACCTATGTAATGAATAGGACATGACATAAAAATTGCTCTTAATTGACTTATAAAGGCGTATCTTGCATGGATAATAACATTTACTATAAAAGTGTTTTACATTAATGCATATAATTATTATATAAAGTTTAATTATATTATGTATAAATGATTTAATATTAATGATTTTTCTTAAATATCCATAACAACTGCAATTCTTAAATAATAATAATCATAATAATAATAATCAAATTTATGAAATCTAATCATTTTTGGAATTAATGAACATTCTATTAAGACCATAGATAAAGGTAGTGCCACTTTTATTGTTAAAGGAAGTTGCCTTGACTACACGTTGAGATTGTTGATAGCTTAAGGGTTGATTGTTAACATTCTATTGGTAATAATGTATATAAAAATATTGCAGAAATATATATATATTTAAAAAAAAACAACAACAAAACAATACTAAAGATTGACTTACGATACATGCATCCTGGTTCATTATTTAATTGTGCCCAACCATTGCAGCATTTATAATTTGTTTGATATTGAGATTGGTAGGCTTGTCTATACGTTGTATAATACACTGTCCTAAAATATAAAACAAATCAAAATTAATTAGCATTTAACAATAATTGTATTTTTTTTATTTACTCATATATAAATATATGCAAACACACCATTCAATTTATCAATAGCTTTTTTTTTTTTTTTTTACAAACCAGAAAAAAAAAGTATTCTTATTTATTTATTTAAATTTTGATATAAAATATTAAAATTATATTTATCATTAGAATTTACAGATTATCAGCTTTATTATATTTCTAGATTTAAAAAAAAAAAAAACATTTCAATAATGCTACTTAATGATAGAAAACATATGGAAACGTTGACTCTAACATTGTAAATTATAAAATAGTATTCATCATCAACAGAATTCTATCCCATGGAAAGCTCCAGAGAGTAGTCATATAATCAATTCATCCATTTTTTCACTACATTCTCTCCATTGCCCAGCTCTTCGGTTCCACATAACTCTTCACCATCATTACCATCATCAACCATTATCAATCCACTGCAGGATGAAGGTCTCTCCAAGTTCAATCCATCTTCTCTGATCTTAAGCTTCTATTCTCCACATCACCCCTACACATTTTCTTATTTTATCCATATGCTACTTGCAATAGTTGTAACATTTCAGTAGCACACGTGGCAATTTTAACACAAAATTTGACAATATGTTGCTCAAAATTATGATTGCCCATTTTTTTCACCAAAATAATCACACAGATATTTATAATCATCTCAATAACTAACTAGAAAATAGATCTATCAGCTTAAAATTTATACCCATATTAGTTTAAACATGTTCAAACATGAATACTTGTGTATCATTTCATAGATAACATCACATGGTCATTCCAAGAATTAAATTGACACACCTCATACATTTCAACATCCAGTATTTTGTGTTTGTATGTGATTGTAATAAACACAGGCCCACATAATATGGTTAAATATTTTTTATAAAAACTTACATATAATTTATATTTATATGCAGATCTGATATAATATTCAACTGATCCCATTGGCTAGTATAACTTCTAGTAGCTATAAAACTATTAAAGCAAGAGATTTCAGGTACCCTTACTGTAGAAGCTTACCTCATGGAAGATTTTTTATATTTCAAAGTGTTGTGACTGGGAAGCGAACCCAGGCCAGCTGCTTGGAAGGCAGATATGCTAACTTCTAGGCCACCAACACTTGAATACCTCATGGATATTTAGTATCTAGAAGATTCCAGACTGATCATGAATGTGCCTCATCACTTTTGCAATTAAATATGGGGTGACCAGTATAATATCCATTGTTGCATGACATCTCAAAATGGACTGCCAATTTATAGCCATGACTCTTTATTCAATTATCATCTTCATCTATTGGCTTGTTCTTGTCATTAGATATGTTTTATCTATTCATATCTTCATTGGTATGTAATGATGAATGCTGATTCTGATCCAAGATAAAATTGTAATCTGGATAAATCTATTACTTGAAGGTAAGTTGTGCTATAACATATTTATTATATATAAAACATTCCATTTTTATCTTCATTTTTATGATAAAATGTCATCTTGTCTTTTATATATGACACATTAACCTTATTACCGCATTTACTACATTTAATTATTGGTTTGTTACCAAATATCAGATTATTGCAACAGGTATAATGGCATGCCTCCTGTAATAGTATAGCAGATGATGATAATGATGATGATGATGATAATAATAACAACAACAAATGTTATTTTTCAATTCGTGAAATACTTTCATAGAATTCCAGGATCAATATCAGCTGTATGATATACAATAGTAAATGTTATATTTCTACAATTATCTATGCCCTAAATTTTAAAAAATAGCTTATGATTGCTATATATATATAATCCTAAACTGCCAAAAGGTAAATGCTTTCCAAATATAATTCACAACACAAAGCCAAAGCATAATGAACAGTATAGCCAAAAAGCCACTTCATTAATATTAATCTTTTAACTTTAGATGTTGTCATGGCAACAGATTGTGGATATTCTATTGGTTTATTAAGTTTTGAGTGCTGTGCTGTGGATTATATTTTTTCAGAAGAAAATAAAGATTATAAAGATTGATAATTATGAAATAAAAAAAGGTAACAAATACCATTATCTTGGTCAGATTATTAAAACTAATGGAAACATACTGGGTGGAATTAGTGATAGAATTAAAGTTGGATGAAGTGTTTTTTTGGAGAAATAATTTAATATTAAAAGGAATTTTTTTGGCAAGGAAGGTTTTAAATAGATGTGTTTTATCAGTTCATGTTTATGGATCTAAGATTTGGATACTTATTAAAATAGCAATACATCAGAACTGTCAATAAAGCAGGATTATCAAGAAGAAATTAAAAACAAAACACATGGTTGAAAAATAATCAAGTATCATTAAAATCATTGAAAGAATTAAGAAACAGTAGCTGAGCTGGATATATTGCTAGAAATGATGATAATTGATAGAAAATTGAATTAAATTGTATTCCAAGAGATTGTAAAAGAACACATGTAAAAAGGGGGCTGATAAGGATGTTTGCTGATATGTAGAAGAGATGTTAGGACTTAGATAAGATTTGAAGAGATTTTAATCCTATAGTGAATTGAAAATGATGATGATAGGTTTTGTGGCATAATGGTAGTAGATTTTCATGACAAGGTCATCAAATATGGACTGGGTAATAAATTGAAAATATTTTTAAAATTTCAAATAGTTTAAAACTTAATATTTAAACAGCTATTGTAACTAATCCAGATAAGTATCCAAGATTGGTCAGTAAAAGACTACTTAACTAGACAAAAAAAAATCTGGTTTAGAACTCTATGGATATATCAAGATGTATTTTCATGAATATTAAATAGACTTTAACCCTTTTCCCGCCTCTTATGAGGCACCTCGTAGACATCTGACATCACTCTAACTCTGCAAGTTTTTATACGAAAATATTCGTTCAATATGTTTTTAAATAGATTTTTAAAAGCTCTATAAGATGGTGCCCTCTTCCGAATTCTTTTACAAGTAAAAAATAAAAAAAAACTGCATTTAAAGCTAAACAAAGAAAGAAGCTTATTGGTGATTGGCTCTCAGCCAGTTCTCAGCCGACAAAGACATTCTGATTGGCTGGAAAAAACAAAGAAACCGCCTGATCAAAGAAAATAAAGATAAACGCTGAGATTTTCATTTCGAATGTGATTTAAGTATTAAAAAAAGGATAATTTGACAAATTAAAAATAATTTTTAAAAAATAAACTAAAAAAACAAAATTATTTTCGAAAAATATCGAAGATTTTTGTAAAAATATTGAAGCTGTAGTAAAAAGAAATATTTACTTTTCTATAACGTAAAAGTTGATCTTTTTGTTTATATTATAGCTTTTATGTTGCCGAAATTGAATATTTTAGAATAAATAAATAGCAATTTATTTTTGAAAGAACTTTCGTTCTCTTCATAACCTGAAAAATTAATAATATACTTTTTATAAACGTATCTGAGTTGAATTTAATATTCTAGGCGAATATGTTTTAACAATAGGCTTTGTCTTCAGTTTGTGAGTTGGCCAATTAAAAGATTTGATTTTTATCTCATACAACCAATCATTTAATTAGCGGTTAAAAGGTTAAATGAACTTAGTTTAGAATTGGTAAGGACTATGCATGCATGCACGGAATATATTGTACCATTTATTTATATATAAAGTACAAATTACTTTTTAATATTAGGTATTATAAAAAAAAGAAAGGAGAGCGAACACGATCTTTATTTTTTTTTGTAACATAATGTTTTAAAAAAAAAAAAATGTACAGTGAAAGTTTAATTTTTCTTTTTTTTTTAGAAATAAGTTAACTAAAATAAATTCAATGTTGGAAAGTGCATATTGAATCATTGATTCAAATAGTGAAAGGAAATTTCAAAAGGTGAAAGATTGCTATCAGAAACAACTTTCTGATAGTAATTAAAAATGGCAGAAATTCTTAACGGAAAAACAGACTTTATAATAAGAATAGGAGAATAATGTTGAAGTTTATAAAGTAGAACAAAGAAAAAAAAAAGAACGTGCGCAGAGCTTCTAAAAAGAATCTAGGAGTATAAAAGGAGCCGACAGATTTGAAAAGGGGTCTTTTTTCTCTTATTGTGCCAATAGTGCTGAGCAATTTGAAGTGCCTCATATTTTTTTAATAAAATGTGTCCACTTAGATACGAACTGAAATCGCTCGCCATGAGTGAGTAGAACTCTATCGTTTGCCGACACTTTCTCTCGAAAAAAGTCACCTAGATCGTCATCTGGCTACCTAAATTAGATCGGAGATTCGGAAATAAAACTAAAAGAAAAACAACTACTGCGGACTACCCACTAACTGAATTGTACGTCGGGAAGATCGATGACCTACTTAATGTCAACTTACCGGTAAGTAAATGGCCATAATTTTTTTACATAAAGCTTTATGAATAGTGAGTTGAATGGAAATGTTATCCCATAAATTTTTCTTGGATCAGAAGATTTGCGAACTGAGAAATGAACCAAACTGTTACTACGGAAAATAAGACTAAATAATTATTACTCCAATATTTGAATCAAATTATTGAATTCATATGCACAATCTTTTCCAACATTATAATTTTGTCTTAATCATAAATATTGAATGCTTGACGAGTTAGAATAAATCTTTATTATTAACTTCACTTTCATTGTACGTGTATAAAATTAATGCTATTCTATTTAAGTTTTACCTTTAGTTATTTAACTTAGATCGGTATACAAATTATTTTTTTTTGATAGATTTAATTTCCGTAATTAAGAAAAAATGGGGATATCTTCTTCTTAACGAGAATGTTAACTCAGATCGTATAATTATTACCTTACGGGCTACAATATGTTTGACGCAGTCTCAGTGGGTCTAACGACTCTGGCACCCTCAAGTAGAAATTAAAAACTGGTTCTGCTCACGATTGTACTCGGTAATAGTTCTAGGCCGAAGTTGATCAGGAAAAATAGCTGTGTTGAGAATAGAAATACAACTTTCTTTTTTCTTTTGATACAGCTTGATCAACTCACGCTCAAATATAAATTTGAGGCATATAGTGGCCTAGTAATACGAAAAACGTTACAATGGCTTGCCCAACTCGAGGCTTACAAAAAGAAAAAAAAAACCACGACCTGAGAAAATTTAAAAACGGCATAAAATTGAGAATTTAATGTCTGTAGCCGGAAAATAAATATGACCACAAATAGTGCGCAAGTCTAAAAAGTTATTGCGTACAATTACAAAAGTTTTTTTTTTAGAGTAGGATTTTAAATAAGGCTATATTGAAAGAAAATAATAGCTTATAAATTATTAAATAATAAATAAAACTGATCAAAGGTAAGAAATGATGGTAAAGATAGAGGGGGACAGGAGATTATAGGGTGATAAAAGAGAGGGGTGTTGGTGAACGAATTTATTAGCAAAGCAAAATAAAATATTGTATTTATATCGTAACAATTGATAGCATTAAGATTTTGTTTACTGTAGCAAAAATAAGCAACACGGCCATATATGAAATTGAGAAGTAATAAAAATATACAAAATATGGCAGAAGGCACGGAAGAATTAAAAGAGGGCTTGGAACCCTTAATAAAAAAACTATTATATGAATGCATGACAGAATTCAAAGAAGAGATAAAAAAAGAAATGGCAGAGATGGTCAGAGAATTGAAAGAAGAAATAAGGGTAGAGATTAAAGAAATGAAAGAAGAGTTAATAAAGGTAGTAGATGAGAAAAAAGCTAAAGGGTCACAGAGCACAGAAGTGATAGAATTGAGAACCAATAAACAAGAAAGCCAAGAGATAAAATTCATAGAAAATAGAGAAAATGTGCCGAGTGCAGTAAACCCCTTTTTGAAATTAAAAATTTTCTATGGACAAGATGGAGAATCACCGATGGAACACTTAAATAGCCTGCAGGGGTACTTCGTGATAAACCCCATGTCGGAAGAAGTTAAACTAATGCTGGCAGTTAATCATTTACAAGGGACGGCGCAAGCTTGGTGGGAATCCTTGTTTAAGAAACCGAATAACTTTACGCAGTATGGTCAAATATTAATCAAATGCTATTGGAATGAGGACCACCAAGAACGAATTAAGAATAGAGTGGCGCAAGAGAAATGCAGAATGGAAGGGCGTTATGTACCATTTTTTTGGAAACAAGTGGCGCAACTACGAGCGCTGACTGAGTGCAAATTAACAGAAAAGCAGATTATCAAGATTACGCAGAAAAATTTTCCCGATCCAGTAGGGCATCTGTTGATAAGTACCGGATGTGAGACAGTAGAGAGAATGGCAGAATTGCTTAGTGCTTTCGAGAATGACAACACTGGAGAAGAGACAAGTCCTAAACACTTCGACAAATTACCGAACCAGAAGGGTCGAATACAACTGAACACTATAGTGTTGACTAATAGTGCTGGAAATCAAAGGAAAGATAAGGGGTCCCCAACTAAAAATAAAGGGAAGGGAATCCGTGCAAGACCTCCAGCACTAGACGAAAAGTTTAGGAGTGAAAATAAATACAAGAGAGAAGACCTTGACATAAAATGGAGAGACTGGTGCAAGCAATACAGAGAGGGGGTTTGATCCCTATCACCTCCGCCATCAACCAGTTATAGTGATAGATAGCATTGAGAGATAAAGTGGGCTGGATGACACCCTGCAGATCTCGGATATGCCTCGGAAAAAACAAAAAAAATAATGATATGGAAACGTACAACTAGAATATTAAAATATATAGATATTAATTTATAGAAAGAGAAACACGATCGCGGCTGGTGTAAACGTAAGTCACAAGTATTTGACCGGGTAGGCGGTTACTGAAGAGGGGAAAAAGCATAACCCCAAGTCCTAGTACGCAGTATGTAACATAAGACCATCTTTAAATGCTCATCAGTCTATTTCTAGCAGAGATCCCGATATTGGGGAGGACGGACCAGGTTGCCACGAGCCTGTAAGACTCAAAACGATGAGCAATGCTCGTTTGTGCTTATAACTTGGGATCCTTAGCATTATTATTATGATTAAGCGGAGAGGATGCAGATGAATGTGGAAATATTTTGCATTCCCGCCGAACGTCGCTTGTTGAATGAGTCTACACAATATATCAGCGCGCTAATAAAACAAAACACACGAATATGGGCATAAACAATTATTAAGAATAAAATTAGTTTAAACCTATATTTTATTCTCATTCCCCTGCCTCGGTGGTATTGTACCATTTATTTATATATAAAGTACAAATTACTTTTTAATATTAGGTATTATAAAAAAAAGAAAGGAGAGCGAACACGATCTTTATTTTTTTTTTTGTAACATAATGTTTTAAAAAAAAAAAAACGTACAGTGAAAGTTTAATTTTTCTTTTTTTTTTAGAAATAAGTTAACTAAAATAAATTCAATGTTGGAAAGTGCATATTGAATCATTGATTCAAATAGTGAAAGAAAATTTCAAAAGGCGAAAGATTGCTATCAGAAACAACTTTCTGATAGTAATTAAAAATGGCAGAAATTCTTAACGGAAAAACAGACTTTGTAATAAGAAAAGGAGAATAATGTAGAAGTTTATAAAGTAGAACAAAGAAAAAAAAAGAACGTGCGCAGAGCTTCTAAAAAGAATTTAGGAGTATAAAAGGAGCCGACAGATTTGAAAAGGGGTCTTTTTTCTCTTATTGTGCCAATAGTGCTGAGCAATTTGAAGTGCCTCGGATTTTTTTAATAAAATGTGTCCACTTAGATACGAACTGAAATCGCTCGCCATGAGTGAGTAGAACTCTATCGTTTGCCGACACTTTCTCTCGAAAAAAGTCACCTAGATCGTCATCTGGCTACCTAAATTAGATTGGAGATTCAGAAATAAAACTAAAAGAAAAACAACTACTGCGGACTACCCACTAACTGAATTGTACGTCGGGAAGATCGATGACTTACTTAATGTCAACTTACCGGTAAGTAAATGGCCATAATTTTTTTACATAAAGCTTTATGAATAGTGAGTTGAATGGAAATGTTATCCCATAAATTTTTCTTGGATCAGAAGATTTGCGAACTGAGAAATGAACCAAACTGTTACTACGGAAAATAAGACTAAATAATTATTACTCCAATATTTGAATCAAATTATTGAATTCATATGCACAATCTTTTCCAACATTATAATTTTGTCTTAATCATAAATATTGAATGCTTGACGAGTTAGAATAAATCTTTATTATTAACTTCACTTTCATTGTACGTGTATAAAATTAATGCTATTCTATTTAAGTTTTACCTTTAGTTATTTAACTTAGATCGGTATACAAATTATTTTTTTTTGATAGATTTAATTTCCGTAATTAAGAAAAAATGGGGATATCTTCTTCTTAACGAGAATGTTAACTCAGATCGTATAATTATTACCTTATGGGCTACAATATGTTTGACGCAGTCTCAGTGGGTCTAATGACTCTGGCGCCCTCAAGTAGAAATTAAAAACTGGTTCTGCTCACGATTGTACTCAGTAATAGTTCTAGGCCGAAGTTGATCAGGAAAAATAGCTGTGTTGAGAATAGAAATACAACTTTCTTTTTTCTTTTGATACAGCTTTATCAACTCACGCTCAAATATAAATTTGAGGCGTATAGTGTCCTAGTAATACGAAAAAC